>PVKB01000499.1:137314-368959 GCA_004027205.1 Ctenodactylus gundi | reverse complement strand
GGCTGAGGCAGGAGGATTGCTATAAGTCCAAGGCCAGCGTGGGCTCCATAGTGAGTTCAGGACCAGCCTGGGCTACAGAGTGATACATTGTCTTAAAAAAAAAAAAAAAAAGACTTGATTTTGCCACTAGTTTAGTGGGTCACTGAACAAGTAATAGTACTTTTCATTCTTTTTTTTTTTTTTTTTTTGGCGGTGAGGATTGAACTCAGGGCCTTCTCACCAAGGCAACATCTTCAACCTTTTTTTTTTTTTTCTTTTTTTAAAGATAGGGTCTTACTAAGTCATTAAGCTACTCAGCCTGGGCTAGAAGTTGAGATCTCTGTGCCTCAGTCTGCCAGACAGCTAGACTTACAAGTGTGTGCCACCACAGCTGGGTAAGTCTCTATACTGGAGTTTTAGTTTCTTGAACTTCAAAATGAAGAGTTTGGCCTGCAACAGCTACTACACTTTATCTGTCTCATCATTGGGCATATTGACTTTGTTGTGTGCACAGTTAAAAAGGCCTGTTTCTTCTCCCTCTAAAATGAAAAGGGAACAAATGACAATCACTTCTTAGAGATGGTGGCAGGGGTAGTGCTGCTCAGGGGCAATAATGAACTCATTTTACCATGTTTGTGCCTACTAAGCTTTTAAAAGCTTGGCTAGGAGTTAGAGTGCTCACCTAGCAAGTGCAAGGCCCTGAGTTCAATCCTCCAACCACCACATAAACCAGGCATGTTTGTGCATGCCTGTAATCCCAGCACTCAGAAGGCTGACACAGGAGGATTGCTGTGAGTTCAAGACTAACCTGGGCAACATAGTGAGTTCAGGACCAGCCTGGATTGCAGAGCAGTGAGATCATGTCTCAAAAAAAAAAAAAAAAAAAAAAAAAAAAACCTTGCCTAGGGTAGAGGCATAGCTCAGTAGTTAAAGGGCATCCTGGCTTATATACTGAGTTCAGGACCATCCTGGACTATAGAAAATAAATTTAAATTAAATTAAAAAGGTCTGAAGGAATAGTTCAGTGTTTAAACACTTGTCTCGCAAGATCAAGACCCTGGTTTTGATTCCCCAGCACCACATAAACTGGGCATGGTGGCGCATGCCTGTAATCAGCAAGCTCAGGACTAGCCTGGACTCCACAGGGAGACTGTCTCCATAAAAAAGTAAAATAAAATAAAAAGGTAAAAGCTTGACTACTATCCTAAGGTACACCATTGCCCTAAGAAGTTTTGGGAATTTGACCTCATTTTATCTCCCCAAAAGAAGCAACTGTGGCTTCATATACACTAGAAATATTTCCGTGGTGCAATGTAGTGAGAAATGTACCTGTTTATTCCCAACCACCCACCTTGAGCTAGAGATAGGCCCCAGGGCATGTGCTTTACCACAGAGCTGCACTCAACCCAAGGTTTTTGTTTTGTTTTGAGGCAGCGTCCCCCTAAGTAGTACTGGCTGGTCCTGAACTCACTATGGAGCCCAAGCTGACATCAAACTCATGGCAATCCTCCTGTCTCAGCCTTCCAAGTGCTGGAATTACTGGGGTGCTTCACCACACCCAGCTTTCAGCGCAAAGATTTTTATTTTTTGTTTTGTTTTTTGTTTTTGAGACAGGGTCTTACTCTGTAGTCCAGACTGGTCCTGAACTCACTATGGATCCCAGGCTAGACTTGGACTCAACAGCAATCCTCCTGCCTCAGCTTTCTGAGTTCTGAGGTTATACGTGTATGCCACCAAGCCCAGCTTTATGTGGCGCCGGGGAATCAAACTCAGGGCCTTGTGGTTGCTGGGCAAGCACTTTAACTGCTATGCCATTACTCCAGCCCTGCTTTCTGTTTTGAAAATCAGAAGACCTGCTGAGACTTGGTTCACATTTCCATATTCAGCTAGAATTACCCCCTTTATATAAGCATGAACAATCAAGTTCTATGCAAACATTCCTACCTTTTTTCTCTGGTCTCTAATACTGTCCCTGTCACTCATTTGTCTAGGTACTACAGGAAACAAGATATTGGATCCATGGGGGCTGAAGGAATAGGGGCCTGAATGAATAGCTCACTGGTTAAAGCACTTGCCAAGCTAAGCACTAAGTACCTGAGTTCAATTCCCCAGCACCACATAAGGTGGGCATGATAGCTCACACCTGTAACCCCAGCACTTGGGAGGCTGAGGCAGAAGAATTGCCTTGAGTTCAAGGCCAGCTTGGGCTACACAGAGAGTTCAGAACCTGTCTGGATGACAGAGTGAGACCTTGTCTTGAGAAAAAAAAAAAAGTATTAGCTCCTTAGCATGACTTAAAATCTGCTTCACTAACATTACCTTCCACCATCCTACAAAGAAGCCATGTTCCCACACTATTAAATTTGATGACACTTCTCGTATCTCAGCACTTTTGCTCTCTGCCAGAAATGCTTCTATCTCAGAAATGTGTTACATTCTTTGAGAATCAATTCACATGTTCCCTTTGGTATAGCCTTACAACTCGCTCCAAAGATTTTCCTTTGTGTTTTCAATGAATCCTAAATATACTTCAATGTTACCACATACCGACCACATCATATTTCGAATGTTTCGTGTTGTTTTCTCACCACTAAATGGGGAGCTACTTGGTAGTGAGAACCATGCCTTTCTTTCTCTTTGAGACAGGCTCTCGCTCTGTAGTCCAGGCTTCTCCTGAACTCACTATGGAGCCCAGACTGGCCTCTCACGGCAGTCCTCCTACCTCAGCCTCCTGAGTGTTGGGATTACAAGTGTGTGCCACCACACCCAGCTTATGTAGTGCTGAGGAACGGAAGCCAGGGCCTTGAGCTTGTGAGGTAAGCATTTAACTGCAGAGCTATGCCTCCAGCCCAGAACCATGCCTTTCTATTTTGGTGTTCCAGTGAAAATTAGCATGGCACCTACCATATAGGAGGCACCAGGCACCGGAAGTGGTTGTCAAATAAATAAAGCATTGAGATAGCCACAGTAACCTAAACTAGTTAGAATTCCAGGAAGGAATCAAGCCAAGGGTGCCTGTCAGCACCACTTATGAAACACCTCCTGGGACAGAGCAGTATAATACTTTACAGAAAGATACAAAGGAAATAGGACTTCAAGTCACATAGGTTTGAAATAAGACAGACAGAAAAGAAACAAGGAAAATTGAAATTTTAGGGCTCAAGGAATAGCTCAGTGGTCAAAGTGTCAGCCTAGCAAAACTCAAGACCCTGGGTTGGATTCCCCAGAACTACATGATTGCCATTAGTTCGAGATCAGTTTGGGCTTCATAGTGGGTTCAGGACCAGCTTGGACTACACTGTAAGAACCTGACTTAAAAAGAAAAATCAAGGGGCTGGAGGAATGGCTCAGTGGTTAAAGCACCTGTCTAGCAAGCGCTAAGTCAAGCACTAAGTACCCCCAGTTCGATTCCCCACCACCACATAAACCAGACATGGTGGTGCATGCCTGCAATCTCAGCGTTCAGGAGGCTGGGGCAGGAGAATTGCCAGGAGTCCAAGGCCAGTCTGGATTTCTTAGTGAGTTCAGAACCAGCCTGGGCTACTTAGTGAGACCCTGTCACAAAAACAAAACAAAATGTTAAAAATTGTAGTTTTGCTTGAGGCAGAGTCTTGTGCTGTAGTTTAGGCTCATCCTGAAATCACTATAGAGCCCAGGCTTGCCTCAAATTTATGACAATCCTCTTGCCTCAGTCTCCTGAGTGCTGGGATTACGGGCTTGCATCATCACTCCTGATTTATGTGGGGCTGGGAAATCGAATTTAGGGCCATGTGCTTGATAGGAAAGCACTCTAACCACTGTGCTATTTCTCCATACCACAAATTGTACTTTTTTTGAGGCAGGGTAGTTTAGGTTTGTCCTAAACTGACTGTGTAGCCCAGGCTGGACTCAAATTTATGACAATCTTCCTGCCTAAACCTCCTGAGTGCTGGGATTGCAAGTGTGCACCACTACACCCAGCTTTCAGTTCAAGATTTTTATTTTGTGGGTTGGTTTGTTTTGGGGGCTGGGGAATGGCACAGCAGTTGAAGTGTTTGTCTAGCAAACACAGAGCTCTGAGTTTGATTCCCTGGCAATCAGGAGACTGAGGCAGGAGAATTGTCATAAGTCCAAGGCTAACCTGGGCTCCATAGTGAGTACAGGACCAGCCTGGGATACAGAGCAGGACCCTATTTCAAAAAAAAAAAAAAAAAAAAAAAAAAGGGAGTTAAACTTCAAGACACAATAAGCTTATGCACTGGGTGTGTAGCTCAGAGGTTAGAGAGTTTGCCTAGTAAGCACAAGGTTTGGGTTTGATCCTCTAGTGGTATGGCAGTATTACCAGAGAGCTCAAAACTAGGATTCCTATTTTGCTGATGTCAAAGAATGAACACCACGAACAAAGAAATAGTTTGGGGGCTGGAGGAATGGCTGAGTGCTTAAAGTACTTGCCTAGCAAGTATTAAGTACCCGAGTTCAATTCCCCAGCACCATATCCAGCATTCGGGAGGCTGAGACAGGAGAATTGCCATGAATCCAAGGCCAGCCTGGGATCTACAGTGAGTTCAGGACCAGCCTAAGCTACAGAATGAGTCTCTGTCTCAAAAAAAAAAAAAAAAAAAAAAAATCAGTCAACCTAGGTCATCCTTTAGTTTATGCTTCTTTTCCTGGGGCTTCACACCCAAAGTCTCTTAAGGATACATCAAGTCTACACATTAACTTAGCTGACAGGGGACTCTCACTCGAGACCCCATCTGGACCTCTCCTGCAAAGATTTACTTTCTCAATAAACCCCTTATTGTTTTATAAAAAGAATAGCCAAAAAAGGTCAGTAATCCATTCTTAAGCAGATTCTTAGAGCCCAAAGAATGCTTCTAGGCCAAACATCTTAGCACACCTACCTTGAGAAAAGAAGGAGAGCTATAGACATGGTATAACAATAGGCTGCCTTTTATAAAAGGGGTCATCCTTTCACCTGCAAAATGAGCCATTGACTTTCTATCTGAGGGTGGGAATTTTCTATAGACTACAGATTTCCACCTTCCAAAACACATACATTTGTCTCTGGCCTCTATTACCATCTCAAAGGGCTTACACTCTAGTCTCTGAGTGGTACTCTTACACATCATGTACTCAGGCACCTTATTACCATCTCAAAATGTAATTATGTGCACTTTTCGGAGTGTAGATTTGGAATGTAGACATTTTTGGGGAGGGGGGAAGGAGTGGTCAGGATCTCGTTCTGTAGCCCAGGCTGGTCATGAATTTATGGCAATCCCCGTAACTCAGAGCTCTGGCCGTGCCTAGTTTATCTAGTGCAGGGGAATCGAATCCAGGGATTTGCACTTGCTAGGAAAGCACTCTAACCACTGTGCAACTTCTCTAGCCCTAAACAAGAACTTTAACTGCAGAATCACACACACACACACACACACACACACACACAGAGCTTTGTTCTTTGTTATTTCTTCTTCTTCGTCGTCTTCTTCTTCTTCTTCTTCTTCTTCTTCTTCTTCTTCTTCTTCTTCTTCTTCTTCTTCTTCTTGAGACAGGGTCTCACTGCAGTCCAGGTTACTCTTGAACTCACTGTGTAGCCCATACTGGCCTCCAACTCATGAAAATCCTCCTGCCTCAATCTCCCAAGTGCTAGGACTACAGGCGTGCTCCACCACACCCAGTTTATATGGTGCTGGGGAATCAAACCCTGGGCCTTGAGCTTACTAAGCAAGCGTTTAACTGCTGAGCTATTCCTCTAGTCCTATCCTCTGTTTCTAAATGAAGACCTGTTATACATCTTGAAAAAAAGTCTTTCCTGAACCATCCAATGACTAGTCCTGAAAAAGTATTTTTTTCTGCCAAGGGAGTCAACGGACCTGTTTGAGGACAGGGTGAGACTGGCTTACTTAACATTTTGGAGGGGCCATTTGTATCCTGACCTTTAATAGAACCAAATGACAATTAATTGTGTGATTACTCTCATATTTGTGCTACTATGGGAAGTGTAATTCAGAAAACTAAATAATCCAGAAACTCAAATATAGTTGTTTGGTACCACCTCATTTACTTTTACATCAATTTTCCCTTCATACTTTGGGTCCAATACTAAAATATTAGTAGGGACTGAAGTGTATTTCAGTGGTAGAATACTTAGTATGTAGGAGACCTCAGATTCAATCCCCATTGCCACCCAAAATAATAATATTAGTTGACAACCCCTGAGTAATAACTTTTCAACATAAGTTGACAAGCCAGGCATGATGGCACATGCTTGTAGTCCCAGCTACTTGAGAGGCTGAGATGGAAGGATCACTTGAGTTGATGAGTTTGAGACCAGTCAGGACAACATAGCAAGACCTATCTCAGTAAAAAATTGATAATCCTTCAATATCCGTCAATTGAGTAGAATATGCTAAGAACTTCAGCAGGGACTGACTCAAATACTGAGCTGTTTTTCTGGGTGTTTGCTTGTTTGTTTGAGATAGTGTCTCATTATGTAGCCTAGGCTGGCCTTGAAAACAGGGCAATCCTCCAGCCTCTGCCTCCCAAGTGCTGGAGTTATAGGTGTGTGTCACCATGTCCATCTTTGTGTGTGTGTGTGTGTGTGTGTGTGTGTGTGTGTGTAGCTTAGGCTGGTCTCAAACTTAGAAAAATCTTCCTGCTTTTAAGTGCTGGGATTACAGGCATGTGCCACCACACCCTGTTTATGTGGATGTGGTGCTGGAACTCAAAGTGAACTTGAGGCCTTGCAGTTGCTAAGCATGTGCTCTAACTTCTGTGCTATTTCTCCAACCCCTCAGCTATGTTTAATCTACAAAATAAATAATTGACATAAAAATCAGAGAGCTGACTCTCTGATCCACTTAGTGATAAGAAGAGAGTTGGGAAGGACATGGACCTCTGACCTTAGATCCTGGTGTGAGCCTTTGCTTACACACTTAACAGCTGTATGATTAAGATGTCATTTTTGGAGCAACCCTCTTGGGACCCGCTCCTGAATAATAGAAGCCTTTACTGCTCTGTCCTTTCTTTCTAAATAAAAGCCCTGGATTCTATTTATTATATTCCTTGCCTTCTCTGCTAAGACATCAATAATCCCCAGTGCAAAGAAAAAGTCTCTATAAAAACAAAGTGCAAGAAACAAAGATCTCATTTTTGCTTGTTTTACAGAGCCTCACTGTTCTCATCTGTAAAATGGAGATATACTTTCTAAGAACTAGACTTAATTGGGATGTGTAAGACAGAGAAAGAAGACTTTCATTCTATCCTCTCAGGACTCTCAATAAGTGAGTCTTTCTTTCTTCCTTTCTTTTTTTCTTTTCTTTTCTTTTCTTTTTTCTTTTTTCTTTTTTTTTTTTTTTTTTTTTTTTTTTTTTTTTTTTTTTTTTTTTTTTTTTTTTTTTTGAGACAGGGTCTCACTCTGCAGCCCAGGCTGGTCCTGAAGTCACTATGGATCCCAGGCTGGCTGTGGACTCAAGGCAATCCTCCTGCCTCAGCCTCGAATGCTGGGATTACAGTTGTGCACGACCATGCTTGGTTTATGTGGTGCTGGTGATCAAACTCAGATACTTAGTGCTTGACTTAGCACTTGCAAGGCAAGTGCTTTAACCACTCAGACATTCCTTCAGCCCATTAAGTGAATCTTTGAAATAAAATGACAGCAGACAGATTAACAGGAAAAACGGGAAGGAGGAGTTGTAGCCCAACAGTTAAAGTGTTTAGGCTGAGAAGTATAGCTCAGCTGTTATAATACTGTAGCACTCGGAGGCTGAGACAGGGGATGGATGTGAGGTCCAGGCCAGTCTGGGCTCCATAGTGAACTCAGGACCAGTCTGGACTAGAGTAAGATCCTGTCTCAAAAAAAATAAATAAATAAATAAATAAATAAAGGTTAAAGTGCTTGTGTAGCATGTGCAAGGCCCTGGGTTCGAATTCCCAGCTCCACAAAAAAGATCAGCTAAGCTGGAGGAATAATACAGTGTCAGAATGCTTGCTTAGCAAGCACGATGCCCTGAGTTTCATTCCCCAGCACCACATAAGCCAGGAGTGGCAACACACGCCTGTAATCCCAGCTCTCAGGAGGCTGAGGTAGGGGGATTGCCATGAGTTCAAGGCCACCCTGGGCTACATAGCGAGTTCAGGACCAACCTGGGCTACAGAGTGAGACCTTGTCACACAGACACAAAAATAAACAAATAAAAAGTAAAATAAGCTGGATGTGCTGGTGTACACCTATAGACTTTGGGAGGCTGAGGCAGGAAGATTGCTGAGTTTGGTTTGAGACTAGTGTGGGCTATGTAGTGAGTTCACGCACTACATATCAGAAAGAAAAAAAAATGTAAAAAAAAAAAACCCTACATATTTTGTCCTCACCAAATGTCTTGTCCCTTTTTGGCATTCTTAAAATTTGAGGTTGGGGGCAACCCACATTTCTGAGTCCCCCTTCTGGCTGGCAAAGCTTTACTCTCCTTCTTTCTACTTCTATCCTCCTTATTCTGCTTTTCCCCTCTGTAATTTTCCCAATAAAGTATTCTCTTCATAAACAAACAAACAAACAAATTGAGGCAGGACCAAGCTTCGTGAGGCATATGCCCAACTTCTTCCTCTTCATCTTCACTTGGACTTTTTTTTTTCAGCCAGTCTAACTCAGTAGTTCAGGCTGGTTCTGAACTCACTATGGAGCCCAAGCTGGCCCCAAAATCACAGCAATCCTCCTGCCTCAGCCTCCCTAATGCTGGGACTACATGCATGCATCACCACAACCAGGTGCTAGGGAAGTGAGCCCAGGGACTCGCTCTTTCTAGGCAAGTGCTGTAACTGCTGAGCTATGTCTCTAGCTTCCAATATTTGTTAATGGACTAAAGACTCTGGACTGATGAGTTTACTTATTTATTTAGGCTTACCCTGAACTCACTATTTACCCCAGGCTGGCTTCGAATTCACAGTAATCCTCCTGCTTCAGCCTCCCAAGTGTTGGTATTACAGGTGCGTGCTACCACATCTAGCTAACTTTTATGTGTGCTGAGGAATAAAATCCAGGGCTTTATACATGGTAGGCTAGCACCTTAACCACTGAGCAATGCCTCCCCAACTCCCGCACCAATGAATTTTAAGCAGAGTTTTGAAGGTAAAATGGGCCTGAGTTTGACAGAGAGAAGACAGCTACTTTAGATGGAAAGCTAAGAAAAATAAAATTTTGAGTACATTTATATAAGCAAGGCTGCCAGGATATCTAGAAAATGTTTTTGAAACTACACCAACAAAGAGAAAAAACAGATCTTCCAGTCAAGATGGCGGCTGAGTAACAGCACTGCACAATGTCTCCTCATCAACTCACTTAAAAAGTCAAGAAGATAGTTAGAAAAAGCATGTTTGGTGTAGCTAGGAAAGAGAGGCACATCCCCAGAAACTGAAAGGCGACCAGCAGGAGGCCAGAAACTCCGAAGGATCATCAGAACCAGAGGGAAAAAAAAAATCCCCGCAGCCCAGAAAGCCGCCACAGCGGGCTTCTGACTGAAAGGAGCTGGGAGAGGACAGAGCACACAACAACGGGACAGGAGGCTGCGGGCGGGTCAGAAATCCTGAAGTCACATCAGAAGAGGAAAGAAGCAGCCAACTAGGCGTGGCCCTGAGCTGCCGGCACCCACAGACTACAGACAAGGTCCCGAGGCCAGAACCTCAGCCCGAGGTAAGCGCGGATCCGGATAAGAGGGAACTATTGGCAGCGGGCAGCCCCAGCCTCAGAAGCACCAACCCATGCGTGTGTGTATTACAAATGGTGTGTACTACAAACACAGCATGCGCTCACCCTAGAAAAGGCCCCGGGATCCCAGATCAGAAACGGGGCTCAACAGCCGTCACAGGCAGTGACGTCAGCAGGAGCCATTCTCTTTCCTGTGCACCAGAGACAGTCAGAGGTAGCAGATCCATGGGGAAACGTGGTAATAAATCTTATACAAAAAGATCTGACTCCCCAGGGGAGGGTGCAAGGGGAGCTGAAATGGCAGAACCCAAAGAACCCAAGGAAGAGATGGGCAAGAAGGATGGTGACTTATGGGCCCAGATAGTCAGTGAATTAAAGCAGGAATTAAACCAGGAAGCAAAGCAGGAAATAGAACAGACAGCACAAGAGCGACAAGAACACTTTGCTAAGCAAAAAGCAAGACTTGAAAAGAAATTAGAGGAGACCAAAGAAGAAATGGGGAAGCGTGGTTACAAATCTCCTACAAAAAGACCTGAAACCCCAGGGGATGAAGTCAGGGTAAATAAAGATGAATATGGCAAAAATGGTGGCAACTTCTGGGCCCAGAAATTTGTGAATTAAAGCAGGAATTAAAGTAGGAAATAAAACAGACAGCAGAAGAGCTACACCAATACATAGGTAAGTAAAAAGCAAGCCTTGAAAAGCAACTAGAGGAGACCAGAGAAGAAATATACCAGAAGATAATGAAGACAAAAGAAGAATTAGAGAAGTACACAACAGTGATATAGAAAAACTGAATGCAGATATTCAGGAAATGAAAAACACGCAGGTAATAATAAGCAACCACTTTAAACAACTTCAGAATAGTATGTCAGACAAGGAAAATAAAGTGACTGAGCTGCAACATACAGAATACAAAAGAATACAAAATAAATAAAGAAAGCGAATCATTACAATGGCTGATAGACGATTCAAGGAGAAATAACGTCAGAATTACAGGAATCGAGGAGAAGACTGAGGACACAACAAAAGGCTTAAAGGACATGTTTAATGAAATAATGGAAGAAAATTTCCCAAATCTAAGAAAAGAAACGAACATGGAACTATTTCAGGCATATAGAACACCAAACAGCTTTGATCAGAAGAGATCTTCATCACGACACATCATAATTAAAATTCTAGAAACCCAACACAAAGAGAAAATACTAAAAGCGGTAAGAGAAAAACAGAAGGTGACCTACAAAGATAAACCCATCAGGATAATGGCAGATTTTTCAATCCAAACTCTAAAAGCAAGGAAATCGTGGAGTAATGTCATCCACACACTAAAAAACCATAAATGCCAACCAAGAGTGCTATATCCAGCAAAATTATCTTTTAATTTAAAAGGAGAACTTAAAACTGTCCATGACAGAGACAGCTTAAAGGAATTTGCAGCCACTGAGCCAGTATTGCAGAAAATACTTAAAGGAAACTTGGACAGTGAAAGGGAGACCAGCGACACCAATGACCCCAGAGAAAAAGTGTCAACAGCTAGAGGAGAATGAGCTGAGAAAAAAGCAAATGGAAGAAACTTGAGAGCATCATGCTTAGTGAAATGAGTGAGAAGCAGAAGGTGAAGCATCGAATGGTCTCTCTGATATGAGAAACCCAGATCACAACTCTTATGGAACTTAAAGTGAAAAATAAAGTGAACCAAGGGGGTAGGGTGGGGAGGGAGGGCGGGGTAGGTAGGGGGTAGGACAAAAGGAGAGTGGTGGGAAAATCCTTGTCAACTTGACAAGATACATATGTGCACAAAATGCTCAACTTCATTGTGAACCTTAAATTTTGCACTTACACATATCAATAAAATGGGAGAAAATCTGCAAAACAAGGGAAAAAACAATAGACCTCTTGCTGTAAAATGACGATAGTCATGACTAGCATAGAAGTTCTTGTAGAAATCCATGAAGCAATGATAAGGAGATAGAAATTTTTCTTGCTGTACAGGAACAAGATGTGGAATATTCATTTTGCAATAACATCTTCGGCTGTTCACGGATGGTTGAACATATGGGGAGGCTTCCACTTTATGAGAAGAAATTTTTATTCAAAAACAGAAAACCTTATTGCTGGCAGAATGTCATTTGCATCTGTGTTGCTGCAATGTGTGTCAACCCTCTCATTTGGCCCAACAAACAGCCTGAAAACATTTACATACGGTACTACACATCACACAGAGCCATGTTTTTATTTTCATTGTTGTTGGGGATATTAGGAGCTCTTTTTTTCTGAGACAGGGTATTGATGTGTTGTTCAGGCTGGTCCTGAACTCACTATGTAGCTACAGCTGGCCTTGAACACATAGAAATCCTCCTGCCTCAGCCTCCTGAGTGCTAGAATTACAGGCCACTATGCCCATTTTATGTGGTTCTGGCAAATTGAGCCCAGGGTCTTGAGCTTGAAAAGGCAAGCATTTAACCATTGAACTATTCCTCCAGCCAACCCTGTTGTTTTTTGAGACAGAATCTAACTCTGTAGTCATATCTGGTCCTGGACTCACTGTGGAGCCCTGGCTGGCCTGGAACACACAGCAACCCTCATGCCTCAGCCTGCTGAGTACTGGGATGATGAGTGTGTACCACCACACCTGGCTCATGTTGGTGCTGGGGAATCAAACCCAAGGCCTTATTCTTGCTAGGCAAGTGCTCCAACCACTGGGATACCCACAGCCATACACAGAGTCAAGTTACCTGTCACATCAGGATCACAGTGAAATTACAGATTAAAGAGACTCTTTAGCCATGTTTTCACAGGTTCTCACGTCCTCCAATCAACCATGCGGCAGGAAGAGGGGTCATTTTATGTCACTTAACAGGAAGATAGTGAGGCTCACTGGAAACAGAATGACTCACCCACAGTCACACAGACTCTTTAATTTACTCTTAGTCTGGGATTCCCTTTCTTACTAAAACTATTGTATTTGGGGCTAGAGGGATAGCACAGCAGCTAGAGCACTTGCCTAGCAAGCACAGGGCCCAGAGTTGGATCTCCCAAAACCATGATATGCTGGGCATGGTGGAGCACGCCTGTAATCCTAGCACTCACAAAACAGGATAGCGTGTGTTCCAGACTGGTCTGGGCTACGTAGTGAGTTCAGGTCCAGCTCTGGCTCAAAACATTAATTAAATAAATAAAACTGACACATTTATCCATCACACTTATATTTCCCCAGTAGATCTGATTAAAAAGCTTATTGACTGTGCCCAGAGTTTGTATTTCCTGGTCAAGAGAAAAGGAAACATACATATGTATGTATATTTCTGTATTTCCACGTCACATTTTGATTATTTTTACCTCCCTTTCCCTTCCCGCACCCTCCTACCTGCCAAACTTTCCCCTCCCCAAACTCTAACTTCTTATTTTCTTCCATTGTTCTTTTACTTTTTTATGGTTTGATTTTCTCATATTAGAGAAACCATGCAGTATTTATCTTTCTGTGTCTGATTCATTTCTCTAAACTTAATGGTCTCAACATATATCCATTTTACTACAATGATTCCAATTTATGACTCAATTTTATCTTTTTTTATGGCAGAGGAGTATTCCATTGTACAAATATAACACATCCTCTTTTTCCATTCACTTATTGATGACATGTTAGCTGCATCCAAGATCTGGTTATTACAAGTTATGCTGCTATAAACATGTGTGTGCATTTATTACTCTTGTATGATGACTTTAACTCTTTTGGGGACCTACCCAGAAGAGATATAACTGGTTCAAATGGAATATCTATTTTCAGTTTTTTGAGGAATCTTCATATTGCTTTCCATAATGGTGGTCAGTTTATACTCCCATCAGCAGCTGTGTAGGAGGGTTCCTTTTTCCCATAACCTTGCCAACATTTGTTGTTTATTGACTTTTTTATACTAGTCATTCTTACTGGAGTTAGATGGAACCTCAGTGTTGTTTTGATTTGCATTTCTCTCATGGCTAAATATGCTGAATATTTTTTCATGTATTTATTATCCACTTGGACTTCTTCATCTGAGAACTATATATTCAGTTTAGTAACCATTTTTTGGCAGAGTCTTCTATTTTGGGGAGGTTTAGTCTTTTCCTGTCTTTGTGTAGTCTTGGTAATAGTCCTCTGTATGAGGCATAGTTGGTAAGTATTTTTTCCCATTCCATTGGTTCTCTCTTCCTTCTGGTGGTTGTTTCCTTTGCTGTGCAGAAGCATTCTATTTGACATAATTTTATTTGTTCATTCTTGGCGCTATCTCATGTACTTAGGGTGTTTTGTTGAGAAAGTTCTTGGCCTGAGAGTATAGCTCAGTGATTAGAGTGCTTTCCTAGGAAGCACAAGGCCACTGTACCCTAGTACTACATAACAGCTGGGTATGGTGGTGCATGCTTGTAATCTCAGTACTTGGGAGACTTTGCCCTGTGTTCAAAGCCAGCCTGGGCTACATGGTGAGGACCAGCCTGGGCTACAGACTGAGACCCTGTCTCAAAAAAAAAAAAAAAAAAAAAAAAAGACAGAAAGTCCTCTCCCCTCTCCTATGCCTAGCCTATGTCTTTAAGGGTTTGGACTACTTTTTCTTCTTGCAAGTTCAAGAGTTTCCTTACTAATGTCTAAGTCATTGATCCATTTTGATTTGATTTGGTATATGAGGAAAGATATGGGCCTAGTTTCATTTTTCTGCTTATGGCTAACCGGTTTCCCAGTAGCATTTATTAAAGAAGCTGTCTTTCCCCTAGCATATGTTTTTGGTGGCTTTATTGAAGACCAAATGGCTGAAGGTGCTCAGGGTTGTCTCTGTATCCTCAGTTCTGTTCCATTGACCCACTTGTGTGTTTTTGTACCAGTGCCATGTGGTTTTTACCACTGTTGCTTCATGAAATACCTTGATGTCCTATGTTGTGATGCCTACTGATTTTGTTTTGCTGCTAGGATTGTTTTGGTACTCCGGATCTATTCTAGCTCTGTACACGTTTTCACATAGTTTCTTCTAGTTCTGTGAAAAATGTCATAGACATTTTGATTGGGATTGTGTTGAATCTGCATATCAGTTTTGGTAGTATGGCCATTTTGACAATGTTGATTCAGCCTATCTAGCAACAAGAGATGTCTTTCTAACATCTCTTCAATTTATTTTTCAGAATACTATAGATTTCAGTATAGAATGTCTTCACTTCTGTAGTTAGTTTTACTCCCAGGTATTTAATTTCCTTTGAGATTCTTGTGAATGGGATTGGTTTTTTTTTTTAAATCTATTTCTCTGTTATTTCATTGTTGCTTTAGAAGATTGTTATTGATTTCTGTGTATTGATTTCACATCCTGCAACTTGGCTGAATTTGTTCATTACATCTGAGAGTCTTCTGGTTCAGTTTTGGGGGTATTATGTGTAAAGGATCGTGTCAACTACAAATAAAAATAGTTTGGCTTCTTCCTTTCCTATGTATATTCCCTCTATCCCATCCTCTCGCCTGATTGCTCTGGCTAAGGTTTTCAGGACTATGGTGAACAGAAGTGGTGAGAGTGGACATCTTTGTCGTGTTTCTGTTTTAAGGGAAATGTTTTCAGCCCCTCACACCCCCCATTTAGGATGATGTTGGCAAGAGGATTATCATAAATTACCTTTTTCAGCTTGAAAGAACATCTTTTTTTTTGAGACAGGGTCTCATTCTATAGTCCAGGCTGGTCCTGAACTTTCTATGGAGCCCAGGCTGGCCTTGGACTCACAGCAATCCTCCTGTCTCAGCCTCTTGTGTGCTGGGGTTACAGGCATGTGCCACCATGCCTGGCTTATGTGGTGCTGGGGAATCGAACTCAGTACTTGTCTAAGTGCTTGCTGGGGAAGCACTTTAACCACTAAGCCATTCCTCCAGCCCCAGAAGATTCTTCTATATCTATTAGCATCAGGGTTTTTATCATGAAAACATGTTGCACTTTGTCAAAAGCTTTTTCTGTATCTACTGATATTATCATGTGATTTTTGTCATTGCTTTTAATGATATGTATTACATGATTTTTCCCATTTGACTAATATGTATACATGCTATATATGTTTACATTGAGCTTGAGTATTTTGTGCACATATATTATAGCATCAAGATTATAAACGCTTCTCCTCCCCATTTTCGACCTTCTGTCTTAGTTCCTTTTTCATTGCTGAGACAGAATACCTTACATCCACAACTTAGGGAAAAAAGATTTCTTTTAGCTTACAGTTTCAGAAATTCACAGTCTGTGCACAGGTGGGAGGCTGGAAAATGCTAGAATCACATGACGGGGCTGGAGTTGGGTTGAGGCCAGAGCTGGAGCTCCAGAGACACAGATCTTATAGCGTGGCAGAACCAAGAGAAGAAGAGTAGAACAAGCACGTGCCCCTCCAGGTCTAGCCCCAAACATCTGCCTCTTCTAGCCAGGCCCCACCTCCCAACAGTACCTAGTATTCATAGGAACATGAGGCTTTAGGGGGACTCTCCAGATCCAACTCGTGACACCTCCCAATATTCTCCCCACTAGTTCACACTCCCCCTCCGTTTAGTTCTATGAAATTACTGTAATCTGGTTTTCTCATATTAGAGAAACCATTTGATATTTAACCTTCTGCATCTGATTCACTTCTCTAAGATGTTTTACATTAATTGATTTACACCTGCTGAACTGTCCTTGCATTTCTGGGTTGAACCCCCTTGATTGTGGAACATGATCTTGGTTTTTTTGTTAGTTTTGAGACAGGGTCTTGTTTTGTAATTCAGTTCTGAACTCACCACATAGCCCAAGCTGGCCTCAAACTCATGGCAGTCCTCCTGCCTCAGGCACCTGAGTGCTGGGAATACAGGCATGTGCACACAGTTTATGTGGTGCAAGGGAATCAAACCCAGGGCCCTGCAATTGCTAGGCAAGTACTTTAGCCATTGACATATGCCCAGAGCCCAGAGCATGATCTTTTTAATAACTTGTTGCATTTTGCTTGTAAGTATCTTGTTAAGGACTTTTGCAAGTATATTTAATAAGGAAGTTGGCCTGCAGTTTTCTTTATTTATTGAGTCTTTACCTGGTTTGAGGATCAAGGAGATAGTAGCTTCCAGGAAGGAGTTTGGTGGTGTTCCTTCTCTTTCAATTTCACGGAAAAGTTTTAGAAGCTTGGTGCTTGCTAACTCTCCACTGAAGTTCTGATAAAATTGTGTTGTGAATCCATCAAGTCCTAAGCTGTTCTTTTTTTTTTTTTTTTTTTTTTTTTATGAGACAGGGTCTCCCTCTGTAGCCCAGACTGATCCTGAATTCACTATGTAGCCCAGGCTGGCCTTGGACTCACAACAACCCTCTTGCCTCAGACCCTTCTGAGTGCTGGGATTTCAGGAGTACACCATTACATCCAGTTTATATGGTGCTGGGGAATCAAACTCAGGACTGTGCACTTGCTATGCAAGTACTTTAACTGCTGTGCCATTTCTCCAGCCCCCTAATCTTTTCTTTGATGGTAAATGCTTTATTGCTGTCTCGATCCATCCCTAGTTATTGTTCTACTTAGGGTTTTATATCTTCTTCGTTCAATTTAGGTATATCATATATATCTAGAAATTTATTTTTTCTGGGTTCACAATTTATTGAAATACAAAGTTTCATTTTTTCTTTTTCCTTTTTTTTTTTTTTTTTTTTTTTTTTTTTTTTTTTTTTTTTTTTTTTTTTTTTTTTTTTTTTTTTTTTTTTTTTTTTTTTTTTTTTTTTTTTTTTTTTTTTTTTTTTTTTTTTTTTTTTTTGAGTCAGGCTGATCCTGAACTCACTATGTAGCTCCAGCTGGTTTCAAGCTCACAGCAATCCCCCTGCCTCAGGGTCCTGATTGCTGGGATTATAGGCATGCACCACCATGCCTGGCCTGTATGGTGTTGGGGAATCAAACCTAGAGCCTTGCACTTGCTACACAAGCACTTTAACCATTGTGCTATTCCTCAAGTTCTGGAATGTAAATTTTCAAAATAGTTTCTTATAATCCTCTGGATTTCAGTAGTATCTGTTAAGATTTCACCTTTTTCACTTCTAATTGCATTGATATAAATTTTTCTTCCTTTCTTTTGGTGAGTTTGGCTACAGGTTTATCAATCTTATTTATCTTTTTAAAGAGTCAATTCTTTTTTTTTTTTTTTTTTTGAGACAGTATCTCACTGTAGCACAGGCTGGTCCTGATCTCACTATGTAGCTGAGGCTAGCCTTAGACTCATAGCAATCCTCCTGCTTCAGCCTCCTGACTGCTGGGATTACAGTCATGTGTCAACATGTTCAACTTTTGAAAAACCAACTCTTTGATTCATTGATCTTTTGCATTATTTTTTGGTTTAATTTCATTCACTCATCTCTGATACAATTTCTTCCTACTGCTTTGGAAGTTGGCTTAGATTTTTTCCTCTAGGACTTTGAGCTGCTTCATTAGATTGTTTACTTAACAAACAGAGATAAAAAAAAACCAAGAAAAATAAAAATAAAAAACAAAAAGTAGATTGTTTGAGATTATTTTTTCATAGCAATAATGTATATAATGTATAACATTCATAGCTATACATTTCTCTCTTAGTATTGCCTTCATTGTGTATCATAGATTTTTTTTGAGGCAGGTCTCACTCCTTATTCCAGGCTGGTTCTGAATTCACTATGGAGCCCAGGCTGGCCTTGGCTTCAGGACAATCCACCTGCCTCAGCCACCCAAGTGCTGGGATTACAGGCATGTGCCACCATGCCCAGTTTATGTGTCTCATAGATTCTGATGTCATGTGCTTCCATTATCAATTGACTTTAGGAAGTTTTTGATCTCTTCCCTGGTTTCTGCTGTGATCCATTCCTTGTTCAATAATATATGTATGTTTTTGTTTGTTTGTTTATTTTAAGACAGGTCTCACCCTATAGCCCAGGCTGGTCCTGAATTCACTGCATAGCCAGGCTGGCCTTGCACTCACAGCAAACCTCTTGTCTCAGCCTCCTAAATTCTGTGATTACAGGTGTGTGCCACCACACCTGGCTTATGTGGTGCTAGAGAATCAAACTCAGGTACTCAGTGCTTGCCTAAGTGCTTGCTAGGCAAGTGCTTTAACAGCTGAGCCATTCCTCCAGCTCCTATATGTATATATATATTTGAAATAGGGTCTCACTCTGTATTCCAGGTTGGTTCTGAGCTCACTGTATCAGACTGGCCTCAAACTCACAGCAACCCTCTTGCCCTAGCCTCTCCAGTACTATAAATACAGATGTTTCCTACGATACCCAGTTTATGTGGTTCTGGGGAATCCAACTCTGGTACTTAGTGCTTACTAGGCAAGCATTTTTAACTGCTGAGCCCTCCAGCACCTCAAAATAATATATTATTTAATTTCTATGCACATGTAGTTTCTGTAGGTTTTTTTTTTTTTTTTTTTTTTTTTTTTGAGACAGGGTCCCGCTCCATATCCCAGGCTGGTCCTGAACTCACTATGGAGCCCAGGCAGCCTTAGACTCAAGGTTGTTTTGAGCTCACTGTGGTGCCCAGTCTGGCCTCGAACTCACAGCAATCCTCCTGCCTCAGTCTCCCCCATGCTGGGATTAGAGATGTGCACCATCACACCCAGTTTATGTTCTGGGGAATTGAACTCAGGTACTTAGTGCTTGCTAGGGAAGCACTTTAACCACTGAGTCATTTCTCCAGGCCCTCTTTTTTTTGAGTTAGGGTCTCTCTATGTTGTTCAGACTGGTCCTATGTAGCCATACTAGCTTGAAATTTAAGGCAATCCTCCTGCCTCAGCCTCTCAAGTGCTGGGTTTACAGGCATCAACCACCATACTCAATTACAGTGTGGTCTTGGGTGATCAAACCCAGGGCCTTGCACTTGCTTGGCAAGTACTCTAATCACTGAGCTATGTGCTCAACCTCAATTTGTAGTTTCATCCCACTATGATCTGAAAATATGCAGGGAATTATTTCAATTCTTATGTGTTTATTTAAGTATGTCTGTGACCAAGGATAGGATCTATTTTGGAAAAAGTCCCATGCGCTGTTTTGAAAAAAGTGTTTTTTGTTGATGTTGGATGGAACACTACAGATATCTGTTAGGTCCATTTGTCCCACGGTGTGATTTAACTCTGATGTTGTTTTTCTTGGGGGGGGGGGGGCGGTTGAGCTCTTTTATGATGGTGGGGTATAGAAGTGCTCTGGTATGATTATATTAGGGTCTATTTAACGTTTCATGTCCAGTAGCTTCTGTTTTATGTAATTGATAAACTCACATTGGGTGCATGTATGTTTATAATTGTTAGCTCTTCCTCTGAGAGTGTTCCTTTTTGAGTGTCCCTGAAAACAGAACATACATACAAGCTTTGTGTCTTAGAGAGTCAGGCACTCTCCAGCATGTGATGTAGGTTTTGTGATAAGGGATTGGATAAATCTGGAGCTAAAATATCTGTCCTAGGACTGAAGGAATGGCTCAGTGGTTAAAGGGTTAAAGCACTTGCCTTGCAAGCACGAGGCCCAGCACTAGACAAAGGAGGGTGTGCCTGTATGCCTGTAATCCCAGCACTTGGGAGGCTGAAATGGGAGAACTGCCCTGAGTTCAAGGCCAGCCTGGGCTCTATAAGTTCAGGACCAGCCTGGGCCACAGAGCAAGACCCTGTCTCAAAAAATAAAATAAATGAAAAAGCAAAGAGCAAAAAACGAAAGCAAAAACAGAAAACAGCCAAAGTAGAGACCCACTTGGGTCTGCAAGGCACTATGAAGGGCAAGGTGGTGTTAAAGGGTAAGTTTTTAAGGTAAAAATCATGTCTCTCCTGAAAATATAAAAGAAACACATGTGGAAAATTTTAACTCATTAGATAATAAGGGAAACAGTAAGATGTTCAACCAGATCAAAACAAAATTCGAAAAAACACACTCTTATAGACAATTAGGAACATTTAAATGAATTTTTTTACTACTTTTTTCGAGACAGGGTCTCGTTCTGTAGTCCAGGTAGTTCCTGAATGCACTATGGAGCCCATGCTGGCTTTGAACTAGGGCAATCATCCTGCGTCATTCTCTGGTTTGATGAAATTACAGGCATGCACCACCACACCCAGTTTATATAGTGCTGGAGAATCAACCAGGGCTTTGGGCTTGCTAGGCAAGCACTTTAACCACTAAACTACTCTCCCAGTCCTGAATTTTGGAATACATACAAAACTGGTCAATATCCATGGGACAGTAATCGTTTGCAGGGCCTAGGGACATTGCTCAGCATTTCAAGTGCCCGCTTAGGCAGTTCACAGCTCTGAGTTTCCCAGCACCACATAGACTGGGAGTGGTGGTACATGCCTCTGTAATCCCAGTACTCAAGAGGCTGAGGCAGAAGAATTGCATGAGTTGAACACCAGTCTGGGATACATTCGAGTTCAGGGACAGGCTGAGCTACAGAGTGAGATCCTGTCTCAAACAAAACAAAACAAAAAAAGATTGCATTGTACCAGACGGGATTTCTCAGCATTCCTATGGATAAGAGTGTTTTTGCATTATTCTCTCTTTTCTGCAACTTACAAATTGTTAATAGTTCAAGTCCAATGAAAAACAAAGATAATTCTGAAGAGTTTATAAGTAAGAACATCCAGTAATCTTTGCCAGTTCCGTCTTTATTTTCCTTGACTTGAGAAAGAACTGCTGGAATCAGGCTGTTTTTAGGTCAGCAGGCCCCTTAACCCCTGGGGCTCAGGTTAGGAAAGCAGCCTAGGGGGTTGGCCTAAGAAAACCGCTGAAAGTGTAATTTGACACTTAAAGAGATTTAGAATGCCCAAAAGGGATTAGAGAAACCAAGGGTGGTTTTTCCAAAGACCCAGGAGCTAGGAAATCTGTCAAGTGGAGAGATCCACCCATGGGACTGAAAGCATCTGGGTGATGGCCTGAGAAGGTTTGTAAAGGAAAACATGTCTCTCTTTGCTACTCTATCTTACAGAACCCAGCTCAGGACATCTGGTTGAAATACAACACCTTGATTCATGCCTGGCCACAAAGTACAAGTAAATACAATCCCCAGGATGAGACTTACTGGGAAACTTCAGGAACACATTGGGGAGGATTGTGAAGAATTCTGCCAATTTTTCTAGAACTTTACATAGTACGCTCTGATTTTCTATTAAGTGGCTGCACAGTTTTGGGTTTTATATTTGCTGAAACCCAGTAGAGGTTCAGAAAGTGGAAACATGGCAGGGGCTTTCTCTGTTCTCTAGCAGCACGTGCTGGCTTCCCTTTTTGCTCGACCCTTCATTGAATAATTTGGCCATTTCTGGTGTCCCAGCATCTCTTATGCAGAATGGAAGAACAACTTATGGGGGGGGTGACCCTTTTGTAGTTGCCCCCTTTTAATTTTCCTGCTTTCCAGCAACAACCCACAACATTAGGCATCTGGAAAAGGCATGAAGCAGACAATTCAGCACCCTCCACAACACACATGCAAAAGCATAGGTTTGGATTATTTATTTTTAACACTAGAGTAGTTATCAAGAGCCACCAGTTCTGGGGCTGGAGGTGTTAACTCAGCAGTTAAGAGCACTTGCTTGGCAAATGTGGGGCTCTGGGTTCAATTCTCTAGCACCATGTAGGCTAGGCACGGTGGCACACAGCACACCTGAAGAAAATAAATGAATAGAAAATAAAAGGCTGGCACCACACTCTGGGCCTCACTCAATATTTATTTAAAAGAAAGAGAAAAAAGCAGAGCCACCAGTTCTAATCCCAGATCTAAGACATTCAATCACGCGGATACTACAGAGCAGTAACGAGACATTTTATTCCTTTTTTTGTTTGTTTGTTTTGGTTTGCTTTTTTGAGGCAAGGTCTTACACTGTAGTCCAGGATGGTCCTGAACTCATTATGGAGCCCAGGCTGACCTGAAACTCATGGCAATCTCCTGCCTCTGTCTCCTGAGTGCTGGGATTACAGTTGTGTACTACCATGCCTGGTTTTTGTGGTTCCACGAAGCCAAGTTGATCTTTATGTGGTTCTGGGGAATTGAACCCAGGGGCTTGCTCATCCTAGGCAAGTGCTTTAACCACTGAACTACACACCCAGTCCAGTCTCGTTTGTGCGTGTGCATGTTTGTGTATGTGTGTGTGGTAACAGGGAATGAGCCCAGGGCCTTCACACCAAGCTGCATCCTTAGGTCTTTATGTTTTAATTTGAAATAGTCTTGCTGAATTGCCTAGGCTGAACTTGAACTCAAAGTCCTCGGGCCTCACCCTCCCAAAGTGTTGGGAATACAGATATGTGTTACCACTCTCGGCTTAAAAAGTTTTTCAAGGCAAATAAATAAATGAAACAAGTGCTGACTTAAAATATAGGAACCTAATATCAGGATCTGCTCTCTTCAGCTGCCTCTCCAGATCTACTCACTCCTGCCATCTGCTTTTAATCCTGGAGGAGGGTAAGGGATGTTGCCAAAGAGAGGCACCCAAGAAAATGTGCCTGTGACAGCCGGGATACTTACTGGTGCTGAATTCCTTGGTTTATTGTACTGTAAGCATTTTAAAGGAGTAATATCTCCTCCCCCTCCATTTAAGTTTATTTAACAACAGAAAATATTTGTCTCCAGCAACTGTAAAAACAAGTACTTCTCTTCCAGAGGACATACTGGTTACTTCTTACTTATTCAAATATTTATTTGAATAGATGATGTAACAACAATATTGTTAATAATGTTGAGACTCATAACATCTGGGGGCTAGGGGAGTAGCTCAGTGATTAAAGCTCTTGCTTAGCATGCACAAGTCCCTGGGTTCAATTTCCCAGAACCTCATAAAGATTGGCTGGGTGTGATGGCACATGCCTTCCTGTAACCCCAGCACTTGGGAGGCTGAGGTAAGATGGTTGGTGTGAGCTCGAGGCCAGTCTGGGCTACATGATAAGTTCAGGACCAGCCTGAACTACAGACTGAGACCCTGTCTTAAAACAAAGCGGGGCTGGAGGAATTGCACTTGCACAAGGCCTTGGGTTCAATTCTCCAGCACCACATAAAGCTAAGTATGGTGGTGCACACCTGTAATCCCAGCACTTGGGAGGCTGAGGTGGGAGGATTGCCAAGTCCAAGGTTAGTGTCTTAGTTACTTTTTCGTTACTGTGACTCAATACCCGACACCCACAAACTTAGGAAAGGAAAGACTTATTTTAGCTCACAGTCTCGAAGGTCACAGTCCATTCAGGGCCGACCGGCAACAATTGAAGTACGTGGCAGAGAGAGAGGTGGAGGCAGCTTCCCCGGACAAACAGGAAGACAAGCTGAGGCTAGTTGAGACTTGTCCTAAATCTCCAGGAAGGCAGGTGCAGCTTATGTATCCTTTCAGGTCTCCGCCCAGTAACCAGTCCCTCCTGCATCCAGGTGTGGCCACTACACAACGTTAATCCTAACTTAACTGCAATCCACCCCTCCGGACCAGACCCCAATCCACCAACATCACATGGTTCCATAGACAATCCACAACATTAAAATACATGAGACTTTTGGGGGACACCCCAGATCCTAACCACAACAGTTAGCCTGGGATATATAGTGAGTTTAGGACCAACCTGGGCTATGAAGCAGACCCTGTCTCAGAAAACAAAAAACAAAACAAAACAAGCAAACAAAGTGAGAGCTGGAGGAATAGCACAGCAGCTAGAGCACTTGCCTAGCAAGCGCAAGGTCCTGAGTTCGAATGTCCTGCACCATGTAAAGTGGGCATGGTGGCCCATCCCATCCCGGCACTCCAAAGGCTGAGGCAGGAGAGTTGCCATGAGTTTGAGGCCAGGTTGCACTACATAGTAAGTTCAGGATTGGCCTGGGCTACAGAGCAAGACCTTGTGTCAAACAAACATCCCAAAACAAAAATCCTCACGTCTGTAAATTCTACCCATTGGTCTGCTCTGCAATCGTGTCAAGTCTTTATCAACCCAAACTTTATTTACTTCCCAAAGCCTCTGATTCATTTTTTTTTCTTACTCTCAAGAAATATTCTTGGGTGCCAGGCACTGGCAGCATAGCTCAGCAGTTAAAGCACTTTCCTAGCAAGCACAAAGGCATGGGTTCAATTAGCCAGCACTACACAAAAGTTCGCTGGGCATGGTGGCACATGCCTGTAATCCCAGTGCTCAGGTGCCTGAGGCAGGAGGATTGTCATGAGTTCGAGGCCAGCATAAGCTGCATAGTGAGTTCTGGGCCAGCGTGGACTACAGAGCAAGATGCTGTCTCAAAAAAGGAAAAAGGACTGGAGGAATGGTTCAGCAGTTAAAGTGCTTGCCTAGCAAGCCCTACGTTTTTGATTCCCCAACACCGCATAAGCCAGGCATGGTAGCGTACTCCTGTATTCCCAGCACTCGGGAGGCTGAGGCAGGAGGACTGCTGTGAGTCCAAGGCCAGCCTGCCCTCCACAGTGAGTTCAGGACCAGCCTGGGCTACAGAGCGAGATGCTGTCTCAAAAAAGAAAGAAAGAAAGAAAGAAAGAAAGAAAGAAAGAAAGAAAGAGAGAGAGAGAAAGAAAAGAAAGAAAGAAGGAAAGAAAGAGAAACGTTCTTGGGGCTGGGGTTTATAGCTCAGTGGTTAGAACACTAGCCTACTCTGCCCAAGGCCCTGGGTTTGATTTTCCAGGATCGCATAAGAATTACTTGGGAATACATATATCTCATATGTTGTTTTGGCCTCTTTTGGATATATTCCCAGGAGGGGTGTGGCCGGATCAAAGGGGATATTTATTTGTAGTCTTTTGAGAGCTCTCCATACTGCTTTCCATAGTGGTCCAACGAATTTACACTCCCACCAGCAGTGCAGGAGGGTTCCTTTCTCCCCACAGCCTCGCCAGCATTGATTGCTATTTGATTTGTTGATATAAGCCATTCTCTCTGGAGTGAGATGGTATCTTAGCGTTGTTTTGGTTTGCATTTCTCTGATGGCTAGGGATGTTGAGCATCTTTTCATGTATCTATTGGCCCTTTGTACTTCTTCGTGAGTGAACTGCCTCTTCATTTCATTTGCCCACTTTTCAATAGGATCCTTTATTTTGGTGGGCTTAATTTTCTTTAGCTCCCTATGTGTTCTAGTTATGAGTTTCTTATCTGAGGTGTTGGTGGTGAATATTATTTCCCAGTCTGTTGGTTCTTTATTTACAATGTTGACAGTTTCCTTTGCTGTGCAGAAACTTTTTAATTTGACAAGATCCCATTTGTTGATAATGGGGATACTTTCTTTTGCTCTTGGTGTCAAGAAAATCTTTGCCTACCCCTATGTCTTTTAGAAATTTGCCTACTTTGTCTTCCAGAAGGTTTAGTGTTTCATTTTTAATGTCTAGGTCTTTGATCCACTTTGATTTGATTTTGGTGCATGGTGATAGGTGTGTGACTAGATTCATTCTTCTGCATGTGGATGTCCAGTTTTCCCAGCACCATTTGTTGATCAGGCTGTCCTTTTTCCATTGTATGGATTTGGCCCCTTTGTCAAAAATTAGGAAGTTGAGGATATTTGGGTTTGTTTCTGCATTCTCGATTCTGTTCCACTGGTCTATCTGTCTATTTTTATGCCAGTACCAAATTGTTTTTACCACTATGGCTTTATAGTATAGTCTGATGTCCGGGATTGTAATGCCTCTTGCTTTGGTCTTGTTGTTAAGGATTGTTTTGGCTATTCACAGTCTCTTTCGGTTCCATATGAATTTAAGAATTGTTGTTTCAAGTTCTTTCAAGAAACTTGTAGGTATTTTGATAGGAATTGCATTGAATCTATATATCAGTTTCGGTAGTATAGCCATTTTGACTATATTTATTTTGCCTATCCAAGAGCAGGGAATGCCTTTCCATTTTCTAATGTCTCCTATAACTTCTTTCTTCAATGTAGTGTAGTTTTCTTTATATAGGTCCTTCACATCCTTGGTTAGGTATACTCCCAGCACAACTAACAATAGCTAGAATATGGAAGTCACCAAAATACCCATCAACAGACCAGTGGATACACAAACTGTGGTACTTATACACAATGGAATACTATGCATCTGTAAGGTCCAACAGCGTGGAGGTTTTCACAGGCAAATGGAAGAAACTTGAGAATATCATGCTTAGTGAAGTGAGTCAGAAGCAGAAGGTGAAACATTGGATGGTCTCTCTGATATGAGAGACCCAGACCACAACTTTCTCATGGAACTTTAAATGAAAGACAAAGCAAAAGGGGGGGAGGGGGGGTGAAGGGAAGGAAGGGTGGGTGGGGGGAGGGACAAAAGGAGAGCGGGAAAGCCCTTGTCACTTTGACAAGAAATGTATGTGCACAAAATGCTCAACTCTATTGTAAACCTTAAATTCTGCACTTGTACATCTCAATAAAATGGGGGAAAAATGAAAAGGTTTTGCATGAAAAAAAAAAAAACCAAATTACTTGGGAGCATAGCTCAGTGGTTAAGTGCTAGCCTAGCATGTGCAAGATGTTGGGTTCATTCCCCAGCACCGTATAAAAGTTAATTTGGACTTGGTGGCTCACAACTGTAATTCCATGATGTGGGAGGCTGAAGAGGAGGATGGCTATGAATTCAAGGCTATCTTGGTTACATAGTGAGTTCAGGACTAACCTGGATTGGAGAGTGAGACTGTCTCAAAAGAAGAAAAGGGGAGAGGGGGCTGGAGGTACAGCACAACAATTAGAGTGCTTACCTACAAACTGAAGCCCTTAAATTTGATTTCCCAGCACCTCATGAACCAAGCATGGTGGCTTATTCCTGTAATCCCAGAACTTGGGAGGCTGATGCAGGAGGATTTCTGTGAGTCCAAGGCCAGCCTGGGATACAGAGGGAGTTCAGGACCAGTCTGAGATATAGAGTAAGACCTTGTTTAAAAAAAAAAGAAAACCTGGGCATGATGGTGCACAACTGTAATCCTAGCACTTGGGAGGCTGAGACAGGAGGATTGCTGTGAGTTTAAGGCCAGCCTGGGCTACATAGTGAGTTCAGGACCAGCCTGAACTACAGAGCAGGACCTTGTAAAAAAAAAAGTTAGAGAGGAAGGCTGGGGGCAAACTCAGTGATTACAGCCCTTGCCCAGGAAGCATCAGGACCCATGTTTGTTCTCGCAGCATCACATAATAACTGGTGTGGTGCTGCAGGGCTAAAATCTCACAACTGGGGAGGCTGAATCGCTGAGTTTGAGACCAGCTAGGGTTACATAGTGAGTTCAGGGCCAGCCTGGACTACAGAGTGAGACTCTTTCTCCCCTTGCTCCCTGCCAAACAAAGAGGAATAAAATACATGAGTGCTATTCAAAATATTACTCTAGTTCGTTCGCTTTCTTTCTTTCTTTCTTTCTTTCTTTCTTTCTTTCTTTCTTTCTTTCTTTCGACAAAGTCTTACTCTGTAGTCTAGGCTTGTCCTGAACTCACTACGTAGACCAGGCTGGCCTCAACCTCACAACAATCCTCCTGCCTCAGCCACTGCAAGGCTGGGACTACAGCTTGTGTCATCAAGCCTGGTTTTACCCTCAGTTCTTGTCTCTCGCCTCTCTTGTTCCTTGGTGATCTTATCTATTCCCATACAATCATACCTTCAATGGTTATGACTTTTATCCTTTTTTTAGGAAAGAATTTTTATTTATTTTTCCCACCATTTTTATTAATATATATGTGATACATAATGTTTACAATTAAATTGAGTATTTTGTGCTCATATAATCACATCAACTTTACAATGCTTCCCATTTTTGGCCCTCCCACATCCTCCCCAGCCCCCTGTAACTCCCACTATCACACCTTGTTTCTATAGATTGCCTGTATTCTGGGTTTCCCAAATCAGAGAAACCGTGTGATATTTAACATATTTAATCTGTGTCTGACTCACTTCACCACTCAAATCACCACTCTGTAGCTCAGCTTCCCACCCCTAGAATGGGCTGCAGTGGCCAAATCTTGATGCCTCTTCTCTGAGTCCAGCAGAGCCCTTAATTGGGATATTTGCCAAAAGTTCTTTTTTCCTATATCTTACTATACCTTTTTGAGATTCTTCAACATGACCTCACCCACCAGTCCACATGAGAAATAAAAAATAACAGTGTAACGTATGAGGCTAAAAAATTTGAGAAAGAAAAAGAGAGAAGTGAAATTTCAAATGCCTTAGCTGAGTACTGAAAGGTAAATGTGTGTACATTCAAAAGATGTTCAGGTTATCATTACATCAATCAGTTTTCTTAGGATAAACTTACATGAAAAACCACAAAGTAAATTTCTACAATAAATGAACTTAAGTCTATATTGAATTGCCACATTAAATGTACTTAAATCTGTATCACATAAGTATATTATACTTAAAGCAAAAGATATAATGGCATACTTATTTCAGAATTTTAAAAAGATTCATAAATTATTTACTCACATTTTACTAAGTACTTACATTTTGCTAGATTTGGCTTATCATTTTACCTACCTATCTGCAAATTCATGTGCACATATTTTTAAGAGATTTTATTAATTGCTAGCTAGGTTATAGGGGAAAAGGAACACTTCTACAACACTGTTGGTAAGACTGCAATCTGGTTAAACCACTATGGAAAGCAGTGTGCAAATTTCTTAAAAAGCTGAGAACAGAAATACTATTTGAAACTTGGCATGGTGGCACACATTTGTAATCCCAACACTCAAGAGGCTGGGGCAGGAGAATTGCCATAAAGTCTAGGCCAGCCAGCAGCCTGGGCTCCATAGTGAGTTTAAAACCAGCCTGGCCTAAAGAGACAGACTCTGTCTCAAAACCAAAAGCAAAATAAAAAAGAAAGAAAGAAAGACTATCTGACCCAGCTACAGCTCTAATGGACATTTTCATGAAAGAACTAAATTCATCGTATCGTGAAGACTCATCATATCCATGTGTACAGGCATGTCATTCATAATAGCTAAATCCTGGAAATGACCTTCATGTTTTTCAACAGAAGAATGGCAAGAGAAAATATGGCATTAGTACACAACAAAACACTATATGGCCACGGAGAAAGAAAGGTGTGAAGTATGTGAAGAAAAATGGGGTCACCTTGAGTCACTGATAATCAGTGAAATGGACCAAACACAAAGGACTCGGTATTGATTAGTGCCTCTCATATGAGATTGCCATAAACGTATGCACAAAAAGATTCTAACACAAGAGAGAGGGAGGGAAGAGTGGAGAAGGACTGCTTGGAAAGGGAAGAGACGCAAAGTGAGAGGGAGAAAGGAAGGGAAGGTTAAGCAGGAGGGAAAGGGGCAGGAGTAGTATCTTAGTGGTTAAAACATTTGCCCAGCAAGTTCAGGTTCGAGTTCAATTTCCCAGAACCATAGCTTGGACCAGAGCAAGAAACTCTCAAACAATAAAAATAAAAGGAGAGAAAAGTGGCCAAATAGGATATATGTGGACACAAATGCTTAAGTTATATGTTATTAACTATTAATGAATCTATAGATAACACATAACTTTTAAAAGTACATAAAAAGTTAAATGTGTACCTTCCACATGACTCAGCAAATACACTCCTGGACATTTCTCTCAGAGATAATATAAATGTATGCTCACACAAAAACTTCACGTGGGTGCAAGAGGCAAAGCACAAGAGTTAGAATGCCTGCCTAGCAAGCTCAGTGGCCTGAGTTCAATTTCCCAGCGCCCCATAAACCAGGCACAGCTGCACATGCCTTTAATCCCTGCCTCAGAAACAAAAAACAACAACAATAAACTTTACATAAATGTTCGTATCAGTTTTATTCATTATAGTCAAACATTGTAAAATTCAGAGAACCTAAAAGAGATTAATGGTTAAGTAAACTGTGGAGCATCTGTACCATGCAGCACTACTTAGTGATAAAAAGGAACAAATGGGTTGAGCATGATGCACACATCTGTAATCTCAGCACCGAGAGACACTGAGACTGGGCAATCAAACTCTGAGCCCAGCCTGGGCGATTTAGTGAAACTCTGTCTCAAAACTAAAAAATAAAAAGAGCTGGAAATGTCATTCAACTGTAGAGCACTGCTTGGTTTGATATTCAGTGCTATATTAAAACAATCACCACAAATATATAAACTATTAATGCACACAACAATTTAGATAAGTCTTCAGAGAATTTTGGTGAATAAACAGCTAATCCCAGAAAATTGTCTGCTACCGGATTCTATTTGTATTACTTTCTCAATATGACAAACCTATAGAAATGGAAAACAGATGGATGGTTACCAGGAGTAAAGATAACTTGGAAGACTAGAGGTGTAGCTCAGCTGTTAAAGAGCTTGCCTAGGAAGCACAAGGCCTTGTTTGACTCCCCAGCTCCACATAAACTGACTCTGGTGGTTCCCACCTGTAATCCCAGGTCTCGTGATTGTATGGCAGTGAATTTCCCTCTTAATCCTGCCCTCATTGCATCCCAAAGGTTTTCTTGTAGTGCGCTTCCATTATCATTTATCTCTGGGAGGTTTTTTTTTTTTTTTTTTTTTTTTTTTTTTTTTTTTTTTTTTTTTTTTTTTTTTTTTTTTTTTTTTTTTTTTTTTTTTTTTTTTTTTTTTTTTTGAGACAGGCTATTACTCAGTAGGCCAGGCTGGTCTTGAACTCACTATATAGCCCGAGCTGGGCTTGGATTCATGGCAATCCTCCTGCCTCAGCTTCCCGAGTGCTGGGATTACAGGTGTGCACCACTTGCCCAGCTTTTTGTGGAATTGAACTCAGAGCTGTGCGTTTGCTAGGCAAGCTCTTTAACTGTTGTGCCAATCCTCCAGCCCTGGGAGTTTTTGATTTATTCCCCAATTTATACTATGACCTTTTTGTTCAATAGTTACTATTCAGTTTCCATTTGTTTGAGTCATATCTGTTGTGATTTTATTTCTTGTTTCATTTCAGTGTTTTCTGACAGAATATATAGGGTTATCTCAGCTTTTTGTTTTTGTTCAAGCTTAAATTTTGGCCTAAAATATGGTCTATTCTGGAGAATTTTACATAGGCAAGTGAAAAGAATGCATATTCCATTGTTGTTTGATGAAAAAGTCTGTAGATGTCTGTCAAGTCCAATTTTTCCATAGTATTATTCATTTTATATTTATTTACTTATTTATTTATTTATTTATTTATTTATTTGAGACAGGGTCTCACTCTGTAGCCCAGGCTAGTCCTGAACTCTCTATGGAGCCCAGGCTGGCCTCGGACTCACAGCAATCCTCCTGCCTCAGCCTCCCAAGTGCTGGAATTACAGGTGTCTGCCACTATGCCCAGCTTAAGTGATGCTGAGGAATTGAACTCGGGTACCTAGCACTTGTACAGAGCTTGCTAGGCAAGTGTTTACGTGCTGAGCCATTCCTTTAGTGTCGTCCCCCCCCCCCATAGTATTTCTCATATTTGCTATGTTTTTGTTGATTTTTTTTGTCTACTTGTCTTCCTGGGAGAGAGGAATGTTATATACCCCATTATAATTGTGTTGGGATCTATCTGGTCTTTTTCCTCCCAGATTTTATTAGTATATATATATATATATATGCCATACACAGAAAAAGCAAAAAGTAAAATAACAGAAACAGATAAGAGACAAAGATGGACACTATATACTAGTAAAAGCAACAACCCAACAGAAGAGCTTAAAATTATGTACATGTATATACTAAGTGCAAGTGCACACAATTACATAAGACAGAAATTATTGGACATAAAGGGTTAAATAGGCTCCAATACTCTCATACTAGGGGACCTCAATACCACACTCTCACAAATAGGCAGATCAATTGAATAAAAAAATCAACAAAGAAATATCAGAGCTAAATTACACTTGGAAAAAATGGACTAATAGATAGGTAGAGATTATTCTATCCAACATCAATAGAATACATCTTTTTCTCAGCAGCATATGACCCTTTTTCCAAACTATCCCATATCCTTGACCATAAGACATGCTTAAATAAATACAAAAGAATTAAAATCATTCCCTGCATACTTTCCAATAATAGTGGGAAAACTACAAATCAATAGCAAAAGCAACTAGAGAAACTATGCAAGTACATGGAAATTAAATAATACATTATTGAACAAGCATTGGCTCATCACAGAAGAAAGCAAAAAAGAAATCAAGAGCTTTCTAAACTCAAATGACAAAGAAAGTACATCATACCAGAATCTGTGGGACACCATGAAAGCAATACTAACAGAAAAATTTACAGCTATGAGTACACATATGAAAAAATACAGAGCAATCTCAAATAAACAAGCTAATGTTGCAGCTCAAAGTCCTTGAGAAAGAAGAACAAGTCAAATACAAAGGAAGAAAGGAAATTATAAGAATCAGAGTGAAGATCAATGAAATCAAAATTAAAAAATATTCAAATGAATCAAAGAATTGGTTGTTTGAAAAGATAAATAAGATTGATTAATCTCTAGCCAAACTCACAAAAGAAGGAATGAAAAAATCCACATCAATAAAATAGAAATGAAAAAGGTGAAATTACAACAGACACTGCTGAAAACCAGAGAGTTATAAGAAACTGTCATGAAAACCTATATTCTAAGCAATTTGTAAGCTTAGAAGAAATGGATAAATTCCTTGACATGTGTGATATACTAAGCTTGAGCCAGATGATATAGGAATCCTTGAATAGAGCAATAATCAGAGATGAAATTGAGGCAGTAATAAAGGATCTACAAACAAGAAAGCCCAGGACCTGACAGATTCACCTAAGATTTTTATCAGAACTTTAGAGAAGAGTTAGCACTAATGCTTCTTAAACTCTTCCATTAAATTGAAAGGTGGGGAATACCTCCCAAGTCTTTCCTGGAAACAGGTTATCATCTCAATTCCCCAAACCAGATAAAGACCCAATATAGAAAGAAAACTACAGGCCAATATCCTTAATGAATATAGATGCAAAAATCCTCAATAAGATACTTAAAAACTGAATGCAACAAATTGGTAAAGAGATCATACACCACGACCAAGTTGGTCTCATCCCAGAAATACAAGGCTGATTCAACATATGCAAATTAATTAATGTAATGCCCCCCCATTAACAAAAAGCAAGGACAAATAACCACATGATCACCTCAATATATGTAGAATAAATTTTTGACAAAATACAACATCCTTTCCTGAATAAAACTGATGAAAATAGGTATAGAAGAACCTTATCTCAAGTTGATAAAATTAATTTATGGCAATCCTTCAGCCAATATCATCCTAAAAGTGGAAAAACTGAAAGGATTTTCCCTCAAATCAACAACAAGATGAGGGTGTTCACTCTTACTACGTCTATTCAACATAGTGCTTGAAACTTTTGGTGGAGCAATCAGGCTAGAGAGTGGAATAAAGAGAATATACATAGGAAAGGGAGAAGTCAAAGGCATGATTCTTTTCATAGAGGACCCCCAAAACTCCACCAGAAGACAGGAATCAGTAGCGTTTCTCTACAGCAACACAGAAAAGAGATAAGAAAAATAATTCCATTCACAGTCTCTTCAAAGAAAATTAAATTTGTAGGAACCAAGCTAACGACTCAAGTGAAGGATGTGGACACTGAAAACTCTATTACTCTGAGAAAAGAAATCAAAGAGAATTCTAGAAAGTAGAAAGACACCCCCTGTTCCTGGAAAGGCAGAACCAACATTGTCAAAATGGCCATATTGCCTAAACTGATGTACAGATTCAATGCAATCTCAATCAAGATACCAACAGCATTTTTCATAGAACTAGTAAAAATGATCCTAAAACTTATATGGAACCTCAAGAGGCCAAAAATAGCCAAAACAATCCTAAGCAACGAAACAAAAGCAGGAGACATCACAACAGCAGATATCAAATTATATTGCATGGCAACAGCAATAAAAGACGACATGGCATTGGCACAAAAACTGACAGATGGATCAGTGGAATAGAATTGAGGGTGCTCAAACATCTTCAAGTACCTTCAGCCATCTGATCTTTGACAAAGGGATCAAAACGTACACTGGAGTAAAGATAGGCTCTTTAACAAATGGTGCTGGGAAAACTGGCTAACCACACACAAAAGAATGAAACTAGGCCCTCAGTTTTTACCAGGCACCAAAATCAAATCGAAAAGGATCAACGACTTAGACATTAGAATGAAAACTTTGGGGGATGGAGGAATAACTCTGCAGTTAAAGCACTTGCTAGCAAGCTCAAGGCCCTGATTTTGATTCCCCAGCACCATGCAAAAAGCTGGGCATGGTGGGGCACACTTAAAATCCAAGCACTTGGGAGGCTGAATCGGGAGGATTGTCATGAGTTCAAGGCCAGCTTGGGCTATATGGTAAATTCAATACCAGCTTGGACTGCAGAGTGACACCCTGTCTCAAAAACAAAAAACAAAAAATACTGACCTGTTGGCAGAAAAAATGGGAAAAACCCTTGGAGACATAGGTGTAGAGAAGGAAGGACTTTCTCAATAAAGTATCTAAAGCATGTAAGATATCATTGAGAATCAACAAATAGGATTACATGAAATTAAAAACCTTCTGTACTATAAAGGAAGCAATCAACAAAGTGAACAGGGCATGCACGGAATGGGAAAAAATATTTGCCGGCTACTCCTCAGAGAGAGGACTATTATGAAGAATATCAACGAACTGAAAAAAATTGGACCCTCCAAAATAAAGGACCAAATCAAAAAAACGACAATCTGAAATGAATTAACAGTTCTCTGAAGAAGTACAAACGGTCAATAAATACATGAAAAAATGTTAGCCATCAGAGAAATGCAAATCAAAACAGCACTGGCATTCCATCTAATGCCCGTAAGAATGGCTGGTATTAAGAATTCAAAAAACAATAAATCCTAATGAGGATGTGGGGAAAAAGGAACCCTACATTGCTGGTGGGACTGCAAACTGGTACTACCACCATGGGAAGCAGTATGGAGATCGTTCAAAAAACTGAAAATTGATAATCCATTTGACCCAGCTATCTGTCTTCTGGGTATCTTACAAAAAGAGTTCAAGTCATCATGAGTTTGACTCCTTAACACCAGATGAGCTGGGCATGGCGTTGCATGCTTGTAATCTCAGCACTCAGGAGGCTGAGGCAGGAGGATTGCTATGAGTTCAAAGCCAGTGTGGGCTACATTGTGAGTTCAGGACCAGTCTGGACTCCAGAGTGAGACAGTGTCAAAAAAAAAAAAAAAAAAGACCTAAAAGTCATCATACAGGAGTGATATATGAAAGTGAGTTCAGGATCAGCCAGGGCGAGTGATACTGTGTCTCAAAAAAAGAAAGAGTGATACATACATATTTATGTTTGTAGCAGTACAATATATATTAGCCAAATCTTGGAAAAAGCTAATATACCCAAGTACAGAGGAATGGATAAAGAAGATGTGGTATATACACACAATGGAGTACTACTCTGCCAAGAAGTAGGACAAACTTGAGTAATTTGTTGGAAAATGGGTGCATCTTGAGACCATTATATTCAGTGAATTGAATCAGACACAGAATGTTAAATATCGTTTGGTTTCTCTAATGTGAGAAAAACAAGTGGTAACAAATGTAAGAGATATGGAAGAAAGTAAGAAGAAGATTAACTTTGTAGAGAGGGAAAGAAAAGTGGGAAAAATGAGAGGATGGGATGGGGAAAGGGATGTGATTTGTAATTTATTTTTTTTACAAGTATCACAGTGTTGATAGACACAAGTACACAAAATCAGGGCATGAAATGACTTGATAAATTAGGTAGAGTTAATTTCAATACTATAATAACAGGGACCGATTCAAGTGATTTGCAATTAAAAACCAAAATAAATGAGAAAACAAGAATTACTGGATTGAAAGGCCAAAGAGGCCCCTACACAAACATAGTCAAGGACTTTACTACCCCACTATCACAGATAAACAGGCCAACTATGCAAAAAATCAAGAAAGAAATATTAGAGTTAAATCCCAATATGGAACATTTGGACTTAGAGGATATCTACAGAGTGTTCCACCCAACATCAACAGAATACACATTTTTCTCAGCAGCACATGAGACATTTTCTCTAATAGCCCATATTACAGGCTATAAGGCATATTTAAATAAGTTCAAAGGATTTGAAAAAAAAATCTTTGCATACTATCTGAGCATAGTGGAATAAAACTGGAAATCAGTAGCAAAAGAAACCACAGAAACTATACAAACACATGGAGGCTAAGTTACATAATATCAAACAAATATTGGGTCATAGAAGAAACCAGAGGAGAAAATGTAAACTTCCTAGAGTGCCACGTTTAACAATGGAAGCAAATCATACCTGAACCCGTGGGACACAATGAAGGTATCACTAAGAGGGAAATGACTCTACACAGCAGGTTGTATAACTCAGGTTGTTTCTCTGATATGAGAAACTGAGTATGCAAGTAAATAATAGGTGAGATGTTGGGAGTCAGATGGGAAGAGGGAGGGGATGGGAGGAAAAAAATGGGGAAGAGAAAGGATTGTGAAGTTGATGTGATATATGCACAACACTTCCAAGCTCCATGTAACCACTGTGTATCACATATATACACTATTAAAATGGAAAAAATGGAAGGGTATGAGGGGTATGGTGGTTTGGATTTGGAATGTCCCCCAGAAGACTCACACATTTGGATTCTATGGATTATCTGTGGAAACATGTGCTGTTGGGAGATGGGGGCCTGGTCTGGAGGGGTGGATTACAGGTGTGGTAGATTTACAGGTCTGTGGTGGAAGACAAGCATGTGGCAGATTATAGATCGCAGACTTGAGGAATGGATTACAGGTATGTGACTAGGGTCTTGATCCTGGAAGGGGGAAAACACTGAGGCTGGACAGAGAAGGGGCGGGTCACTGGGACGGGAGCTGGAAGGATGTAGGCAACTTCCCTTCTTCTGGACTTGGCTTCATGTTTGGAATGGCTGAGGAGCTGCTCCCCACCTCGTGCTTCCACTGTTGCCAGCTGCCCATGGGCAGAATATGACCTTCTGAAGCTGTGAGCTAAAATAAATCTTTCCTCCCTAAAGTTGTGGATGTCAGCTATTGAGACGCAGTGACTGAAAAGTAGCTAAGACAGGAAAAAGAGCTTTGAAACTACTGAGCATGGTGGTGTATTCCTTGTAATCTCAGCACTCTGGAAGACTTTTACATGTTGAGGTCCAGCCTGGAGATTTGGGGACTTAGGGAGATTCTGAAAAAATAGAATAATCCCAGCTCCTAGGAGGCTGGGGCAGGATGATTACCAATTACCATGACTATATAGTCAGCCTGTGCTATATAGTCAATTCAGGACCATGCTGGACTGCAGAGTGAGACCTGCCTGCCTGCCTGCCTGCCTGCCTGCCTGCCTGAATGAATGAATGAATAAATAAATAAATAAATAAATAAATAAATAAATAAACGAAGGGCTGGGGGATAGCTTAGTGTGAAGAGTTTATTTTTAGTAGTGGTAATGAAAAAAAAAATATCCTTCAAAATAGCACATTTTCATTTTTCTTTCCTGAGCTTTGTGTTTTGTCATGCATTTTATTTTTAATTCTATTATAAACCTCATGACATTTTGTTGTTATTTTGTATGAACACCCAATTATCGTTTATGGGGAATTGAATAATAAAGAAAAGAATTTTGTGTACTTATCCATGCATTTATCATTTCCTGGAGTATTTATTGCTAGTCCTGAACTCACTATAGAGCCGAGATGGCCTTGGACTTGGAACACTCTTCCTGCCTCAGCCTCCCAAGTGGTAGGATTACAGGCACGTGTCACCAAGCTTGGCCTTTTGGTGGGGAATTTAACTCAGGGCCTTGCACTTACAAAGCAAGCGCTTTAACCACTGTGCCATTCCTCCACCCCTATTTTGGCTTTTGTATGTCTGAAAAGGCTCTATTTTATTTTCATTATTAAAGGATATTTCCAGGGCTGGAGGAATGGCTCAGTGGTTAAAGCGCTTGCCTAGCAAGTGCTAAGTCAAGTGCTAAGTACCTGAGTTCGATTCCCCAGCACCACACAAGCAGGGTGTGGTGGCATGCAACTGTAATCCCAGCAGTGGAGAAGCTGAGACAGGAGGATTGCTGTGAGTCCAAGGCCAGACTGGGCTCTGTAGTGAGTTCAGTACTAGTGAGAGAGACCCTGTCTCAAAAAAAGGAATGGATTTCTGAGAATTTCTGTAAGCAGTTTAAGAGTCGTCGATTTCTGTGTTTCCATAATAATCATAGGATGTGGGAACAATGGGAATAGGATTCATATATGATTAAAATAAACCTCTATGAGATAATTTTTTTCTCTTCTCCATGTGTTTCATTTTTGGTAGATTCTCTTGTTATACAATCATGTTTATTGATGTTTTCTTCCACAATCATCTTATTTGATAATAATTCTATCAAGTATAATCTTCATCTTACAATTTGTAGTATTTATCTCCATCGGCTTGATTAGGGTGTTTTTTAAATATATCTTGGATGTCGCAAGTCAATTTCCTGAACATACATAATACAGATATAATAAATATATTCATGTATTCTCAGCTAATTACAGTATCTGTGTCAGGTTCGGAATGGTTTCAATTGATTGATCATTCTCCTCATTATGAGTTGTGTTTTCCTTCTTGTTTGCATATCAGGTAGTTTTTGATTGAATGCCACATATTGTAAATTTCACCTGAAAATCTTCTTAACATTTGCTCTGGAATTTGATTATGTTACTTGGAGAAAATTTGATGCTTAAAAGCTTTACTTTTATGATTTGTTACATGAATCTAAAATAATATTCACTCTAGAGTTAATTATTTCCCATTACTGAGGCAAGGACTTTCTTTTTCCCCAATTTTTAAAACATGTATATGCAATACATAAGGTTTACATTGAATTTGAATGTTTTGCGCACATATATATCACATCAACATCACCATTCCTTCCCCTCCCCATTTTTGGCTCTCCCACACCCTCCCCCGCCCCCATAACTCCCACTGTTACACCCATTTGGTTCTATAGAATGCCTGTATTCTAAGTTTCCCAAATCAGAGAAACCATGCGATAGTTAACATTTAATCTTCTGCATCTGACTCACTTCACCACTCAAATCACCCCAGAATGAGCTGCAGTGGCCCTATCTTGATGCCTCTTCTCTGAGTCCAGCAGGGCCCTTTATTGGGACAATTTGCTGAAAGTTCTTTTTTTCTGTATCTTACTATATCTTTGTTGAGATTCTTTGACATGGCCTCACCCATCAGTCCACACAAGAAAAGAACTATAACAATGAAATTCATAAGGCTAGAAAATGTGAGAAAGAAAAAGAGAGAAGTTAAATTTCAAATGCTTTATCTGAGTACTGAAAGGTAAATATTTATACATTCAAAAGACATTCGGGTTATCATTATTACATCAATCAGTTTTCTTAGGATAAACTTGCATCAAAAACTGAATAAGTGAATTGCTATATTAAAGGAACTGAAATCTATATTCAATTGTTACATGAAGTAAATATAAGTCTATATTCACGAAAGTATATCATACATAAAACAATAGATATAATGGCAAACTTAGTTATTTCAGAATTTTTAAACTCTCACAAATTTAATTATATTTCAGTAATTACTAACATTTTTGAGGCAAGACCTTTCTAAGTATGCCACCCAATGCTATGTGTGTTATTCCAGTCTAGCTAGCGGGAACAGGCACTATTACTGGCCTCATGTGAGTGCTGCATTCCATTTAATCCTTTGGGATGGCTTTTTCCCTGACTCACAGTATTTTTTTTTTCACATGTATATGCTCATTAGTGCAGATCTCCAGGTTTCCTTTTTGTGAAATTTCCTTCTCCTTAGGGTACTGATCTTTCAACTTTAGCCACTTTGGTGTCCCTGAACTCTTAGCTCCATCTTCTCAATTGTGAAATTGTGCTGGGATCCACCTGAGCTCTCTCAGGGCAGTAAGCTAGGCAATTATCAGGCTTACATTTTTTGTTTCCCATTTCTCAGGTACTGTTATTTTTGTTGTCTAATAGTGTCTCAAAAGATTTTGTTTCCTATATTTTGCTTGGGTGTTGGGTTTGTTTCAAGTGTGTCTTACTTACTTTTTTGTTGCTGTGACTCAATATTCAACCTTCACAACTTTAGGGAGAAAAGATTTATTTTAGCTGATAGTTTCAAATAATTTGGCTCATACATATGTGGCCTTTCATAACCAGATTCTTTCACATGGTATTATATTGTCAGTGTTAACTTGTGTTATAGCATGTATCAGTATTCATTATTTCTATATTACTAAATAATATTTTATTGCATAGATACATGATACTATTTTTAAAGTTTCACAGATTAAGATTTTATACCATTCTTCATATTGAATATAATTATTATGTTTTACAAACTAATATACTATTAAAAATAATAATTATGGGGAAGTTTCACAGATTTTATGAGAAAGCTGGTACAGTTTTAGTAGAATACCAATCAAATGATTCAAGTGCCATTTTTTTTTACACTTTCTCTTTAGATGTTTTCTTTCTTCCATGTTCATTGGTGTTGCTTGTCTCTCTGCCTCTCTCAAAGATTCCTTCAAGTATTTTTTACCATGCTGGGCTAGTGGTCACAAATTTCTTTAGGGATCCTTGGTCATGAAAAAATTTTAGTTCTCCTTCAATTTTCAGGTATAATTTTGCTGGATACAACAACCTGGGTTGACACTTGCTGTCTTTCAAAGCTTAAAAGATTTTGTTTCAGGCTCTCCTGGCCTTTAAAGTCTGCATTGAGAAATTTGTGGTAATTTGAATGGGTTTGCCTTGGTAAAATATTGCCTGTTTTTTCCTTGCTGTTTTTAATATTCTCTCCTTATGTTGTATTTCTAAGGTTCTGAGTATGAAATTCTGTGGCAAGCCTCATTGCTGGTTGAGGTTATTTGGTGTTCTATAGGCTTCTTGTCCTAAAAATTAATTTTTCCCCTAGATTTGGGAAAATTTCTTGCACGATTTCAGTGAATGAATTCTTTATACCTTCGGTGCTGTCTTCTGCTCTTTCTCCCACTCCCATAATTCTGAGATTGGTTCTCTTTGAATCATCCACCAGCTGTTGTATCCAGCTACATTGCTCATTTCTAATTTTGGAGTTGTGCCTAATTACAGCATTTGTTTCCTCAGCCTTGTCTTCAAGGTCTGAAATTCTGTCCTCACAATGTTCTAGTTGACTTCCTTTGCTGTCAAATGTATTTTTCATATCCTGAGTTTCAGCTAGATTTTTTCATATTTTCCACTTGTCTATCAAAATGTTTCTTCATGTCTTGCATTTCTTTATTTACCTCAGCCAACTTTTTATTTGTGGCTTCTATAAGTTCAGTAAGCTTTTTTGCAATTAAATATTTATTGAACAAATGCAGAATAAATGATCTAAGGGGTGTTTTAATCTGAAAATACAGTAACTTCAAATATTTATACAGCTATCACAGAAAGACAGACTTGTTCTGTATTTCTTCAACAGGCAGAACTTGAAACAAAGGAAAATATAAGCAACCAGTAGTCTACAGAAGAGTTGTATGTATAAAGTGTACCACACAATAGCTTCTTTTCCCTTATAATGCATTCTGCACATAACTTGTCCCTTCTGAAAGGAGGAAATAGATCTTAATACTTCTCATAAAAACCTTAAGTTGCATTTTCAAAGCAAGATCACCACTGCTAGCAATGAATATACTCATGCTATTGGAAAAAAATAGAATGAGAATTAGTTTACTAAGAAAATGGTCTATTTGTTCTTCAACTGCATTTTGGTATTCTCTAACTTCATGATTCTCAGGAAGCAGGGGGAGAAAACAGCAAAGTATCTGGAGGGTGAATCGTAATCTCAGCAACTCATTTACTGGGGACAGTCCTCCTCCAGCTCCAAATGCCAGTACTACAACCATCCACTAGTAGTATGGGTGGGAGTGTGTGTGCTGGGGCTGGGGGAGGACAGCTGACAGTCACTGTTCTACATGAAGCAGGAGAGCTTATATCTAGGAAATGTAAACTAACACATAATACTGACAGTTTCAACCAAGTTATTACGTATTACAAAATGAGCATTGCTTCAACTATTCACCACAATATTTAAGGACAATATATATATATATATATATATATATATATATATATATATATATATATATCTTATATTATGCATGCATTTTATCACATATTCAGGAATGCTGAGGCAATTAATCCATCCAGTAAATTTGAAAGTAAAAATTTCCATTTCTGTATTTGTCAGTGTACAGGATTCTGAAGGTGGATCTTGAACTCACTTTTCAAGAGAAGCCACATAATCAATCAGCCTGGCTAACGGCTATCATTTATGATTGGTGGGTCTGGGGCAGGCTCTGATAAGGGGATGAACTTGTTAAAGGAAACATCCAGGGCCCCTGAAATTGGCTGTCTTGGCAGAACCATCTTCCTGGTGGAGTCAGCTTGCCATCCTTGTTCTAATATACCTTTCACAGCCTCTTTCAAAGGAAGTCCAACAAAAGCTGCAAAATCATCAGCAGTTATTGAGGTATATGCTTGAGAGACCAGGGCAAAGGGGCATCTCCTTGTTGCATCTCTAAGCTCTTCCATGACTGGCTGGACCATCTCAGACCACTGTTGAGTGTTGACGGTGGTATAGATCCCAGGGAAATCTCTCTGCCAGATTCTTTGTCCTGCTGAGCAAATTCCGCCAGTTTCAGAATTTGCAGATTTTAGAGCAGGTGGTATCCTTTTCCAAAGATACCTTGTGTTATTCGTGTCATTGTGAAGTACATATAAAGCTAGAAGCTGACCACACACTGGGGGTGTGGCAATTCCTCCAGGAACCTCAAGCTCCCGGTTCTCACACTGATCCAACAACTTTTTGAAACTTGAAGGCACTTTCCACCATCACTGCCATTGTCATCTTCTCAGCCGGTCCCGCTGCCACACTTCTCTCCCGGCCAAACCCCAGATAGTTTCTTAGTGCATCTCACCTGTGTTGACCTATGTTCAGTAACCTTTGAATCCATTAGGACCACTATTTGTTTAGTAAGTTCCTCTTTAAGCCCAGTGATTATTGCTTGCATTTCTTTGAGATTATTTTGTTTGAATTGGCTGTCCAACTCATTTATTTGCTTTTTGACTTTCTTCCCTATGAGTTCCACTATTTCAGCACCCATCGCATTAATTCTGCGGTATCAGGCATCTCTGTGGGTGTCCTGTTGTCTTGTCTTCCTCATACTTTTTTTTTCAGGTACTCTACTTTGAAGGCCAAGCTGAGAGGTTTCTTTGAAAGGGTATGAGGGAGTGTGTGTGTGTGTGTGTCGGGGGGGAGGGTAGATGAAATTACCCTGAGTTCTGTGTTGGGAGTAGTCAGTGAGGGAGGACCTAACAATGTAATGGCCTCTGAGGTGTCATGATCACCCTTAGACCCCTCAGAAAAGCTCTCCCACCTGTCCTGGCTTCATTCCCCTGAGGGTGGGGCTCTTTGCCCTCGGAGGTTCTCCCACTATCACTCCTGAACTTTGGTGTCCCTTCTCTCCTCTTCACAACTGTCTCTTGTGCCAGTTTCTTCCGAGGAACTGTTTAAGAGTGACCCCAAAAACCCCAATGTGCCTTTCTGAGTCTAAGTCTGTTTTACTTTAAAGAATTCAGTCTCAGGGCTCTTTTTTCTTTTTTCATGGCTCTTGTTTATGTTACTGCAGGTATGGCTGCCAAGCGCTCCTTCTGATCTAGGTTCTAGGAGACTTTTCTCCTGGAAAGAAGCTCCCATTATGTTTGTAGTTTGCACTATTGGCAGGCTTGTTTTTGGAGGCTGGGGCTACTAGCTGCTGTCAGTTCCCACTTTTCCCAGGTCATTGCTTACCTCAGAGGTTCTGGGCTTCGGGCTTTCCTCTGTCTGCAGATGCCAGAGGCTCAGGGCTGCTCTCAGTCAGCCTGGGACTGTTTCCTGGGCTACTGTTTTCCTCCACTTTTGATGTGTCTTTGGGATTTCTGATCTGCTCATGTTCTCCTTTCAATTGTTGGGAAAATTTTTCCTTTCCTAGCTATGTTGAACAGGCCATTTTTGATTATAATCTCAACTTTTTAAGTGAGTCCATGAGGAGACATTGCAGCCACCATCTTGACTGGAAGTCTTATTTGTTGATTTATCAATTGATGGACATTTAGGTTGTTTTTACTTTTTGGGCTTTATGAATAATGCTGTTACATATATATAAATGCAAATTTTTGTATGGTCAAACACCTTCATTTCTCTTGCACATATACATAGAATATGCTTAGTGGATCCTATGGTAACTTTCTTTTAATCTTTGAGTCTATCTTACTTAACTTTAATCATAATTTTGTGAGGCAAACACTGTTATCTCCATTGTACAGAGTTAAAATTTATTTAGGTTAAGTAACTTGTCCAAAGCCATACTATCAAAATGTAATAGATTTCAAAATTATATTTTCTTGAGAAATAGTCATTGTTGCTGAGACAACAGATTGGTGCAATTATTTTAAAAAGCAATTTTGGGAGCTAGAGTATAGCTTAGTAGTTAAAGTGCTTGCTTATCAATCGCAAGGCCCTGGATTTGATTCCCCAACACAACATAAGCCAAGCATGGTGGCACATGCCTCTAATCTCAGCACTTGGGAGACCGAGGTAGGAGAATTGCCTTGCATTCAAGCCCAGCCTGGGCTACCCAGACTGGAGAAAGAACTGTGAGAATTGCTAGTGCATAAATGCAGGCTCCTAGGTGAGGAGAGAGAGAGATGGGAAGCCAGCAAGCAGGTCTAGAACCTTGGAATGGAGGTATGCTGAGCCTGGTGGTGGACTGTAGAGCTGGTGAGTGCCTGTGATGATTGCAGCATGGTCAAGGTGCCAGCAAATTTTGGGGGCTCTGTGCTCCAATAGCATTATTTGGCTGAGGCCAGCCAGCATATTGAGTCATCCCAGCTGCGACAAAGTGGGAGCTTAAAAACTACAGACTGAGGATCAACCTGGGGAGTTTCAGTGCTGGAGTCACGGTGTAGAAATCACAATGTCTTCTGGTAAGCCCAGAGAGGAAAATTGGATTGCCTGCAGCCCCTGGGCACCACCGGGACCTTCCAAGAACAGGACATCTGTATTTACATCAAGGCGATCCGTGGATCTTTGGCTGGACTGACCTCTGAGTCATCTCAGCTACAGTGTGGAGATGGTGGATCCAGGGTGTTAGACGTGCAGACCTCCCACGCAAATAACACAGGGGGGTAATTGCCATTTTTACTCTTCTTTTCTTTTTGCTTTTTCTTTTTGTATTATTTCCTCTCCTTTTGTACTTTGGCCTTGCTTCAATATTTTTATATGTATAAGGAATGTGTATTTTTTGCAATTGATTTGGGTTTTTCCCTGTTTCTCTCTCTTTTTTTTTCCTTTTATGTCCCTCTGTTTCTGTTATTTGCTGGTTTCTGGATTTCTCTTTCTCTTGGTTAACTCCTTACACCCTTTTTGAAAAATATTTCTATAGATCCTTAAGACATATTCTCTTCAATTCATTCATAACTCTCCTTAATCTGTCTTACTCTTGATTGTAGTGCTTTTGGTATTCTGTTATTCTCTGACTGGGATTGGAGTTCTGCCAAGTTTTTCTCTACCATATAAATACTTCTCTGTTTTCTATTACACACCCAAAGCTAATCCCTAGTCTTAGTCTCTCTGTCCTTACTCCAATCACCCTTGTTAACAGTATTGTTAAATATCAACAACACACAGTCATGTAGATGGAATAATGGGGAAGTAATAACTGTATACCATGTAGCTAGAAATAGATTAGTAAGATAGATTTCTCTGCATATTATTAACAGAAATATAGTGGTGCCATGAACAAATTCTTGTAGTAGGTTAGCAAACAATTTGTACAGAAAACTCCACAAGTAGTATAGATCTCATTTAGAATGTTAAGAGGTAATTGAGTATAAATATCCATATCTGGTTTGTGTAAGTGTACAACTACCAGCTATTAAGTATAAATATAGATACAAATATCCATTACACTGTTAAAGAAGATATAGTGGGAAGAGCCTAATAAGGGTGGATAACTTTGGTGGTTTGGATTAGCCTAGTTAAGTGATATAGGGCTCCTTTATATTAATGACTAGATGTAATACTGATATTTATATAACATTTTGATAAGTCAATATTAGAATTATTTAGATAGATACATTGAGCTTATGGGCTGCATCTATTAATATTATGGGTAGAATAGTTGTATTAAAAAAGCTACTAGATTCTGTCAGTATGTACATTTTTCCCTCAAAGTGTGGATGTTGACATAGACATTGATGTTCATATCCAGTATAAGCCACCAAATGTTTTGTCTGTAGACCATATACACTTCTGTAATCTGTTCCTCCTTCACTAAAAATGGAGAAGATCAGGGAACCAAGAGAAGGTTGGTCACTGGGAAGACCTTCAAAATTAGTAGGTGAACAGCTTAAAAAGAGACATAAATTCTAAACCCCCCATAAACTCAATAATTTTCTAAAAGAACCAGTAAAAGACACCGTTCATCAACATTACCTGACCTAAAACCTACTACAATAGAACTATAGGGAAACAAGGCAATAAATCACCTGAAAAGAGGTCTGACACCAAGAAGCTGACACCATGGGTGCTGAAACAGCAGAATCTAAAGGAAATGAAAAAACAAAAAAAAAGGGGGCTGGAGGAATGGCACAGTGGTTAAAACACTTTCCTAGCAAGCACACAACCCTGGGTTCAATTCCCCAGCACGGACGTAAGGTGGGTGTATGCCTGTAATTCCAGCACTTGGGAGTCTGAAGCAGGAGAATTGCCATGAGTCCAAGGCTAGCGTGGGCTACATCATGAGCCCAGGAACAGCCTGGGCTACAGAGTGGGATTCTGTGTCAAAAAAAAAAAAAACAAAAACAAAAACTCAAGCAAACATAATGGCTAACAGGCTCATTGAAGACATACAAGAGATGCATGAGAGCTCAAAGTGGATATAATCAAAGAAACATCAGCCTTTTAGATAATAAGGTAAAGAATAATAAAGAAGAAACAAATGAAGAGATAAAGAAGGCAATGCAAGAAATAAAGAAGTACTTCATTAGAGATAAAGAAAGAATGAAATTTGAACTCCAGGATATAAAAAACTCACATGAAAAAAGGATAATTAGATATTGACGATGAGACTGATAAACTGGATCATATGATTGGTGGTGACCCGAAAACCAAAAGACAAGAAAGAGGGGCTGGAGGAATGACAGAGTGGTTTAAGCACTTGCTTAGCAAGCACAAGACCCTGAGTTTGATTCCCTGACCCCACATAAACCTGGATGTGGTGATGCATACCTATAATCCCAGTACTGAGAGGCCGAGGCAGGAGGATTGCTGTGAGTGCAAGGCCAGCCTGGGCTCCATAGTGAGTTCAGGACCAGCCTGGGCTACAGAATGAGACTCTGTCCTCAAGAAAAACAAAAACAAAAACACCACCCCCCCACCCACACACACACACTGGTTGCAACAGCTGATGGATGACTCAAAGGAAAACAATCTCAAAATTATGGGAGCACAGGAGAAAATGGAGGATAGAACAAAAGACTTAAGAGGACATGTTAAAATCCTAGACACTCAACACAGAGAGAATACTAAAAGGTAAATAGGAAGAGAAAAACAGAAAGCAACGTACAAAGATAAACTGATCAGAGTAACTGCAGTTTCTTAACACAAACTTCAAAGGCCAGGAGATCATGGAGCAAAATCATCCAAATGCTAAGAGAATGTAAATGACATCCCAAACTATTATATCTAGTAAAATTGTCTTTCAAATTACAGGGAGAAGTTAAAATTTTTCATGATAAAGCAAATCTAAAGAAATTTATGACCTCTAGACCACCATTGCTGAAAGTACTTAAATATATCTTAGAGAGAGGGAGACCAACACCAACAAAGACCCCAGAGGGGGGAAAAAAAAACAACAGAAGGTTGAGAATGAATTGACAAGAGTGTAAATCAAACAATAAATGCTGAAGCATCGTAATAATGACAAGATGTAGCAAATACACAAGTATAATAACACCAAAAGTTAATAGTCTCAATTAGTTCATCAAAAGACACAGACTGGTTGATTGCATCACAAATAAAAACACAACTTTTTGCTTGTAAGAGACACACTTTACCCAAATAAACACATAGAATGACAATAAGAGGATGGAAATCAATACTCCATTTAATTGGACCCAGGAAAAAAGCAGGGGCACCTATACTACTCTCAGACACAATAGATTTCAAGCCAAAACAGATCAAGAGAGATGAAGATGGATATTATATATTGGTCAAGAGAACATTGCAACAGGAAGAAATCACAATTATCAATATATATGGTCTCAACATTGAGGCACTCAATTTTTCCCCATTTTATTTATATACATACACAATATATAATGTTTACATTGAACTTGATTATTTTGTGCATATACAGATCATGTCCAAATTACAATGCCCTCTCCTCTCCCTTTCTGACCCTCCCACAATTCCTCCCTCCTAATTTCCACTATCACCCCCATTTCTCTTTTTCTTCAACATATCATTTTTCTCCTTCACACCGTCTCATCCCCCCTTTTCTTTTCTCTCTCTACAAAGCCCATCCCATCTTCTTACTTTCTTCCATGTCTCTTACTTTTTTTATGCTTTTGTTATCTCATACTGGAGAAAACCTATAATATTCAACTTTCTGGGTCTGATTCACTTCATTGAGCATCATGATCTCCAGGTGCATCATTTTCTTAAGAAGACTGAAATATGTCCTTGTTAATGGCAGAGTGATATTCTATTGTGTATATATATCATATCTTCTTTATTCAGGCATCTGTACTCTGGCATATACTTATCTTCTAAGATTTGTCTATTATCAATTGTGCTGCTATATAAAGGACATTTAGGTTATTATTATATCAATCAGATTTCTTAGGCTAAACTTATATCAAAGGCCAAATAAATAAATTGCTACATTCAATGAACTTAAGTTTATATCTCAAATGTATATCACAGATAAAGCAATAGATATAATGGCACACTTAGTTATTTCAAAAATTTTAAGAGTTCTTTCCCAAAGAGGATTAAGAAGAAATGAGTAAGAGCATTATTTCAAATTTAGTTACAGAGCATGAAATAGAGACATAAAATTCAAGAGTTACAGGTTGAACTAATAGCTGAGTGAGTTCTTAGCCAATAGATTAAGGATATGTGATCTTTTATCTTTACCACTCAATGAAAGCTTCAAGGAAAAGACCCCAATAACCAGTTATTTACCTACTTTTAATGTTTTTGGAACTAATAATATCCCAAATCAAAAGCACTGCCTTCTGTAAATTCACCCCCAGCTAAATTTCTATACACATCTTACACATCAAAAAAGTTTCACAGATTAAGATTTTATAACAATTCCACGTTTTGAATATAATTATTATGTTTTACAAACTAATATTTTAATAAAAATAATTATTGGGAGAAATTTTACAGATTTTAAGAAAGCATGTACTATTTTAGTGAGATATCAATCGAGTGATTGATGTTTATGTTTTTGTTTATTTTCTTTTTAGATGTTTCCTTTCCTCCATGTTTTTTGGTGCTGCTCGTCTGTCTCTCAAAGATTCCTTCAAGTATTTCCTGCAATGCTGGGCTAGTGGTCACATATTTCTTCAAGGATTTTTGACCATGAATTTTTTTTTACTTTCCCTTCAATTTTCAGAAATAATTTTGCTGCATACAACTACCTGGGTTGACATTTTTCTCTAAGCTCCCTTGGCCTTTAAATTTTGCATTGAGAAATCGGCATAATTCAAATGGGTCTGCCTTGATGAAATATTTCCTGTTTTTCTCTTGCTGCTTTTAATATTCTTTCTTTATGTGAACTTCTGAGTTTATGAGTATGAAATGCTGTGACAAGCCTCATTGCTGGTTGAGATTATTTGGTGTCCTATAAGCTTCTTGTACCTAAAAATTAATTTCTTTTTCTAGATTTGGGAAATTATCTGGCATGATTTCTGTGAATAAATTCTTTATACCTCTGGTGCTGTCTTCTGCTCTTTCTCCCACACCTTTTCTGAGATTGGTTCTCTTTGAATCATCCATTAGCTGGTGTATTCAACTACTTTGTTCATTTCAAATTTTGGAGTCATGCCTAATTATAGCATTTGTTTCCTCAGCCTTGTCTCCAAGGTCTGAAATTCTGTCCTCACAATGTTCTAGTTGAGTCCCTGTGCTTTCAATTATATTTTTCATATCTTGAATTTCAGGTAGATTTCTTTTAGAAATTTCCACTTCTTTATCAAAATGTTCCTTCTTCCCATGTGTCTGCTGTTGAGGGACTTCACTTTAAAGGTCTACCTGAGAGGTTTCTTTGAATGGATTTTAGGGTGTGTGGGGGAAGCTGAAATTTCTCTGAGTTCTGTGCTGTGAGTAGGCAGTGAGGGAGGACCTAATAGTTTGATGGCCTTTGAATTATCATGATCACACCTAGCCTCCTCAGCAAAGCTCTCCTGCCGGTACTGGCTTGCCTCCACTTAGGATGGGACTCTCTGCCCTCTGAGTTGCTCCCAGTATACCTGAGACATTCATAACTTCAGCAGCCTTTCTCTCCTCTCCACAAACTGTCTCTTGTGCCACTTTCTTTCTAGGCATGGTTTAAGAGTGATGCCAAACCCTGATGTGCTCTTCTGAGCCTACTTTTACTCTAAACAGTTCGGTCTCCGACTTTAAAAAAAAAAATAGCTCCTGCTTACATCACTTCCTGTTACAGCTGCTGGGGCTGCTTCTGATCTAGGTTCTGGAAGATGTTTTCTAGGGGAAGTACTCATTGAATTTGCAGTTTGCACTCCCTGCATGCTTGTTTTTCGAGGCTGGGTGTAGCAGCTGCTGACAATTTCCACTTCTCTTGGATCAGTGTTTACTTCAATCAGGTGTTCCATACTTTGGGCTTTCCTCCATTTGCTGGTGGCCCAGGGCTGCTCTCAGTCAGCCTGGGGCTGCTTCCTGGGCTGCTGTTTTCCTCCACTTTCTATGTGTCTTCAGGATTTCTGATCTTCCTGTGGCTTCTTTTCAATTACTGAGGCACTCCTTCCTCTCCTAGCTAAGTCGAACAGGCGGTTTTTAATTATAATCTCAACTTTTTAAGTGAGCCCATGAAGAGCATTGCATAGTTGTGTTACTTGGCTGCCATCTTGACCAGAAGTTCTGGGGCACCCAATTTTTAAAAAGAAAAGTTACTAGGCTTGGAAGACCAAATAGGTCCTCATACAATCAGAGTAGGGGACTTGAATATGCCATTATCACAGATAAACAGGTCAACTAGACAGAAAATCAGCAAAGAAATATTGGACTTAAACTATACTATGGAAACGTGGACTTAATGGATATCTACAGTGTTTCACCCAAAATCAACAGGATACACTTTATTTTTTATCAGCAGCACATGAGATATTTTCCAAAATAGAGCATAGTATAGTTCATAAGACATGTTTAAATAAGTACAAAGAAGTGGAAATAATTTCTTGCTTATTTTCAGATTATAGCAGAATAAAACTGGAAATAAACAGCAAAGGAATCCACTGAAACTATACAAATACATACAGACTGAAAAACTTACTACTAGTCAAACAGTGAGTCACAGAAGAAGTCAGGGAATAAATTTAAAAATTTCTTAGAATTAAATGAGGAAAGAAGTATATCATACCAGAACTTGTGGGACACAATGAAAACAGTCCTAAAATGAATATTCATGGTTACTTATCAATGCACACATCAAAAATACAAAGCATTCCTAAAGGAACAATTTAATGGTGCACTTTAAGGACTTAAAGAATCAAGCAATCCAAATCAAAAGCTAGTAGAAGAAAAGAAATTATAAAATCAGAGTAAAATTAATGAAATTGAAACTAAAAATATGAAAAATAAAAAATTAAAGAGTTGGCTCTTCAAAAGTGTAAAGAAGGTTGATAATGCTCTAGCTAGACTAACTAAAAGAAGGAAAGAAAAACCCAGATCAATACAAGTAAAAGTGAAAAGAGTGAAATCACAATGGTGCTGAAATTCAGAAACTATTATAAGGAACTATTTTGAAAACATATACTCCAACAAAACTCGAGAACTTGGAATAAATGGATAAGTTTCTGGACACATAAAGTACCAAAACTGAACCAAGAAGATGTAAAAACCCTGACTAGACCCATAACAAACATGGAAATTCGGGCTATAATGAAGTTTCTATCCATAAGGAAAAGTCCAGGACTGGATAGATTCATAGCAGAATTGTACCAGTACTTCCAAGAACAAGTAGGACCAATACTTCTCAAACTATTCCATGAACGTGAAAGAGAAGGAACATTGACAAACTCATTTTTGGAAGTTAGCTTTACCCTGATACCAAAACCAGACAGAGACTACCAGGGAAGAAAACTACAGACCCATCTCCTTGATGAACGAAGGCACAAAAAATTCTTAATATGATACTGACAAGTAAAGTCTGGAAAATTATTAAAAAGGTCATATACTATGATCAAGTTGGCTTCACTCCTGAGATGTAAGGATAGTTTAACATACATAAATCAATGAATGTAATACACCACATTAATAAAAGCAAGAACAAAACTCTTATGATCATCTCAATTGATGCAGAGAAGGCCTTTGGCAAAATTCAACATTCATTCAAAATAAAAATATAACTGAAGAAAATAGGTATAGAAGGACCTTACCTGAAACCAATTGAAGGCATATATGCCAAACCTACTGAAAAATATCACAGTAAATAAGGAGAAATTGAAAATATTTTCCCTTAAATCAGGAACATGACCACTATCCATTTTCATCACTCCTATTCAAAATTGTTCTTGAAAACTTAGCCAAGAAGTTAAATGTTTTATTTGCAGATGACATGACTCTCTACACAGAAGACCCCAAAAACACTGCCACAAAACTCTTAGAACTCATTAACAAATTCAGACAAATTGCAAGTTACAAAATTAATATGAAAATCCTCTACACAAATAATGAACTCACTGAGAAAGAGTTGAGAATAATCCCATTCTCAGCTGCTCCTCAAAAAATTGAATACCTGGGAGTAAACCTAACTATGGAAGTGAAGGACCTCTATAAGGAAAACTATATTATGCTGAAAAAAGAAAATGAAGAGGACATTAGAAAATAGAAAGACAGTACCTGTTCCTGGATAGGCAGAATTAATATTGTCAAAATGAATATACTGTTAAAACTGATATACAGGCTCAATGCAATTTGTATCAAAATATTGACAATTTTTTGACAGAAATTGAAAAAAATCCTAAAATTCATATGGAACAAAAGGAGATCCAGAATAGCCAAAGCATTCATGAAAAACAGAGCAAAAGTAGGTGGCATTACAATTTCAGACATCAAGTTATATTACAAAGCAACAGTGATCCAGTGATAAAAAGTATATTGTCCTTCCACCAAAACAGACCAGTTGACCAATGGAACATAACTAAGGATGCAGAGACAACCTTAAGTACTTTCAGCTTCCTGCCATAGTTATTCTTTTTTTTTTTTCTGTGACTCAATACTCGACATCCACAAATTTAGGGGAAGAAAGGTTTATTTTAGCTCACAGTTTCTGTCCACTCAGGAGTGTCTAGCAACAGGGAAAGTACATGGCAGAGGCAGAGGTAGAGACAGCTCTTCAACATCACAAACAGGAAGACAAGGCAAGGCAAGTTGAATCTAGTCCTCCAAGGAAGGCAGGAAGCAGCTTATATATCCTTCCAGGTCTCATCCCAGTGATCAGCCCCTCCTGAATCCAGGTGTGGAAGGTGTGGTAAGCCCCCACTTACATGCCTGTAATCCAATTTACATGCCTGTAATCCAATTTACATGTCTGTAACCCACCCCTCTAGACTAGGCCTCAATCTTCCAACAGCAAGTAGTTCCATAGACAATCTATAACATTCAAATCCATGAGACTTTTGGGGGATAGTCCAGATCCAAACCATAATATTCTACCCCTGGCTTTCAAAAGACTCATGTCCTTCTCCCCATGCAAAATGCATTTAGTCCTTCTCCAAGAGTTACCAAAGTCTTAACAGTTTCAGCACTGTTAAAGAAACTCCAAGTCCATAGTCTCCTCTAAGATGTAAGGCAAACTTTTAGCTATGAGTTCCTGTTCAAACCGAAGAGTTAAGCACTTCCAACATAAAATGATGCAGGGTAAACATTTCCATTCCAAAAGGGATGAATAAGATAATAAAAGGCAATAAGACCAGAACAATTCCTAAATCCGGCAGGGCAAGGGTTAAATCCTGTAGCTCCATGTCCAGCAACTGGGGTATATGCTGGTGAGGCATGAACTCCAAGGGGCTTGGGTGATCCCACCCCTGTGGCATTGCTGCTGACTGCAACCTCGATCCTCTCTCCTTTGGGCTGGATCCACTCACGGCCTGCTGCGTTTCTCAGCTGACGATCCATGCTCCTGGCTTCTCCAAATTTTTGGGCTCTCCACTGGACCTTAGGCTTCTCCTTCACAATTTCACACACTGCCCTCCCAGGTGCACACTGCTTGGCCTCCAAGGCCTTCCTCTGAAACCTGGGTGGAAGCCTCCATGAACCCACAACTCTTGGGCTCCGCAAGCTTGTAAAGCCGGGACGACGTGGATGTCTCCATGATCCACCCTTACCTTGAGCAGTAATCTGGCCCCCTTGAGCCATGGCTGCAGCAGCTTCTGGGTGTCTAGATGGTGGAACTCCAGGGAGCTGAACTCTAGTAAACACTACCCAGGAAGCCAAGTCAAGGCAAGTTGAGATTGGTTCTCAAAGAAGGCAGGAAGCAGCTTATATATCCTTCCAGGTCTCATCCCAGTGATCAGCCCCTCCTGGGTCCAGGTGTGGAACATGTGGTAAAATCCCAATACACGGCTATAATCCAACTTACATGCTTATAATGCAATTTACATGTCTGTAACCCATCCCTCCAGATTAGGCCCCAATCTCCCAACAGCACATGGTTCTATAGACAATCTATAACATTCAAATACACGAGACTTTTGGGGGACACTCCAGATCCAAACCATAATACGAGCCAAAAACATACACCAGAAAAAAAGATATCCTTTTCAATAAATGGTACAGGGGAGTTTGTTATCCACATGCAAAGAATGACTCTAGACTCACACCTGTTGCAATATGCCAATCAGGAAGCTGTAGGCGTGGGCAAGGACTTTATTAGTAGGATACCTTATGCAAAAGAAGTAGCTCTCAAAAGCAACACATGGGATTACATCAAATTAAAAAGGTTCCGTATGGCAAAGGAAACTCTTAACAGCATGAAGACTTGACAGAATGGAAAAATAATTGCCACCTACTCCTTGGACAGGAGGCTAATAACTAGAATATACAAGGAACTAAAGATAAATAGACCCCTCAAAAACAAAGAGCTCATTGAAAAATGAACACTTCAGATGAATAGGCAGTTCTTACATGAAGAAGTTCAAATGTCCAGCAGATAGATGAACAGATGTTCAATATCCTTAGTCATTAGACAAATGCAAATCAAAACATCACTAAGGTATCATCTTATCCCAGTGAGAACGGCACTTACGAAGAAGTCAAACAGCAATCAATGCTGGTGAGATTGTGGGGAAAACTATCACTTTTACATTGTAGGTGGGACTGTAAACTGGCACAACCACTAAAAAGAGCAGTATGGAGATGCCTTAAAAGGCTGAAAATAAATATTCGATTCTATCCAGTGGTACCTCATTTGTGTATCTTTTCAAAAGAGCTGAAAGCAATGTACAACGGAGAGACATGTGTACCTATGTTTACAGCAGCATTACTAACAATAGCCAAAATATGGAAGATGCTGAAATATCCATCAACAGACCAATGGATGCAAATAATTTGGTACATGTTCACAATGAAGTGCTACTCTTTCATAAAGACAGATTTGAGGCATTTGTAGGTAAATGGATGGAATTTAAGGTCATTATGCTTAGTGAAGTGAGTCAAACTCAGAAGGTTAAACAGTGCATGGTTTTTCTAAGACGAGAAACCTAGAATACAGGCATTTTATGGAATCAAATGAGTGAGATATTGGGAGTCAGTGGGGATGAGAGAGGTTGCAGGAGGGCTAAAAGGGGTAGGGGAAGGGATGGTAATGTTGACGCAATATACATATGCACAAAATTCTCAAGCTCAGTGTAACCATGTGTATCACACATATATGGCAAAAAACAAATGTTATGACTTCTACCAAAATATATATGCCAAAATATTTATTGTAAATTCATCGTAATAAAACAAATTCACCCATATACATGGTGACAGTAGGGGACTGGACATCTATATGAAGGAGAACTACATAGCTATTAAAATACTGTGGCTGATATATATTATATGTATTTATTGAGGAAATGCTCACTAAATGAGAAACAAAAAAGTAAAATTGTGATTCTATTGGAGGGAAAGGGACTAAGATGAACATGTATATTTATACATGTACAAGAAATTATTGTAATATTACTGATTTTTGAAAAACAGAATGAGAGCTGGTACTGTGCTACTTTAGCTTCTGGTTATGACTTTTGTATGACTTCAAAACATTATTTTAAGCTAGGTGTAGTGACACATACCTATAATCCCTGCTACTTGGGAACCCAAGGCAAGAGAATCTCAAGTTCAGGACCAGTTTAGGCAACTTAGCGACATTGTCTCAACATTTAAAAAAAAAAAAAACGTGCTGGCGATGGAGCTCAGTACTCCCCAGATTCAATCCCCAGTACTCACAAAAAATTACTCTAAAATACTAGGTATTAGGGCTGGGGTCATAGCTCAGCAGTTTAAATGCTTACCCAGAAAGCTGAAGTCCTTGATTTTGATTCCCCTGAAACACATAAACTGGGCATGGCAACACACAACTGTAATCTCATCACCCAGGAAGCTGAGGCAGGAGGATTCCTTTAGTTTGAGTCCAGTCTGAGGTATACAGTAATTCAGGAGCAGCCTAGACTAGAGTGAGACGTTGTCTCACTCTACATATATATATAGGGCAGGAGGACTAACTCAGCCCTTACGTCGCTTGCCTAGCAAGTGCAAGGCCCCGAATTCAATTCCCCAGCCCCACATCAACTGGCTATGGTGGCACAGACCTGTAATCCCAGCACTCAGGAGACTGAGGCAAGAAGATTGCTGTGAGTTTGAGGACAGCCTGGGTTACAGAGAAAGCTCAGGGCCAGCCTGGATTACAGAGCAAGAATGCGTCCCAATAGCAGCAAATAATAACAATAATATGTGTATATACATACATATGTACATGTATATTTATTATGTGATAAAATACTAAATATTTTGATTCCAAATCACTTCCCCATGTAACATGACTATTTTCATCTTTGTAACTGCCCTCAAGGTCCAACATGTAGTCTTACATCTCTAATACATGTACAAATGCTTTTTAGAAAACATTCAGAAGCTAATGTTTTCCCTTAAAAAAAAAAAAAAGGTAATTGATGTCACAAAGCAGGTTACAAAAAACAGGTTGAGAAACTTGTCTCAAAAAAGAAACTCATTTCATTATAATAGAAAATGGGTAAGAGAGGGATTAGAGGAAGTTAACAATGAGAAGTCTGGTTGCCAGAGCAACCTCTTCCTGATTGGGAGGAAAAGGGGTTGCCAACGCAGACAGAGCTTCTCCATTTTCTCCGTTTCATAACCCCAGTAACAGGCATTCTGGGACCTTAGGACGGGAGAGAGGATAGAGTAGACAGGTAGGCAGCAATGAGGAAAAGGAAACCTCAGGGGTCAAAAGTTCAAATTCCAGGGCCACTGCTGATGGGGCTAATTGAGGTCTTCTTCGCACGGGCTGGACAGTCTATCTGGAGTGTGGAAATCAGGAAAAGTAATATCTGCAGAGTGGCGATAATCATAAAAATATAGGTAGATTCTGGATTCCCAGGATCAAACTGGTTTGAAGATCATTTGAGTCTGCAGCTGAAAATCACAACATGCTTATTTCTCCTCCTATCCTAGAGTGAGAAATGAGGCATATTCTAGGAAGGGGGAACAATGGGGTGGGGATGGAGTTCAAACTAGCAACTGCCATTAAAGCTCCACGAGAGTAACGAGTGGCCTGTCCTATTCATTACCGTATCCTCAATGCCTAGTGTACTTCCAATGCAGATGATGTGTTGCATAGAGTGTGTCAAATTAATGAAGCCCAGCTATTTGGACTCAGGCTTTTTGCAAATACACCAGATTATATGTCTAGAACAAGAGGTTAATTCTGAACTTCAGCCACCAGTGGGAAGAAGATCCCAACATGTATGTTTTCAGCTTTGCAGGAGCTGGGTGGGGCTGACCATGAAGGCCCACTTGATCTAAGGAAAGAAGCACTCAATTGAATATAATTCATCCTTTATAAGGAAAGAAATTCAAACTGATGCTCAACATAGACAAACCTTTAGAGTATGATGGTAAGTAGCTGGGGGTGATGGGGCATGCTTATAATCCCAGCTACTTGGGATGTGAGGCAAGAGAATCACAGCTTGGAGTCCACTCTGGGCACCTTGTCTCAAAATAAAAAAGTAAAGGAATTGTAACTCAGAGACTCTTGGGATTCAAAACCCAGTAACCCCATTTCTAAACAAGAGAGAACTTGGGTTTCTTGGGTTTCTACAAATAAGCATATTTCTGTCAGTCAGAGACTGCCAGCCTTTCTTTAATCATACCTCATTTCAATGCATGTCTCCTCAGAAAGGCCTTTTCTGGCTAGATAGCTAAAAGGCCATTAAAGCTCACACCACGTCATTCTCTACTCCATCGCTCAATTTTAGTATTTTTTGTTTGCTTGTTTTCATTTTTATTTCTTTACTGTCTGAAAATACATGTGTCCGTTGACGGGATTATGTCGACTTGACGGAATTAGGAACCACACTTCCGTTAGGATTAGGATTTGTCAACCACCCTGGATTGGGGATCAAGAACTGGTCTGGATTAGAATCTGAGTCATTTGTGGGCTGGCCAATGAGAGAAGAACACCTACCCAGATGTGGGAGGGCCAACTGGAACTCCAACGGTATAAAAGGAAGGAAGAGGGATGATTGTTACACCTTCTTCCTCTGGGAAAGCTCTCGCCTTCATGATTGTCTACGGGCGCTGACCTGCTACAGGTCACTGATCGTCAGCACAGATTCGCTCCAGTCTCCACTTGTGCCTGTCTGCCTGTTGCTGCTCTTCAGTCGCTGATCTTCAGGCTTTGGTCTTTGCCCAAGATCTACAGCAGATTTTTCACCTCATTGGCTGTTCTGCAGTCCTGGAGGGAGATCTACTTCACGGCTGAGCAGCCATCTTGGATTTGTAAGCCTTCCTAATAGACCCTTTGTGATAAAATCTATAAATTCTATCTTTTGAAAGAACCCAAACTAATATACCCAACAAGGAAAAAAACAAAACCCTACATGTCAATATTCTTAATTAATTTAGATGTAAAAATCCTTAACAAGATGCTTGCAAACAGAATGCAACAAATTGTTAAAAAGATCATACACCATGCTATGGATGTTTGTATATTGATTTTATATTCTATAACTTTGCTGAAATTATTAGATCTAAGAGTCTTCTGGTGGAGTTTTTGGGGTCCTCTAGGTAAAGGATCATGCCATTTGCAAATAAGGACAATCTAACTTCTTCCTTTCCAATGTGTATTCCTTTTGTTCTATTCTCTTGCTGGATTTCTCCAGCTAAGGTTTTAAGCACTAAGTTGAATAGAAATGGTGAGATTGGACACCCTTGTCTTGTTCCTGATTTGAGGGGAAATGCTTCCACTTTTTTCCCCATTTAGGATGATGTCAGCCATAGGATTGTCATAAATCGCTTTTATCAGCTTGAGGAAGGATTATATTTTAGCTTATTTCATCAGAGTTTTGATCAGGAAGGGTTGTTTTATCTTGTCAAAGGCTTTTTCTCCATCTACTGAGATTCTCACATCGTTTTTGTCCTTGCTTTTGTTACTGTGGTGTGTTACTTTAATTGATTTATGTATGTTGAACCAGCCTTGCATCCTGGGGATGAAACCAACTTTCTCATCTTTTTAATAATTGTTGCATTTTGTTTGTGAGAACATTATGGAGGGTTTTTGCATCTATGTTTGGTTTAGTTACCTTTAGTTACAATACCTGACACACACGAATTAGGAGAGGAAAAGTATTTTAGCTCACAGTTTCAGAAAATCACAGTCAATTCCTGGGCAGCTGACAATGGTGGAAGCACATGGCAGGGATGGAGGTGGAGGCAGCTCCTCACTGCATTGCAAAAGGAAGCCAAGTCCCTAAATAAAGGAAGGAAGGAAGGGGAAAAAAGGAAAGAAGCAAGTAGCACATCCGCTTCTGTATCCTGTTCCAGCAATCCACCCCTTCTTGATCCAGTCTCAGTGTTCCACCCCTTCCAGTTTAAGCCCCCACCAGACACCTGTAATCTATATTATCTATACACCTGTAATCTATAATCTGCCACATGTCTGTCTTCTGCCACATACCTCTAATCCATCCCACACTCATAATCCCCTCCTCCAGACCAGGCCCCCATCTCCTAACAGCACAAGGTTCCATAGATAATTCGTAACACCCAAATGCATGAGGCTTTCAGAGAACATTTTAGATCTAAACTACAATAATATTTATTAAGAAAATTGGCATGTAGTTTTCTTTTTCTGCTGGGTCTTTATCTGATTTGGGGAAACAAGATGATATTTGCTTCCAGGAAGGAGTTGAGCAGTATTCCTCCTCTTTCAATTTGAAGAGTTTAAGGATCATTGGCACTAACTCTTCCCTAAGGTTCTGATAAAATTCTGTAGTGAATCCGTCAGGTCCTGGGCTTTTCTTTGTTGATAGATCCTTTACTCCTGTCTCAATTTCATCCCTGCTTATTGCTCTATTCACAGTTTCTGCATCTTCTTGGCTCAATTTTGGTATATCTTATGTATTAAGGAATTTATTCATTTCTCATGAGTTCTTGAACTTATTAGAATATAGGTTTTCAAAATAGTTTCTTGTAGTCCTCTGGATTTCAACAATGTCTGTTATGATTTAGCCTTCATTTCTCATTGCACTGATGTGATTTTTTTCATGTTTTCTTTTCTTCTTTTAGTGAGATTGGTGTGAAGTGTATCTATCTTATTTAACCTTTTGAAGAACTAACTCTTTGACTCATTAATTTTTTGTTTCAATTTCATTGATGTCTCTCTGATTCTAAGTTCTGTTCTTCTGCTACCTTTGGATTTGGCTAGGATTTTTTTCTCTCTAGGACTTTGAATATGTCATAAAATTGTTTGTTTGAGACTGCTCTGCTGTTTCTTTAATATATGTGCACCCATAGCTATGAATGTGCACTCATAACTATGATGTACTTCCATTGTCATTTGACTTTAGGAGTTCAGGAGTTCTTAACTTCTTTTTTCTTTCTTCTTCTTTTTTCCAAGAAAAAAGCTTCTTCTGCCATCCATTGCTTATTCAAGGTAAGTGCTTTAACGACTGTGCCATTCTTCTAGCCCCTCCATTGCTAATTCAATAATATGTCATTTAATCTCCCTGTATTTGTATAGTTTCTGTAGTTTCTTTTACTATTGATTTGTAGTTTTATTCCACTATGATCTGAAAGTATGCAGGGAATGATTTCAATTCTTTTGTATTTATTTAAGCATGTCTTATGGTCAAGAATATATTCTATTTTGGAAAAAAATCCCATGTACTACTGAGATAAAGGTATATTCTATTGATGTTGGATATGATAGTCTGTAGATATTTTTTAAGTTCATTTGTTCCAAGGTGTGGTTTAGCTCTGATATTTCTTTGCTTTTTTTTTTCCAGTTGACATGCCTATTTGTGAGAGTTGGGTATTGAAATCTCTTAGTATGAATATATTGGGGCCACTTTGGCACTTTTTGTTCATTTTCTGTTTTATGTAACTGGGTGGACCTACCCTCAGTGCATATATGTTTATAAATATGAGCTCTTCCTCTTGGATTGTTCTTTTACCGGTATGTAGTGTCCTTTTTCTCTTCTGATCTTTTTGGTTTGAAGTCTGCAGTGTCCGAGAATAATTGTATAGCAACTCCTGCTTGTTTCTGGGCTCCAGCAAAATGTACTATTAGTTTCTAGCCTTTTACCTTGAGTCTGTGTGCTTCTTTGTAGATAAAGTGAGTCTCTTGCAGACAACAAATGGTTGGGTTTTGTTTTTTTTATTATCTCTGGTCATCAGTTTTTTGATTGATGAGTAAAGACCATTAGCAGTGAGAGTAATTATTGTAAGATTTTCACTGAATCATGCTATTTTCTAGTGATTCTAGTGTTGAGTCTTTGCTTCTTCTGTTTGTTATACTTTCTCTGTTGATGTTTTCTTTCCTCTATGTTCTCTGGTGCTGCTCACCACTCTGTCTCTCTTTAAGATTTCTTCAAGTATTTTCTGCAATGCTGGGCAAGTGGTTGCAAATTTCTTTAGGGTTTCTTTTTCATGAAAATCTTTATTCTCTCTCCAATTTTCAGGGGTAGTTTTGCTGGATACAACTACCTGGGTTGACACTTGCTTTTATAAAACTTGAAAGATTTTACTCCAGGCTCTCCTGGCTCTTAAAATTTACATTGAGATATCTGCAGTAGTTAAAAAGGGTTTGCCTTGGTAAAATGCCGGTTTTTCTGTTACAATTTTTAATGTCCTCTCTTTGTTGAATATCCGAGGTTTTGATTATCATATGTTGTGATGAATTTCTTCTCTTATCAAGTTGTTTTGGTGTTTTATGAGCTTCTTGTACCTGAATATTAATTTCTTTCCTTAGATTTGGTATTTTTCCATGTTTTTAATGAATAACTTTATATCTTTTGTGCTGCCTTGTGATTTTTCTCCTACACCCTTAATTCTGAGGTTGGTTCTCTGAATTATCCATCTGTTGTTGTATCCAGCTACTTTTCTCACTTCAAATTTTGGTGTCATTCCTGGCTATATCATTTGTTTCTTCAGCCTTGTCTTCAAGGTCTGAAATTCTGTCCTTGCAATGTTTGAGCTGACTTCCCCTGCTTTTAGATGAATTTTTTTATGTCCTAAACTTCACCTAGATTTCTTTTCATATTTCCCATTTCTCTAGCAACGTGTTCCTTCATATCTTGCATTTCCTTATTGTTACATTTTAAGCCAATTTTTTGTTTGTGTCTTCTATATGGTCAGTAAGTTTTGTGTTCATTAAAATCATTTTTTTGTTCAGTAAGTTTATCTTTAGGCCTGCTGTTCATGACTTGCATTCCTTTAAAAATATCTTATTTGTATTGACTGTTCACAGGAACCAACTCATCTATTTGCTTTTTGACTTCTTTTTCTATGACTTCCACTATTTCAGCACAGGTGACATTAGCTTCTGGAGTCTCAGGTGTTTCTCTGTGTGTCCTGCTACCTTGTCTTCCCATGATTATACTGCTGAGGAATTTCACTTTGATGGCCTAGCTAATAGGTTTCTTTGAATGTGTATCAGAGTGTGTTGGGTGAGCTGAAAGTTCTGCATTCTGTGCTGGGAGTAGGCATTGAAGGGGAACCTAATAGTTTGATTGCCTCTAAGGTGTCTTTTCATACCTCCCCTCCCCCCCAGCAAAGCTCTTCTGTCTGTCCTGGCTTCCCTCCTCTATGGTGGGGCTCTCTGCCCTCTGAGGTGCTGCCACTATCACCTGAAGTTGCCACTATCAGGAAGTTGGTAACCTTTCTCTCTCTCTACAACTGTATCTTATGCTACCTTCTTCCTAGGCACTGTTTAAAAGTGTCCCACAAATCCCTGCTGTGGTATATCTCCGGGTTGTTTTACTCTAAACATTTCAGACTCAGGTTCTTTTCAACAAAACTCCTGCCTACATCAATGCCTATTATGGCTGCTGAACAATGCTTTTCCTCAGCTGGTCTAAGATCCAGGACTTCTTTTTAAGGTGAAGCTCACAGTGTATTTGTAACTTGCAGTAACTTCAGGCTTATTTCTCGAGGCTGGTGCTACCAGGGCTGTCAATTTCCATGTCTCCTAGATCCAGGCTTACTTTAGTCTGAGGATCCTGGCTCTGGGTTTATCTTGGTCGGTCTGTGCATGCCAGCAGCATGTGGTCCTTCACAGTTGACGTAGGGCAGCTTCTTGGGATGTTGTTTTCTTCAAATTCTGATGTGTGTGTTGGGTTTCCAACCTTTCTTCTGCAGCTTCCTTTCAATTCCCAGGACTCTCCTCCCTCTTCTAGCTCATTTGAACAGGCAGTTTTAAAGTATATCTCAACTTTTTGAGTGAGTCTACAAGGAGACATTGAGCAGTTTAGTTACTTGGCTGTCATCTTGCCTGGGAGACTCAAAGGTTTTTTTTTTTTTTAACATTCTTTTATTAGCATGTTTTTTTCAACATAGAGTATTAACAATCAGCTTGAGAATTTTGTGTATTTACATATTGCATTTTGATTATTTTTATTTCCCTTCTCTCTTTCTGTGTCCTTATTTGCATATATCCTATTCTCCTCTCCACAAAGTCTATATTGTGTTTTCTCCTCTTCCTCCTCCTCCTCCTCCTTCTTTTTCTTCTTCTTCTTCACTTTTTCTATGGTTTGGTTTCATTATGTCAGAGAAACCATATAATATATGATTTTCAGTGCTTGGTTAACTTCATTAAGCATAGTGGTCTCAAGGTTCAACCATTTTCCCACAAGTGATTCAAATTTATCTTTCCTTAAGGGATGTGGGGGTACGGAGGTGAAAAAATGAAAGGAAGGTAAAGATGATTAAAATATGACATAAAATGCATCCATTTCTCAAAATGATTGATATTATGTATCACAAATATATAATAATAGAAGAACAAAAAGAAATATATAATAAACTGTTGTGAACCATGGTCAAAAAATAAAAGTTCTATATACACACACACTACTTCCCGGGAATAATATTAGCAGCAGAAGAGCACCATGTAACTATTAACACCATAAATAAAGTACAGGCATAACTAATAAAAATCTAGAGGTTGGGGGAGAGAAGTTGAGCAAAGGAATAACAGTGAAATTTTATTTTCCAAAACATAGAGTCAATATCTCTTGAATAAAACCATATTTATCTAAAGGTAGGTAGTTCCTCTGATTTCGTTTTAGTCTTTTGTTCAATTTAAATAAAATTAAGTTAGATATTTTTAATAAAAACTGGCCTGCACACTGGGATCTTATTTTTATAAGTTTGTTTTTATTTGGTAACACATCTATGCATTTTCTGGATATGTTCATAGAGATATGTCTGAAATGGTATTCAGTAACTATTTACACCGGTTGTTTCTGGGTGGTGTAATTTACGGTCATCTGTTGCTTTTTAACTTTTTTTCTTATTTTTAAATTTTTCCCATTTTATTGATATGTATACATGCAAAATTTAAGGTTTACAATGGAGTTGAGCATTTTGTGCACATATGTATCCTCCCAAGGTCACAAGGGCTTTCCCACTCTCTTTCTGTCCCTCCCTCTACCCTCCCATCCCTCCCTTCTCCCCCACCCTACCCCCCTATTTCACTTTGTTTTTCACTTTAAGTTCCATAATAGTCGTGATCTGGGACTCAAATAGCAATCAGTGCTGGCGAGGCTGTGGGGAAAAAGGAACCCTCCTGCACTGCTGGTGGGAGTGTAAATTCATACAACCACTCTGGAAAACAGTATGGAGATCTCTCAAAAGACTAGAAATAAATATCCCCTTCGATCCAGGGACACCCCTCCTGGGAATATATCCAAAAGAGACCAAAACAACACACAGCAGAGATATATGTATACCCATGTTCATAGCAGCACAACTAACAATAGTTAAAATGTGAAGTCACCAAAATACCCATCAACAGACCAGTGGCTACACAAACTGTGGTATTTGTACACAATGGAATACTATGCATCAATAAAGTCCAACAGCGTGGAGGCCTTTGCGGGCAAATGGAAGAAGCTTGAGAACATCATGCTTAATGAAGTAAGTCAGAAGCAGAAGGTGCTTTTTAACTTTTTATAAAAATACCAACATCATTTTTTTCTTCAAAAGAAGGAAAACTTTACCTGTTTTAGGTTGTATTGAAACCAAATTTTACCTGACATGTTATGACATTAATATAACATATCAGAACTTTGTAAATAGTGAGTTTGATGAAAATATTCTTTCTGAGATGGAATGATGTGTCCTTATTATGAGAGAATCTACATAGGCCAATTAGATAGTATGCAATTAACATTCTTTTATGAGTGATCCAATACTAGGCCCTATAAGAGAAACATGGCTTATGCCTTAGTTTTGTTGAAGAGACATGATTTTTATTAGAGAGAAGTTTCTTATCAAAGGTAAATATGTCAAAGTAAGTGAGAAAAGCCTAAATATTTTTAAAAATCAGATGGTAAGTAAATATCAAGCATTGTTCAAGATAAAGGAGGTGCAAAGAAGTATAAAGCACATTCTTTTATTCAAGAAATTTACGATCCAGTTGGGGAGAGAGGAGACAAGTAAATAACTTGTTTATAATATGTATAATAATTGCCAAGATATATGTATGTCACTCGTGCAATATGACCAAATGAGTGAATGGAAGAGGACATTTAGTCTTTATAGTTCTTTGGTTTCAGCAGTTTGCCTTATTGCCTTAATCATTTTCCCGTCACTGGGACAAATTACCTGATACCTGTCACCAAAAAGAAGTTTATTTTGTATCATGGTTTTTAGAGGATTCATTTAACAGCCAGTTGGCTCCAAGGCAGAATCAACATAGTGGGAGGGCCTAGGTAGAGGATCTTTCTCAAGTCATGGCATCCAGGAAGTAGAGACAGAAGGGAGGAGGTGGGGACAATCATATACCCTTTCAAGTCATGTCCCCGGTGACCTACCCCTTCTGATTAGGCCTTACCTCTGAATACCTTAGGCTTTGGGGGGACATTTCAGATATAAACCATAACATTCTGCTCCTGGTACCCAAAAGTCTCATGGATATCTTATGCAAAATGTATTTAGTCCATCTCTAAGTGTCACCAAAGTCGTAACAATTTCAACATTGCTGAAAAGTCAAAATCCAAAGTCTCCTTGGGAACTCAAGGAAACCTCTTAACTGTGAGGCTCTGTGAAAATTAAAAACAAGACAAAATGCTTCTAACACACAATATCTCAAGGTAAACATTCCTGTTCCAAGAGAAAGAAACAAAGGGATGAAAAAGAACAGCAATAACAATACAAAAACAACAACAAACCAGACCAAAACCCAGCAGGACAAACATTAAATTCTGTAGCTCCATGTGCATTACCCAAAGCAGACTGTGGCAAGATATAAGCTCTGTGACTGCTGGAGAAATTATGTCAACTTGAGGCAATTAGAAATCATGCCTCGATTAGGGTTTAGGAACCACACCTAGATTAGGCAATTAGGAACCAGCCTGGATTAGAGTGTGAGTGATTTGTGGGCCAGTGAATGAGGGAAGAACACCCACTGGGATTTGGGAGGCCCAACTAAGAACTAAAATGTATAAAAGGAAAAAAGAAGAAAGATTGGGGTTGGAGGAATGGCTCAGTGGTTCAAGCGCTTGCCTAACAAGTGGTAAGTCAAGCGTTAAGTCAAGTGCTAAGTACCTGAGTTCAATTCTGCAGCACCACATAAGCTTGGCTTGGTGGTGCAAGCCTGTAATCCTAGCACTCAGGAGGCTGAGGCAGGAGGACTACCTTGAATTCAAGCCTAGCTTGGACTCCATAGTGAGTTTAGGACCAGCCTGGGCTATAAAGTGAGGAGAACCTGTCTCAAAAAAAAAAAAAAAAAAAAAAAAAAAAAAAAAAAAAAAAAAAAAAAAAAAAAAAAAAAAAAAAAAAAAAGTAAAAAAAAAAATACATAGAGAAAGAAAAGACAGATTGTTACAGCTTTTTCCCTCTGGGAAAGCTCTCACCTTTGCAATTGTCTATGGATGTTGACTTGGTACAAACTGCAGATCTTTATCACAGATTCATTCCAGTCTCAACTTGCACTTGTCTGCCTATCGCTGCTCTTCAGTATCCAATCTTCAGTCTCCAGTCTTCATTATTTTTCAAACAACTGAGAGCCACAGCAGACTCTCACCGACTGTCCTGCAGTCCTGGATGGGTGTTCTATCTCCTGGCTGAGCATCCATTGGACTCTCTTTCTCTCAAACATGTAGGCCACCATCTTGGACTATCGCTATCCTCAGATTTATAAGTCTTCCAAACAGATCCTTTTGTTATAATTTCTGTCAATTCTGCTTTTTGTAAGATCCCCAACTAATACAAGCTCCAGAGGGCCTTTTCCTTTGGATGTGGCTCCACTCACTGCCTGTAGCTTTCCTCAGCACTTGATCTATGTTCCTGGTATCTCCAACTTCCTGGGATCTTCACTATACTTTCAGCTTTACTCTCACAGATTCACACACTGTCCTTTCAGAGGCACATCGCCTGTTCTCCTAGGACTTACCCTGAAATCTGGGTGCAAGGATGCATTACCTCATAACTCTTGCATTCTGCATGCCTTAAAATCCAGCACCACACAAATTATGTCAAGGTCTGCTGCCAGCTCAGGCAATAGCAGGCCCCTTGGATCACGGTTGTAGCAGCCTGGGTGCTGACATAGCTGAACTCTAGGAAGCATTTTCCTAGGAGACCCTCCACAGGGATTCTCTTATCAAAGTGAAGTCTTTTGGACTTCCTGGTCAATATGGCAGCTGAGTAATAGAGCTACACAGTGTCTCCTTGTGGACACAGTTAGAAAGTTGAGAATTTAGTAAAAAATGGCCTGTTCAATGTAGCCAAGACAAGGAAGAACGCCCCAACAATTGAAAGGAGTCCAGGGGAAGATCAGAAATCCCAAAGGAACATTGGAAGCAGAAGAAAAAAACAGCAGCCTAAAAAGACACCCCAGGTTGGCTGCAAACGGCTGACAGCTGCAGGCACCTGCAGATGGAGGAAAGCCTGCATTAAGCCTGGAATATTTGACCCAGCTAGGAGAGGAAGGAGAACCCCGACAACTGAAGGGAGGTCATGGGAAGGTCAAAAAACAACAGACCACAGGAGAAGGAAATCCTGGAATCCACAACCTCAGACTGAGGTGAGCACTAATCTGGGAGAAGTGTAAATTGACAGCAGCTGGCAGCCCCAGCCTCTGAGAAATAAATGTGTAGGTGGTACATTACTACAAACACGATGTGCGCTCCCACTAGAAAAGGCCTCCTGGAGCCCAGATCAGAGCAGTGCTCAGCAGCCATAACAGATAATAACATAAGCAGGATCCAGTTGAGAGAGAGAGAGAGAGAGAGAGGAGAGAGAGAGAGAGAGAGAGGAGAGAGAGAGAGAGAGAGAGAGAGAGAGAGAGAGCAAGGAACATTTTGATAGAGAAATGGAAAATCTGAAAAGAAATCTAGCTGAAATTCAGGATATGAAAAATACATGTGAAAACAGGGGAAGATTACTTGAACATTGTGAAGACAGAGTTTCAGACCTGAAAAACAAGGTTGAGAAAACAAATGCCATAATTAGGCATAAATCCAAAGTTAGAGATGAGCAAAATAGCTGGATACAAGAGAACCAATTTCAGAATTATGGTCGTGGGAGAAAGAACAAAAAACAGCACTGTAGCTGTAAAGAATTTATTCACTGAAATAGTTCAAGAAAATTTCCCTAATCTAGGAAAAGAAATTAATTTGTAGGTGCAAGAAGCCTATAGGACACCAAATAACCTCAATCAGCAATGAAATTTGGCACAACATATCATAATCAAAGCCTCAGAAATACAATATAAAGAGAGAATATTAAAAGCAGCAAGAGAAAAACAGACATTATTCTACCAAGGTAAACCCATTTGAATTACTGCAGGTTTCTCAATGCAAACTTTAAAGGCTAGGGGAGCCTGGAGCAGGATCCTTCAATCTTTAAAAGACAGCAAGTGTCAACCCAGGTTGTTGTATCCAGCTAAACTATCCCTGAAAATTGAAGAAGAAGTAAAAATTTTTCATGACCAAGAATCCCTAGAGATATCTGTGACCACTGGCCCAGCACTGCAGAAAATACTTAAAGGAATCTTTGAAAGAAGCAGAGAGACAAACAGCACCAAAATAAACAGGGAGGAAAGGAAACACCTAAAACGAAAGTATAACAAAAAAATCAATTGGTATTTGAATCATCTGATTGACATCCTTCTAAAACAGTATTAACAGTTTCATAAAATCTGTGAATCATCTCCCATAATAATTATTTTTAATAGTATACTTTTGCAAAGTATAATAATTATATTCAGCACAGGGAGTTGCTATAAAATCTTTAAAATGTGTATGCATGAAGTTAGGAACTGATAGGTAGGTAAAATAATAAATCAAATCTGGTAAAATGCTCATAATTAGTGAAATGTGTGTAAATAATTTATGAAACTTAAAAAATCTGAAATACTTAAGCGTGTTAATTTATCTATTGCTTTGAGTGTAGTATACATATGTGATACAGATTTAAGTTCATTTAATGTAGCAATTCAATATAGACTTGATCTCGTTCAATGTAGCATGTCTTGAATGTACAAATATTTACCTTTCATACTCAGCTAAGGGGTATGAAATTTAACTTCTCTCTTTTTTCTTTCTCACATTTTCTAGCCTTATGAATTTTATTTTTATAGTTGTTTTCTTATGTGTACTGGTGGGTAAGGCCATGTTAAAGACTCTCAACAAAGATATAGTTAAATACATAAAAAGGAATCATGCCAATAAAGGGCTCTGCTGAACCTAGAGAGGTGACATCAAGACATGGCCACTGCAGCCCATTATAGGGGTGGGAAGCTGAGTTAAAGAGTGGTGATTTGAGTAGTGAAGTGAGTCAGATGCAGAAGGTTAAATACATTAAATATCATGTGATTTCTCTGATTTGGGAAACTTAAAATCCGGGCATTCTAAAAACCAAATGGGTGTTATAGTGGAAGTCGTGGGGGGATGGGGAGGGCATGGGAGGGCCAAAAATAGGGAGGGGAGGGTATTGTAATATTGATAAGATATATATGTGCACAAAATGCTCAAGTTCATTCTAAACATTATGTATTGCGTATCTGTATTAAAAAATGGTTTATAAAAGTGACGTCTATCATGTTTGCAGTTTTGGGCCTATGATAGGTGGAGTCTTGCTGATTCTTGAGATGGCTTTAAGCCATATTCCTATTGTCCTAATGCAAAATACTTGCTTCTTTTTAATGCTAATATTTTCAGCAACTGTGGTTTCCTTTGCTGCAATTTTGCAGGATCTTTTTTCTGAGGAAACTACAAACTTTCCACATCTGCTTTTTTCTCTAATATTTGCTCCTGATTTTCACTGTAGATCTGGGTAAAAGCAGCCACATCCTGAACATTCAACTGTCTTAAAATTTTCTCAGCCAGCTCAACTAGTTCACCGCCCTTAATCTCAGTCTCCATGGGCAAAATGATGACAAATTTTCTGCCACAGCATAATACACTTGGCCTCTAGTACAACTGCCAAAATTAGTCTCTTTTTTCCAACTGAAATCACTTGAGCTTTGTACCTACTCCCCACCTTTCTAATAGCATTTTCATCTTCCGAGCACCAACCAAAATCTCTTCCCATACAGCTCAGTTTACAGCATTCTAAGCTTCTCTAACCAGCATCTCCAAACCTTTCTAAACTCCTCCCACAAACTAGTTCCAAAAGCTTCTGAACCACAAGGCCAATTTAAGTCACAGCAATGACTTCATTTGTCAGGTAAGCCATCTTCTACCCTGATCATATTTATACTTCAGCATTTCTTTCTTTCTTGTGGTGCTAGGTCTCAGCATCATGTTTAAATTTTAGTTCATTGACTTGTTTTATTAGACTCTAAGCTCCTCAGTGTGTGTTACTCCTCTCTGAACCTTCTGTACCTAGCACAGTGCTTAGAACACACGGGTATTCAACTATTTGATGAGTGAATGAATAAATAAATGTGTGATACTAATATCCTGTTCTTCATTTAAAGCATAGGCTCATACTGGGGAAAAATTTTCTGATTTTTCTTAACTCAATTTACATTTTTAAAAGAGTTTTACAAAATCCTACAAGAAAAATAGAAAACAATTATACAGAATAGTAGCAGAATGGAATCAGGTTTCTACACTATGGATTTTAAATTTTATAATTCCAACAATGGGAACTTTTTTCTGGAGATTCCAGACACTTTTTTCTTGAAATAAATGAAATGTTTAGGCCAGTGGTTTTCAGGGATTTCCCCCTGCTTTCTCACCTTTCATGGGCACAACACATTTCAATTGAAAGCGGCTCTTTTAGCACCCAGCTGCACTGATAAGCTGATGGAGCTTGGCAGCTCTCCCTGGCCATCCAGCCCCTCTGCCCTGTTTTGTGCCCGCCTTGTTGCTTGGTCATGAGGTTCTCTGGATACCCAAGGCCCCAAACTCGCCCACCTCTGCCTCCCCATTTCCAACCAGCAACTTTATTCTGAGGCTTCAAATAATTCAAACTTTAAAAAGGCATTTCTTTCTCTTTTCTCTTCCTTCCTTCCTTCCTTCCTTCCTTCCTTCCTTCCTTCCTTCCTTTCTTTTCTTTTCTTTTCTTTTCTTTTCTTTCTCTCTTTTGCCTTCTTGCTTTTTTTCAAGGTACAATGAGGGTGGCTTTATTTTGTAAGAACAGCTTCCACTAACCAGAAGGGGTCCTGAATTGTGTTGCCTGAACAACTTGCTGTCAAAGTGACAAATTACTCAAGAAAACAAACTTAAAGGAGGAAAGTTTGTTTCAGTTCTGAGTTTCAGCCCATGGTCATTTGGCTCATTGCTTTGGGCCCGTGGTAAGGCAGAACATCATGGAAATGGGAATGTGTGGCAGTGAAAAACTACTTACCACACCACAGCCAGGAAGCAGAAAGAGTTAGAGAGGAGGGATTCTGCAGCAGAACACGTTCAAATGCACACTTCCAGCGATACCCACTTTTTCTGAGTTGGGCCCACCTGCTAATGATTCCATTCCCTCTTGATCTGCCATCAAAGTATATGAGTCCATCAATGCATTGATGATTTCAGGGCCCTCATGATCCAATTACTTGTTCAAAGCCTTCCTTCTTAGCAGAGCTACATTGGGGGGCCAAGCCTTCAACATATGAACCACTGGGGGACAATATGGATTCAAACTATAACTCCTTCGTTTCACCCATCATAAGTCTACAATATAACATGATCTTCATCACATAATACAACAGTCCTGTACTGAGGATCTGAACTATGCAGTGGTTTATGCAGGAATAGACAGATGAACTGGATGCTAATAAGAGAGGAGACACACAGCAAGCTGTAAGCAGTTACAGTGGGAGAAACAGTATTCTAGACTGTGCTGACTATGGTTGAATAATTTACAAGTGTTTGTAAAAACTGGCGACTATTTTGTTCTGTGCTCATTAGGATACTAAATATCACATAATCCAAAGTTTAAAAAGTGTAACTCTAGCAAAATAAATAGAGCCTTGCTGCGTGCTAGTGTATGAGAATTAGGCCTGAGAAGTTCCTATGCTATGGAAATGAAAAACAGGTATACTTTATTGCAAAATGGAGACCAAATTTTGGGCTTTATGCCAGGTACAATGGGACATTCCTTTATTCCCAGGACTTGGGAGGCTGAGGCAGGAGGATTGCAAGTTTGAGATCAGCCTGAGCAACTTAGAGAGATCCTGTGTCAAAATAAAGAGGGTTGGATGTACAGTTCAGTGTAAAGGCCCTGGGCTCAATCCTTAGAACCTCAGTCCTTATGAAAAAATTGGGCTTTATTTTATCGGTTCAACACAATGAAGTCTATGGTTAAGTGGACAATGTTGTAACACATCGGTTCCTAGGGGCTGGCTTTGCTTCTTGGTACAGAGAACATACTCAGTTAATTCTTGCTCCATGGATAAGTACTCAGCAAATATTCCCTCTCTCATAAAGACCATATTCTTTAGAAGTAGACAGTTGCCAACTCATGATTAACTGAGATGATCTTATCTCTTGCACCAAAGGTTCAGATGTTGAGGGAAATGAGAAAGCAAAAGGAGAATGTGTAGGCCAGTATGACAAACGTGTCAGGTATTTTCCTCTTTCTTTCCTTCCTCTTTCTTTTCCTTCCTTCCTTCCTACCTTCCTTCCTTTCTTTCTTCCTTTTTCTTTCTTCATTACTTCTTTCTTGAGACAGGCTCCTGTCTGCAGCCCAGATTGGTCCTGAACTCACTATGGAGCCTAGGCTGACCTTGGAGTCAGCAATCCTTCTGCCTCAGCCTTCAGAGTGCTGGGATTACAGGCATGCACACCACGTCCAGCTTTATGTGGTGCGTGGAATTGAATACAGGATCTTGTGCTTGCTAGGCAAGTACTTTAACTGCTATGCCATTCCTCCAGCCCTCTTCCTTCCTTCTTTCCTTCCTTCCCTCCTTGTTTTCTTCCTTCCTTTCTTCTTCATTCTTGGTAGACATCACTAATCAATCACAGTAGTCTACTGCTGAGTTCATGTTTAGCCTCATACTACTCAAAGCACAACTCCAGCCAACTCTGCTATTCAGTTAGGGTGCAGTATAAAATGTATGTACCATCTTGAACTTAGACTTACTTGGTTATGGAGCTAAGTGTGAAGGCAAGTACAAAAAAGAGTAAAACAACTGCATATAAATCAGAAAATCTCTGAGTGCACCATGGCTTTTATATTTTTTTAGTATTCATGGCTAAGACTTATTATGGAGATTTACTAAGAAAGTAAGCTTTATTAAGGATAACCAGCTGAGTCATAAGGGAAAAAAAAACACAAGTGGAGTTTGGAGGAATTCGTGTGTATCAACCATGATCTTTTTTTTTTTGAACCTTCGTACATGTTCTTACTCTTGAAACAAAATTTACTTACCTGGTTTTTCTAGTGAGCTCAAAGCTTGGGCTCCTCTATGAAAGAGGGATGATGTTCTCCAGTTTATTTTGTCTCAGTTTATTGTGTGTTCAGTATGAAGCAGATTCTGGGTTCTTATTCCTCACATCAACTCAAGGCTCTCTTCAGCCCCTTTCTTTTCTTTTCCCTATGCACTGTCACTGGCCATCCCACCCGCATAAGGGCTCCAATGACTAGCCATATTCAGTTGGTGCCTACATTTTTCTCTTGCTTGATTATCAGTTCTACATATCTATATGTCTATCTGGATGTTTTCCAAGCACTTTATAATCAACATGCCTGAAACTTAAGTACTTTCCTCCACCTTTTATCTGACCATCCTCCAGTGTTCTCTATCCTAGTGCACGGCATTGCCATCTGTTCAGGTGACTATGTCAGAAGTCTGACTCTTCCTTTTCTTTGACCTCCATACCTAATAAACCATTAACAAGGCCTTATCAATCCTACCACCTAAGTCACTTGCATTATTCCAACTTCCTTTATTCCTATTGCCATTATTCTATCCAGGCCACCACTATCTCATGTTGGAATCCTTGTATGGGCCTTCCAGTTAATCTTGCATCTTATTTTTACTCCCCTCTAACATGTTCCCCATAAAGTAGTGAGAAGGAGGGTTGTAATGTTGGGGATAGAACACAGGACCTTCTTCATACTAGGTGAGTGTTAACCACTGAGTTACAACCCTAGCCCTAGAAGAATTTTTAAAAATATAGACATGGTATATTACTCTTGATAAGTCATTAATGGTTTCCCATTTCCCTGGGTGTAAAACCAAAGCATGGCTTAGACTATTAGCCAGTACCATTAGCTTGTTCCTTGTGCCATCTTCCATTTCCAAACACCCTCAGTCCTTTTCTCATACTTTGCCATAGTGAGCTTCTCATTTCCCCCAGGATAGAAGCCATTCCCTTTGTTTAGAGAACTCATCTTATTTCTACTACTCCTTTAGGCCTTGACTTCCCGATCCTGATTTCCCTGGGGTATCATCCTCTCTGGGAGGCTGTTCACTATACCCATCAACTGTAGTCTGAGTTCTGCTACGCCTTTACTCACTCTCACAAAACTCCGTGCTGTCTTCTAATGGCAGCTTCATACGAAACTCAAATCACTTGTTTACTTGTCTGTCTCCATCAGTCTGAGAACTCCCCAAGGCCAGAAACGACTGCCATATTCTCACTTGTACACCTTGTACTTAACATCGTACCTGCTACACAGTAGGTACTCCAGAAATATCTGTTGACCACATGAGAAGCTGAAACTTCATAAAGAAGTTTAGTCTAGACTGGGCATAAACTTGGCAAGTCAATAAACAATCCCCTCTGAAGTAAAGCTTCTCTGTAGATGTGGTTGTTGGCAAATATTAATGTATGACTCCTAAGAGATTGACTGGAAACAGAACAATAGGTGAGAAACAAATTGTTCCCTGGTGTGTGCAGAGCAAAATGAGTCAGAAAACAATGAAAGAATCAGGATTGAATTAGCTAAAACAGAAGATAGCATGAAATAGCTCACAGGAAGCTGGAGAGTGGGAACCTAAGGAGAAGACGGAGTGAGCGCTGAGAGGAGAATAACCTCTAGAACAGGCTACGGTGCTTTATGTTTTATAAACATTCGTATACTCTGTTCGCTGAGTCCTCACAACAATCCATGAATATAAGTATTATTTAACAATTCCCCTTTCAAATTTAGCACAGAGGAAATTGAGAATAAAGTTAAGGTAACCTGGCAAAGTCATGCAGCAGTCTATGAGAAAGTCAGAACTGCAATCCAAGTGCAGGAATTCCTACACCCGTGCTCTATGCCCTAATGCTTCTTGGAGCAGGGAGAACTAGGGCAAGTGAGATGGCCATTCTAAGTGAGGCAGTTTAGGCCTCATGATCACCTGCACCTCTTCAAGGAGAGTAACCGGCCCCTTGTCTGTAGGCAACCAATACCTTACCTGCCCTGGTATCACATTCAGCACTCTGTGTTAGAATCATGCTACTTTTCTCTCTCCCTTGTCATCATCCCTGCTCTTTTTTGTTTAAATTGTAGCACAGCAGCATCAATGCATGACGCATAATAGTCTGTGCATAAGGGGTAGGTATGAAGAGGAAGCAGCTGAATGGGAAAGGTAAGGGAGACTGGGACAGGGAGTTTCTGCCAGCAGTTGTTCAATCTTTCCCAAGAAGCCAACCACTCACCACCTTCAAAGTCTTCCCCTGTGAGACCCAGATCCACACAGCCCATGACAGGGAATCTCTCAGAAGAATGCTAGAATTCCCAGGTCACTCACTCTGCTCCTGGGGGTCCTGCAGTGGCCATTCAAACAACTAACAGACAGCAAACAGACCATAAGCACAGACACAAGAGACACAAAAAAAAGCCCTGAAGCTTGAATGGCCTCATTTCTCAGGCAGCAAAAGGTAAGGCATATGACCTAAGTGGAATTAAAGTAGAAAATACCTTGGGCTGTGTGAAAATATATCCACATCACAATCCCTTGATGCTATTTTATATGCTAGAAAAAGGATATTGTGGATGTAAGTTAAGGATCTAGAGATCAGCTCATTTTTGAATGAGCAGGTGAGTCCTTACTGCAATCACATTTTCTTATGGAAAGGAGGCAGAGAAAAGTGCAACATCCAGAGAAAGTCGGCTGGGGAGGCAGAGTTTAAAGTGATGAGTTCACAAGCCAAGAGATAACAGCACCGTTAGAAGCTGAAAGACAGGAAACAGATTCTCCAGAGGGAACAAGGTCTTGCCAACACCTTAAGATCAGCCCAGTGAAACTGATTTTGGATTTCTGGCCTCCAGAAGAGTGACAGAATAATTGCGTGCTGTTGTAAGTCACCAGCTTTTTGTTACAGCAGTCATAGAAAGCTAATGCAGATGCCCCTTGCCTTAATGTGTGGTTTCAACCCAATAAACCTATATTAAGTTGAAAATATTTTAAAGTCAAAAATGCATTTACTGCACTTACCCAACTGGGTATCCTAGCTTAGCTATGCAGTATACTGTAAAGCAGGGGTCCGAAACCCCAATTAGGAAAAGGACCACACAGGAGAAGATGAGCAGTGGCCAGGGTGCTAAACTTCATCTCTATTTCCAGCCACTCCCCATCCTTTGCATTACCACCTGAGCCCTACCTCCTGTTGACCAGCAGCAGAGCATCAGATGCTCACAGAAGTGCAAACCCTACCGTGGATCACGCATGTGAGGGATCCAGGTTGTTTCCTTTATTAGTATCTACTGCCTGGTGATCAGAGCTGGAGCTGAGGTAATGATGCTGGCACCATGTCTACCCTGCTCACCTCCATCCATGGAAAAATTGTCTCCTGTGAAACCAGTTCCTGGCACCCAAGTGGTTGCGGATCGCAGCTGTAGCATAAAACCTGCTTGCCTTTAGGATCACGCAGCTGCCTTAAGAAGCTGCAATTCGCTTCTCCTGTCCAGAATCATTAGAGAATAATGCATGCTGCTAGCCCAGAAAAAAAAGAATTTAAACCTCAGAGGGAAAGGGTGTGTGTGGGGGATGAGGAAGTGGAAATGGGGGGATATAAAAATGATCAAGATGCAATATGTATGTGCACCAGTTTCTCAAGCTGGTTGTTCTTATGCATCATAAATACATACTAATAAAAAGAATAACTTTGGCAAAAAAATTGAATGACAGATTCTACTGAATGCATATGACTTTCACACCACCATACAGTCCAAGCATCAAAAGTCAGAAATCCTATATACAGGGTACAAAGCACCTAAAGGCAATTTAGTTCTGCAGGTATCTGTCACCTTTGTAGATTATATACAGTGAAGACAGATGCTTAGCCTCTTTTTATTACTTTCTTATCTCCATTAGGGTAAAAAAAAAAATCTGTGGATTAAACTGGTCATGTTAGGGCTAGGGGTGGAGCTTGGTGTTTACAGTGCTTGCCTAGCATGTGCAGGGCCCTTGGTTTGATTCTCTAGCAACACATAAAAATCAGCTAAGTGTGGTAGCCTATGCCTGTAATCCCAGCACTTGGGAGGATGAAGTGGGAGGATTGCTGTGTGTTTGAGGCCAGCCCAGGCTACATAATGAGTTCAGGACCAGCCTGGACAACAAAACGTGGCCCTGTATAAAAAAGAAAACAAAACAAAGCAAAACAAACAAACAAACAAACAAACAAACAAACAAAAAACCCAACTGGTCACAGTAGCAAACGTCTGTAATTCCAGCACTCAAGAGGTTGATGATGCAGGAGGATTGCAAATTCACAGGCAGCTGGGATTACATAGGGAGTTCAAGGGTAGCCTAGACAAAGTGATAAATAAACAAATTTGAGGTCACTTCCTTTGGCTCTGTCCATTGTTTCAGAAAAGTAAAGTGCACAAATCTGGTGATTTTTCTTTTTAGAAATGATTCAGAAGGAAGATTTAAGTGAAACTCAGTTGGACAAAGCAGAAATGAATGTGCACAGATGGGAATTGGCCTATTTAACAGGGTCTGCAGGCCAGGATTCAAAGAGCAATCAAGACCAGGCCATGGTACACAGTAGGGCCAGATGATGAAGAGAAAAATGGGCATGTGAAATCACTAGAGGAAGCCAGTTTTTATTAAAGGGGGTCAGCTGTAACAATGAAGACTGAACCAAGAAGATACAGAAACACTGAATAGACACAAAACAAACATAAAAATTAAGGGAACAGTAAAGTCTCTACACACAGCGAAAAGCCCAAGACCAGATCGATTCACAGCACCTCAGAGGAGAGCTAATACCGGTGCTTCTCAAATTGCTCCATGAAATTGAAAGACAAGGAACATTGCCAAACTCGTTTTTAGAAGCTAGCACTACCCTGATACCAAAACCAGACAAAGACTTGATCAGGGAAGAAAACTATAGATCGAGCTCATTGATGAATACAGATGCAAATAATCTCTATAAGATACTGGCAAATAGATCCCAGAAAATTATTAAAAAGATCATACACCATGGTCAAGTTGGCTTCATTCCTGGCATGCAAGTCTAGTTTCACATACATACATACATCAATGCTTATAATACGCCACATTAATAAAAGCAAGAACAAAAGTCATATGATCATGTCAATTGGTGCAGGAAAGGCTTTAGACAAAAATTCAGCATCCCCTCAAAAAATTGAGTAAAATAGGTATAGAAAGATCCTATCTGAAATTGATAGAAGCCATATATACCAAACCTACTGCAAATATAGTAAGTGAAGGGAACTTAAAAGCATTTTCCCTTATAACAGAAACATGACAAGGCTGTCCACTTTCACTACTCCTATTCAAAATAGTTCTCATATCCCCAGCCAGAGCAATGAGGCAAGAGAATGAAATAAAGGTAATACACATCAGAAAGGGGGTCAAGCCAAAGCACTCTTATTTGCAGATGACATAATTCTCTGTATAGACAACCCCAAAGTTTCCACTCCAAAACTCTTTGAACTATTTAACAAATTTAGCCAAATTGCTGATTACAGTATTTTCCCTATTTTATTGATATGTATATATGCAATATACAATGCTTACATTGAACTTGAGTATTTTGTGTGTGTGTGTGTGTGTGTGTGTGTATCCTGTCAAAATTACAAATTCTTCCTCTCTCCTTTTCTGACCCTACCCCACCCAACCCTCCCTACCAGTTTCCACTGTCTCCCCCATTTAGTTCTATAAAATGACTGTGATTGGCTTCTCATATTAGAGAAACTTCAATATTTAACCTTCTGCATCTGACTCACTTCACTGAGCATGATGGTCTCAAGTTACATCCATTTACCTACAAAAATGAATATCATTCCCCTATACTAACCATGAACTCACTGAAGAACTGAAAAGAATAATCTCGTTCTCAGTAGCTTTTCAAAAATTGAATACCTAGGAATAAAGCTAAGAAAGTGGAGAAACTCTACAAAGAAAACTATATTATGGTGAAAATAAAAAACTGGAGAGAACATTAGAAAATGGAAAGACAGCTCTTGTTTCTGAATAGGCAGAATTAATACCATCAAAATGACTTTACTGACCAAACTGATATAAAGATTCAGTACAATTTCTTTCAAAATACCAACTTTTTCACAGAACTTGAAAAATCAATCCTAAAGTTCATATGAAACCCAAAGAGACCAAGAAAAACCAAAGTAATCCTGAGCATCAAGATACAAGCAGGTGACACTATGATTTCAGATATGAAGTTATATTAAAAAGCATCAGTGGTAAAAATCATATGGTACTGGCACAAAAATAGACCAGTTGACCAATGGGGCAGAGCTGAGGATGCAGAGACAACCTCAAATACCCAGAGCAACCTGATCTTTGATAAAGGGGCCAAAACATACACTGGAAAAAAGGATAGCCTCTTCAGCAAATGGTGCTGGGAGAATTGTTTAATCACATGCAGAAGAATAAATCTAGGCACACACCTATCACCAGGTACTAAGATGAAATCAAAGGGATCAAAACCCTACATATTAAATCTGGAGAACAAAATACATAAAATTACTGAAGATGAGGGATGGGCAAGGACTTTCTTAATAGGATGCCTGATACAAAAGAAATAATCCCCAAGACTTCTGAGCAAGTAAGGAAACTGCTCAACGTCTCCTCATAGACTCACTCCAAAAATTGAGATATAGTTAAAAATTTCCCATTCACCTTAGCACGGAGAGGAAGGAGAGTCCCAGGAATTGAACAGATACCACAGGAAGGTTGGAAACCTCACAAACACATTAGAAGCTAAAGAAAACAACAGCGCAGGAAGTTGCTCCAGGTCAACTGGAATGGTCCTGATTTGCCTGGGTCCACAGGCTGAGGAAAGCCTGGAGCCAGGAGCCTCAAAGTGAGATAAGCTGGGATCTGGAAGACAAGGGAATTGATACCTACTATTAGCCTCAGCCTCCAGAAACAGGCCTGTGGGTAGTGCAAACTGCATACACACTGAGAGCTTCCCCTTACAAAGGCCTCCCACAGCTTGATTTAGCTTGGGAGAAGCAGCACTTGGCAACCATAACAGGCAGTGGTGTAGCCATTTGGAAAGGAGACTGAGTCTGAACTGAGTAGGATAAAAGAACACACAGAAGGGCTGCAGAAGAAATTTGGGGGCCACTCAAACAGTACTGAGGAAGAGATTGGCAGCATACAGTTGTGGAAAGGAAAGACCAACAACCTTGGGTAGTAGTGGGAATACTTCAGAGGGCAGAGAGCTCTGCTCTTCTGGAGGGAAGCCTGGAGAGATGAAAGAGCTCTGTGGAGGGGGCTGGGTTTGGATAAGACACTTTAGAGGCAATCAGACTGTTAGGTTCCCCCTCACTTTCTACTCCTCACACAGAACCCAGAGGATTTTCACCTCTCACCCATACCTTGATGTCCATTCAAAGAAACCTCTTGGCTAGGCCATTAAACTGAAGTCCCTTAGCAATAGAATCAAGGGAAGACAAGAAAACAGGACACATACCGAAACTCCAGAAGCTAATGTCATGGGTCCTGAAATAATAAAACTTATAGGAAAGAAAGTCAAAAAGAAAATACAAGAGTTGATCTCTTCAAACAATCAGTGCAATAAAGATATTCTTAAAGAAATGCAAGGCATGATTAGGTGCTTACAGAGGAATTTACAGAACAATTATGGTCCTAATGAACAGAAGCTTACTGAATATATAGAAGACACAAATAAAAATTGGCTGAGGTGAACAAAGAAATGCAAAATAAGAGGGAATATTTTGGTAGAGAAGTGGAAAATATGAAAGGAATCTAGCTGAAGTTCAGATTATGAAAAACTGATTTGAAAGCAAAGGCAGTCATCTTGAACTTTGCAAGGACATAATTTCAGACTTTGAAGACAAAGCTGAGGAGATGAATACTAAAATCAGACATGACACCAAAATTCAAAGTGAGCAAAGTGGCTGGCTATAACAACTGATGGATAATTTGAAGAGAAACAACCTCAGACTTATGAGTATGGGAAAAAGGTCAAAAGACTGTACAAAAGATACAGAATTTATTCATTGAAATCATGAAAGAAATTTTCCCTAATTTAGGAAAAAAAGTAATATTCCTGTACACGAAATTTAGAGAACATAAAATAACCTCAATCAGAAAAGAAACTAGCTATGGCATATCATTCTCAAAACCCCAGAAATGCAGCATAAAGAGAGAATATTAAAAGCAGTAAGAGACAAACAGGTGTTATTTCACAAAGGCAAACACATTAAAATTATTGCAGATTTCTCAATGAAAACCTTAAAGACCAGGAAAACCAGGAGCAAAATTTTTCAGACTTTAAAAGAAATCCAAGTATCAACTCATATAGTGGCATCCAGCAAAATTATTTCTGAAAACTGAAGAAGTAAAAATTTTTCATGACCAAGTATCCCTAAAGAAATTTGAGACCACTAGCATTGTAGAAAATACTTGAAGAAATCTTAGAGACAGGGAGACAAACAGCACCAAAGAATATAGAAGAAAGTCAATATCTAAAGAGACAGTGTAACAAAAAGAAAAAGCAAAGAACCAATACTAGAAGAATGGAACAGTGATAGGATTCAGTAAAAATCTTACAATAACTTGATTTTGCTATATGATGATAGGCGCTAATGGTCTTTACTCACCAAGCAAAAGTCACAGTCTGGCAGAGGGGATAGAAAAAAACCCAACTATTTGTTGTCTTCAAGAGACGTACTTCTTCAACAAAGAAGCACAAACACTGAAGGTAAAAGGCTAGAAACTAATACTATATCCTACTGGAGCCTGGAAACAAGCAGGAATAGCTATAATATTCTCAGACACTGCAAATTTCAAACCAAGACAGATCAGAAGAGACAAAGTGTCTTAGTTACTTTTTTGTTGCTGTGACTCAATACCCGACACCCACAAACTTAGGAAAGGAAAGGTTTATTTTAGCTCACAGTCTCAAAGGTCACAGTCCATTCAGGGGTGGCCGGCAAAAATCGAAGTACATCGCAGAGAGAGGTGGAGGCAGCTTCCCCGACAAACAGGAAGACAAGCTGAGGCTAGTTGAGACCAGTCCCCCATCGCCAGGAAGGCAGGTGCAGCTTATGTATCCTTTCAGGTCTCCACCCAGTAATTAGTCCCTCCTGCGTCCAGGTGTGGCCACTACACACCGCTAATCCTAACTTAACTGCAATCCACCCCTCCAGACCAGACCCCAGTCCACCAACATCACATGGTTCCATTAAAATACATGAGACTTTTGGGGGACACTCCAGATCCTAACCACAACATTCCACCCTGGCCCCCAAAAGACTCATGTCCTTCTCCCCATGCAAAATGCAGTTAGGCCTTCTCCAAGAGTCACCAAAGTCTTAACTGTTTCAGCACTGCTAAAGAAACTCCAAGTCCATAGTCTCCTCTGAGATGTAAGACAAACTTTTAGCTGTGAGCTCCTGTTCAAACCAAAGAGTTAAGCACTTCCAACATAAAATGGCACAGGGTAAACATTTCCATTCCAAAAGGGATGAATAGGGAATAAAAGGCAATAGGACCAGAACAATTCCTAAATCCGGCAGGGCAAGGGTTAAATCCTGTAGCTCCATGTCCAGCAACTGGGGTAAATGCTGGTGAGGCATGAACTGCAAGGGGCTTGGGTGGTCCCACCCCTGTGGCATTGCTATACTGTCTTTGTTACTTTTTTGTTGCTGTGACTCAATACCTGACACCCACAAACTTAGGAAAGGAAAGGTTTATTTTAACTCACAGCCTCGAAGGTCACAGTCCATTCAGAGGTGGCCAGCAACAATCGAAGTACATGGCAGAGAGAGAGGAGGAGGCAGCTTCCCCGGACAAACAGGAAGACAAGCTGAGGCTAGTTGAGACTAGTCCCACAATCCTCCAGGAGGGAAGGCAGGTGCAGCTTATGTATCCTTTCAGGTCTCCACCCAGTAACCAGTCCCTCCTGCATCCAGGTGTGGCCACTACACACCGTTAATCCTAACTTAACTGCAATCCACCCCTCCAGACCAGACCCCAATCCACCAACATCACATAGTTCCATTAAAATACATGAGACTTTTGGGGGACACTTCAGATCCTAACCACAACACAAAGATGGACACCGTATACTGGAAAAAGAAACAATCCAACAGGAGGAGCTCAGAATTATAAACATATAATGCACCTACTGTAGATGCGCTCAATTAAATAAAACAACAATTCCTAGATGTGAAGGGCCAAATAGGCCCCAATACTAGAGGACTTAATACCCACTCTCACAAGTAGGTTAACTTGGCAGGAAATGAACAAAGAAACATCAGAGCTAAATCACATCATAGAGCAAATGGACCTGACACATAACTACGGACTATTCTATTTAACATTAACAGAATACACCTTTTTTCAGTAACACATGAGACTTTTTCAAAAATAAACCATATCTTTGGACATAAGGCATAATTGAATAAATACAAAGAATTGAAATTATTCCCTGCATACTTTCAGATCACAGTGAAACAAAACTAGAAATCAATAGCAAAAGAAACTCCAAAAATATGTGAATATATGAAGAATAAATAATGCATTATTAAATAAACAGTGGCTCACAGAAGAAATAAGAAAGAAATCAAGAACTTCCTAAAATCAAATGACAATGAAGCACATCATACCAGAATCTGTGGGATACCATGAAAGCCACACTAAGAGAGAAACTTATAACTATGAATGTACATATGAAAAGAAAACAGAGTAATCTCAAATAAACAATCTAATGATGCAGCTCAAAGCCCTAGAGAAACAAGAATAAGACACATCCAAAGGCAGTAGAAGTAAGAAAATTACAAAAATCAAAGCAGAAATCAACGAAAATAAAAAATACAAAGGATTGATAAACCAAAGAGTTGGCTCTTCAAAAGGATAAGACTGATAAATATGTAGCCAAACTCACCAAAAGAAAGAAAGAAAAAACCTGAATCAATGCAATTAGAAATAAAAAGGTGAAATTACAAGAGACACTGTTGAAATCCAGAGGATTATAAGAAATTATTTTGAAAGGCTATATTCCAATAAATTCAAGAACTTGGAAGAAATAGATACATTCCTTGCATATGTGATATACCAAATTTGAGTCAAGGAGATTAAAAAAAAAACCCTGAATAAAGCAATAACAAGAGAAGAAATTGAGGCAGCAATAAAAGATTTACCAAGAAAGAAAAGCCCAGGACATGATGGATTCACTGCAAAATTTTATCAGAACTATAAGGTAAAGTTTGCACCAATGCATCTTACACAGTTCCATAATATTGAACGAGAAGGAATACTACCTAACTCCTTGAGGAAGCAGGTATTATCTTGATCCCAAGACAGATAAAGACCTCCAAAAAGAAAGAACTACAATCCAATTTCCTGAACAAATATAGATGCAAAAATCCTCAATAAGATATTTGAACACTGAAAGTAACAAATTTTTAAACTTGGTTATCCACGTGCAGAAGAATGAATCTAGATATACCTGTATTACCATGTACAAAATCAAATCAAAGTGAATCAAAGACCTAAGTATTAAAACAGAAACACTGAAACTTCTGGAGAATACAATAGATAAAAACCTAGACGATATTGGCATAGGCCAGGACTTTCTTTATAGGACACTTGATGCAAAAGAAATAGCTCCTGAATCAACAAATTGGATTATATTAAATAAAAAAACTTACTGCTTAACAAAGGAAACTATCAACAGAGTGAAGGGAGCACTAAGAGGATGGAATTTTTTTACCATCTATACCTCTGATAGGAGGTTAACAACTAGAATTTAAAAGGAAGTAAAGAAAAATAGACCCCTCAAAATCCAAGCCCAATTAACAAGTGGGCAACTGCAATGAATAGGCAGTTCTAAGAAGAAGTAGCTGAAAGACCAGCAAGCACATGAAAAAGATGTTCAACATTCTTATCCATTAGAGAATTGCAAATTAAAACATCACTAAGGTATCATTTTATTCCAGTGAGGATGGTGCATATCAAGAAGTTGAACAGTGATCAATGCTGGTGAGGTTGAGGAAACAAAGGAACTCTTTTACATTTCTGGTGGGATTGTAAACTGGTATGACCACTATGGAAAGCAGTATGGAGACTGCTCAAACTAATGAGAGTAAACATTCCATTCAATCCCACAATACCTCTTCTGGGTTTCTTTCCAAAAAAGTTAAAAGCAATTTATAATATACACTTAGACCCATACTTATAGCAGCACAACTAACTAACAAAAAATTGGAAAAGATGACAAAATATTCGTCAATAGAGCACTGGATACTAAATTGTGGTGTACATACACAATGGACTACTACTCTTCCACAAAGACAAATAAATTTGAGACGTCTGTAGGTAAATGGAAGCAACTTGAGACCGTCATGCTTAAGGAAGTAAGTCAAACTCAGAAGGTTAAATATTGCATGGTTTCTTTAATATGAGAAACCCAGAATGTAGACATTTTATAGAGTCAACTGGGTGGGGTAGTGGGAGCCAGGAGGCATGAGGGAGGCAGTTGGAGGGCCAAGAATAGAGAGGGGAGGGATTGTGATGTTGATGAAATATATATGTGCGCAAAATACTAAAGCTAAGTGTAACCATTGAATATCACACACACACACACACACACACACACACACACACACATATATATACTAAAAATGGGGGGTAAATCATACATCTTGAGAAGGTTGGCTTCATTCCTGGAATGCAAGACTGATTCAACATACACAAATCAATTTATGTACCACATTAACAAAAGCAAGGACAAAAACCACATGATCATTTGAATAGATGCGGAAAAAGCCTTTGATAAAAGACAACAACACTTCCTGATCAAAACTCTGATGAACGTAGGTATCGAAGGACCCTACCTGAAGTTGATAAAAGCAATTTATGACAGTCCTACAGCCGACATCATTCTAAATGGGGAAAAATTGAAAGCATTTCCTTCAGATCAGAAATAAGAGAAGGGTATACACTCCCACCACTTCTATTTGCCATAGTGCTCAAAATCTTAGCCAGAGCAATCAGGCAAGGGAATGGAATAAAGGGAATATGCATAGAAAAGAAAGAAATCAAACTGTGCTTATTTGCAGATGACATGATACTCTACATAGGGTACCCCAAACATCCACCGGAAGATGTTTAGGCCTAATACACAAATTCAGCCAAGTTTCAGGATACAAAATCAATACACAGAAATAATTAGCATTCCTCTATAGCAACAATTAAACCACAGGGAAAGGGATCAGACAATCTCATTCACAGTCATCTCGGAGAAATTTAAATACATAGTAATCAACTCAATGAAGCACGTGAAGGTGTTCTATACTGAAAACTACAGTACTCTGAAAAAGAAATTGAAGAGACTTGTAGAAAATGGACAAACATCCCCTGTTCCTGAACAGGGAAAACCCAACCTTGTCAAAATGCCATACTACTTAAAAAGATGTACATATTCAATACAGTCCCAATTAAGATACCAGTAGCATTTTTCGCAGAAATAGAAAAAATGGTCCAAAAATTTATATGAAACCAAAGGAGACCCAGAAGAGACAAAACAATCTTCAGCAACAAGCAAAAGCAGGGGACATTACAATATGAGATACCAAATTATATTACAAAGCAATAATGATAAAAATCACATGTATTTGTACAAAAGCTGACAGGTGTCTCAGTGGAAAAGAACTGACGATACTGAAGCATCTCTGAGTACCTTCAGCCATCTGATCTTTGACAAAGGGGCCAAAAACAAATGCTGGAGTAAACAGTCTCTTTAACAAATGGTGCTGGGAAATGGGCTAACCACATGCAGATAAATGAAACTAGACACACATTTTTCACCATTCACCAAGACCAAATCAAAATAAATCAGTTTCAGACATTAAAATGGAAACACTAAACATGTTGGAAGAAAAACTAGGCAAAACCCTTGAAGACTTAGGTATAGTCAATAAGACACCCAAAGCACATGACATAACACTAAGAATCAACAAGCGGGATTGTATTCAACAAAAAGCTTATGCACTGTAATGGAAACAATCAACAGAGTGAAGAGGGTACCCAGAGATGGGAAATACCTTTGCCAGTTACTTCTCAGACACAGTGCTACTATTAAGAATACACAAAAATCTAAAAAAATTAGACCATCCAAAATAAAGGACCCAATCAAAAAATAGGAATCTGAAATGAATAAACAGTTCTCAGAAGAAGTCTGAATAAATAAATACATCAAAAGATCTTCAGCATCTTTAGCCACTTCAAATCAAACAATAATAAGGTTTCATCTAGCTTTAATAAGAATGACTGGTATTAAGAATTCCAATGTTGATGAGCCATGACGTAAAAAGAAACCCTCTTACACTGCTGGTGGGACTGTAAACAGGTACACCCACTATGGAAAACAGCATGGAGATTCCTCACAAACTGAAAATAGACATTCCATTTAACTCAGCTATACCTCTTCTGGGTATCTTACCAAGGGAGTTAAAAGTCACTGTACAAGAGTGATACATGCATACCCATAATTATAGCAGCCCAATTTATAATAGCCAAATCTTGGAAGACTCCAATATGCCCAAACAAAAATAAATGGATAAAGAAGGTGTGGTATATATACATCAGGGAGTACAATTCTGCCATTAAAAGGACAAATAGGAGTTGCTTGTTTTCTAAGTCCATTTGCATGAAGTATTAATTTCCATCCTTTTTACTTTGGGTCTATGTGTTTCTTTACCCATAAGGGTCAAGTGTGTCTCTGGAAACAACAAATATTTTTGTTTTTTGATCTAATCTGACAGTCTTTGTCTTTTGGTAGAAGAGTTGAGGTCATTAATATTGAGCACTATTATAATGGTGCATTTCTTCCATCTTATCATCACCATGTTGCTTTAGTGTTATTTATTCTTCACTATTGTTAAATCATTTTCCTCCTCTTATTTCCTTTTCTCTGTGTTCTTTTGTGTTTAGTCTTGGTATCTCCGCCTAAGATTTCTTTAAGAATTTTCTGCAATGCTGGTCTAGTGGCCATAAATTTAAGTTTTTTTGTCATGGAAAGTTTTAACTTCTTCCTATATTTTGAGGGATAATTATGCTAGGTATAACAGCCTGGGTTCCTGTTGTGCCCAGATTGCGAGACCCCAAGGAAGACCCCAGGAGCCGATACCGATGCAAGCACATGAGTCTTTATTGCAAGCTGGAGCCTGGGCTCTCCCACTCCAGCGCAGTGGAGACAAAGGGAGAAGCCCTGAGCACAATCCACACTCGAATTTTATAGGCAAAAACCACAAGATTGTAACAGAAACCATTGAAGTTATTTATCACAAAACTGATCGGTTATCACACAGGAAGGGTCCAGGGGAAAGTCTCTATCAGTTAAAGTTGACTGACTCTTTGTTTCACAAGAGGCTGCATATCTGGTGATGTTTTCCAGAACCCAGGGACCCAGGTTTAGCCTTGAGCAACATACCTTTTCCCAATTCATAATTGTTAAACAGCTACCTAGCTTCGGGGAAACTGAAACCCAGACCTTTCCCAGAACCTGAGACTTTAGGCCTGCCACTTGAAAGAGGAGTTTAAGGCCTGTCATGGAGTCTCTGTGGCTTGGATCTTTTATTCCCACCTACTTTCTCTTAGAACTTTCTCTTGAATGATCTCACCCAATGACCTCCCGGCTTTTGGCTTTTAAGATTTGTGTTGAGAAATCTGCAGTTATTCTGTTGGGTTTGTGTTTGTGAATTACTTTTGTTTTGCCTTTTAACGTTTAGTACTCTCTTTGTGTGTTGAGTTTCTAGGATTTTGATTTCGATGTGTTGTGAAGAGGTTCTTTTCTACTCAAGGTTATTTGGTGTTCTATATTCCTGCAGCATCTCCATGTTAATGTTTTTCCTGGATTTGGCAAATTTTCTGCTATAATTATATTGAACATACTCTTTGTATCTTTTTGCTGCTTTCCATTTTCTCCTGCACTCTCATAATCCTGTGGTTGTTTCTCTTTGAGTCATCTCTCAGCTGTTGTCTCCAGTCACTTTCTTGCCTTCTTGTTTTTAGATCACCACTGAACACATGGCTTAATTTGGCAAACGTATCTTACACATCTGATATTCTGTCTTCATAAAGCCTGAAGTGATTTCCAACGTTGTCAAATGAGCTTTTCATGTCCTGAAATTCAGCTTGAAATCCTTTAAAACTTTCTAGTTTTCTACTAAAATGTTCTTTCAGTACTTGCGCTGCCTTGTTTCATCTTTTTATTTGTGTTTTCTGTGTAATCATTATGGTTTTTTTTTTATCAATTAAGGCTACTGTTTGTTTGGTTACATCCTCTTTGAGCTCACCGAGCATTTCTTGCACTTGCATGTCTTGTTTCAGCTGACCGGCCACTAGGACCACTTTTTAAAAATTTTTTTCTTTTCTGTAGTTTTCACCACTTCAGAGCTCATGTCAGAACTCATAATATCAGCCTCTGTGGAGTTAGGCATTTTTGCAGGTGACTTATTGCTTCATTTTTTCCATACCTTATTGCTGTGGGTTGTACATCAGATAATGTCAGTGAACTCTGTCTCTACTTTAGAGATTTCTTCTCATAGATTATGCCATTCCTTGGAATTTCCTATCATTTAGATATTAATATTTATGTTCATTTTTAGCTTAGTCCGCTATTCATTTTGGAAATCTCAGTGACCAGTCTTCTGCTGTTTTCTTGCTTCCCTTCACTATTTAGTGAGGTAGACCACTGTGTGCAGTCTAAGGACAAGTTATTATTGGCATATGTTAGAAATTAAGATCAGCATTTATGATACCATAAGCTACGTGAGTGAAAATCTACAACAATGCCATAATCTAAAAAATTATTGATTAAACCCACTCACTAGTTTAATACTACAACTATTCTACCATTACTTTAAAATTGTAATCTAGGGACTAGAGGAATGACATAGTGGTTAAAGAGCTTGCCTAGCAAGTGCAAGGACCTGGTTTCAATTCCTGACAACCACATAATTTTGGGCATGGTGGCATATGCCTATAATCCTTGCATGTAGAATTACCACTTGTCCAAGGCTAGCCTGGGCTCCATAATGAGTTCGGGACCATCCTGGGGTACAGAGTGAGACACTGTCTCAAAAAATTTTGCAGTCTATACCATCAGTGTATCTATCTAAATGTGTCTAATATTGACTTGTTGAGTGATTCCACTAAAGTCAATGCCATATCATCATCAATAATAAAATAGCCATATATATTGCATAGTTAGGCTAAACCAAACCACTAAAATTATCAACCATCAATAGGCTCTTAAACAGTGGGGCAGACATCAGTATTAATGGTAAGACTTTAGAAATAATGGCAACTGACATACAAGTTATCAATTTATTCAACTCTTTTTTTTCTCCCCATTTTATTGATATGTATAAGTGCAAAATTTAAGGTTTACAATGAAGTTTAGCGTTTTGTGCACACACACACATCTTGTCAAGGTGACGAGGGCTTTCCCACTCTCCTTTTGTCCCTCCTCTTTCCCACCCATCCCTCCCTCCCCACCCTACCCCCCTGTCTCACTTTGTTTCTCATTTTAAGTTCCATAAGAGTTGTGACCTGGGTTTCTCATATAGAGAGACCATTCAGTGTTTCACCTTCTGCTTCTGACTCACTTCACTAAGCATGGTGTTCTCAAGTTTCTTCCATTTGCCTGTAAGAGCCTCCACGCTGTTGGACTTTATAAATGCATAGTATTCCGTTGTGTATAAATACCACAGTTTGTGTATCCATTGGCCTGTTGATGAGTATTTTGGTGACTTCCATATTTTAGCGATTGTTAGTTGTGCTGCTATGAACATGGGTATACATATGTCTCTGTTATGTGTTGTTTGGCCTCTTTTGGATATATTCCCAGGAGGGGTGTCGCTGGATCAAAAGGGGATATTTATTTCTAGTCTTTTGAGAGCTCTCCATACTGTTTTCCAAAGTGGTTGTACGAATTTACATTCTCACCAGCAGTGCAGGAGGGTTCCTTTCTCCCCACAGCCTCACCAGCACTGATTATTATTTGACTTGTTGACATAGGTCATTCTCTCTGGAGTGAGATGGTATCTTAGCGTTGTTTTGATTTGCATTTCTCTTATGGCTAGAGATGTTGAACATCTTTTCATGTGTCTATTGGGCATTTGTACTTCTTCCTGAGTGACCTGCCTCTTCATTTCATTGGCCCACTTTTCAATAAGATCCTTTATTTTGGTAGTCTTACTTTTCTTCAGCTCCCTGTATATTCTAGTTATGAGCTTCCTATCTGAGATGTTGGTGGTGAATATTTTTCCCAGTCTGTTGGATCTCTTTTTACAATGTTGATAGTTCCCTTTGCTGTGCAGAAACTTTTTAATTTGACAGGATCCCATTTGTTAATAATGGGGATAATTTCTTTTGCTCTTGGAGTCTTTTCAAGAAAGTCATTGCCTACCCCATGTCTTTTAGATATTTGCCTAACTAGTGTACTAAGAGGTTCAGTGTTTCACTTTTAATGTTTAGGTCTCTGATCCACTTTGATTTGATTTTGGTGCATGGTGACAGGTGTGTGACTAGATTCATTCTTCTGCATGTGGATGTCCGGTTTTCCCAGCACCATTTGTTGAACAGGCTGCCCTTTTTTCATTGTATGCATTTGGCCCCTTTGTTGAAGATGAAGTAATTGAGGGTGTTTGGGTTTGTCTTCAATTCTGTTCCACTGGTCTGTCTATTTCTGTGCCAGTACCAAATTGTTTTTACAATTATTGCTTTGTAGTACAGCCTGATGTCTGGAACTGCAAATGTCTCCTGTCTTGATTTTGTTGCTCAGGATTGCTTTGGCTATTCTTGGTGTCTTTTGGTTCCATACGAATTTAAAAATTGTTGTTTCAGGTTCTTTGGCGAAACTTGTAGGTATTTTGATAGGAATTGCAATGAATCTATATATCAGTTTAGATAGTATAGTCACTTTGACTATATTTATTTTGCCTATCCAAGAGCAGGGGATGCCTTTCCGTTTTCTAATGTCTCCTATAGCTTCTTTCTTCAATGTAATGTAGTTTTCTGTGTATAAGTCCTTCACTTCCTTGGGTAGGTATACTCCTAGGCATTTGATTTTTTTGCAGAGCTATTCAGAATGGATTTGTTTTTCTGAGTTCTTGCTCAATAAGTTCATTGTTAGTGTAGAGAAAAGCTATTGATTTTTAAGTGTTAATTTTGTAGCCTGTGCCTTGGCTAAACTTTTTTTTTAATTATTTCCAGGAGTTTCGTAGTGGAGTTTTGAGGATCTTCCATGTAGATAATCATATCTGCAGATAAGGAAAGTTTGACCTCTTCCTTTCCAATGCAGATTCCCTTTATTTCATTTTGTTGTCTGATTGCTATGGCCAGTGTTTCAAGGACTATGTTGAATAAGAGTGGTGAGAGTGGGCAGCCTTGTCTTTTTCCTGATTTGAGAGGGAACAATTTCAATTTTTCTCCATTAACTGTGATATTTGCAGTAGGCTTAGCATATATGGCTTCTATGAGTTTTAGGTAGGGTCCTTCTATACCTATTTTTCTCAGTGTTTTTGTCATGAAGGAGTGGTGGCTTTTGTCAAAGGCTTTTTCTGCATCCATAGAGATGATCATGTGGTTTTTGTTTTTGCTTTTGTTGATATGGTGTATTACAATGAATAAATTTCGTATGTTGAAGCAACCTTGCATCTCAGGGATGAAGCCCACTTGATCATGGTGTATGATCTTTCTGGTTACTTGTTGGATTCTGTTTGCCAGAATGGAAGATTTTTGCATCTATATTCATTAAGGATATTGGTCTATACTTTTCCTTCCTGGTTAAGTCTTTGGTTTTGGGACTAGTGTGATGCTAGCCTCGTGAAATGAGTTTGGTAGCGTTCCTTCTGTTTGTACTTTATCAAATAGTTTGAGGAGTATTGGAGTAAGTTCTTCCCTAAAGTACTGAAAAAAATTCTGCTGTGAATCCATCTGGGCCTGGACCTTTGTTTGTAGGTAGAGCTTTTATTACTGCTTCAATTTCTGTGTGCGTGATGGGGTTTTTCAAGACTTTTATACCTTCCTCTTTTAATTTTTGTATTTTATATGTATCTAGAATGTTGCCCATTTCTTCCCAGTTCTCAAGTTTGTTAGAATATAGGTGTTCAAAGTAATTTCTTATAATATTCTGGATTTCCGCAGAGTCTGTTGTAACTTCACCCTTTTCGTTTCTAAATGTGCTAATCTGTGCCTTTTCTTTCTTTTTCTTGGTGAGGTTGGCAAGAGGTTTTTCGATTTTACTAATTCTTTCGAAGAAGCAGCTCTTTGATTCATTGATCTTTTTTACTGTCTTTTTAATTTCAATTTCATTTATTTCTGATCTGATCTTTATAATTTCTTCTCTTCTACTGCCTTTTGGGTAAAGTTGTTCTTGTTTCTCTTGGTCCTTGAGGTGCATCATTAACGAATTTATTTGTGACTGTTCTGTTCTTTTGATGTGTGCATTTATGGCTATGAATTTACCTCTAAGGACTGCTTTCAATGTGTCCCACAGATTTTGATATGATGTACTTCCGTTGTCATTTAAATCTAAGAAGTTTTTGATTTCTTCTCTGATTTCTTCCGTGATCCATTTTTTGGTCAGTAGTATGTTGTTAAGTCTCCATGTGTTTGTGTATTTTCTTCTGTTTCTGCTGCTGTTAATTTCCAGTCTTATTCCACTATGGTCTGAGAGTATGCAGGGAATTATTTCTATCCCTTTGTTCTTGTTTAAGCATGACTTATGTCCTAGGACGTGGTCTATTTTAGAAAATGTTCCATGTGCTGCTGAGAAGAACGTGTAGTCAGTTAATGTTGGGTGGAAGACTCTGTAAATGTCTGTTATGACCAAGTTTTCTATAATATCTTTCAGCAGTTGTATATTTTTGTGGATTTTTGTTTGGTTGATCTATCTATTTGTGCTAGTGAAGTATTAAAGCCCCCTACTATAATTGTGTTGGGGCCTACATGTCCTACCAGCAAAGAAGGATGGTTCCTTCTTCCCCTTTTTATTTGAGTTTTAAATACCTGTCATTGTTAGTTAGATGAAACCTTAGTGTTGTTTTAATTTGTATTTCTCTGGTAGCTAAAGATGTTGAAACTTTTTCATATATATTTTTCTAGTCTACCTTTACCCCCATTTTATTAATATATATGTATACACACACACACACACACACACACACACACACAAAACATAATCATGACATTAAACTTGAGTATTTTGTGCACATATATATTGTATCAAAATTATAATCTCTTCCACCCCCCTTTATGACTCTCCCACAACTTCCCCTTTCACCCTAACTCCCACTATCACCCTCTTTGTTTCTTTCCTTAAATTTAATTCACATGTCACCTGCCTATCTCTTCCACCCTCTCACACCCCTTTTCCCTTTCTCTCTCTACAAAGTCCAAGTTCGTACTTTCTTCTGTATCTTCTACATTTTTATGATTTGGTTTTCTCATATAAGAGAAACAATATGATATTTAACTTTCTGGATCCATTTCATTTTGCTGAGCATAATGGTCTCAAGGTGTGTCCATTTTCCTACAAATGACTCAAATTTGTCATTTTTATGGTAAAGTACTACTCCATCATGTATATATACACATTTTCTTTATACCACCATTTTTATTAATATATGTATATATATGCAATACATAATATTTACAAGAAATGCATTTTTTGCACATATATATCACATCCATATTAGGATCCCTTCCCTTACCCACTTTTGGGCACTCCCACACCCTCCCCATCCCTCTGTAACTCCCACTATCACACCCAATTGGCTCTATAGAACGCCTGTACTCTGTGTTTTCCAAATCAAAGAAACCATGTGTTATTTAACATATTTATCTTAGATATCTGACTCACTTCTCCACTCAAATCACCACTCTTTAGCTCAGCTTCTCACCCCTAGAATGGGCTTCAGTGGCCATATCTTGATGCCTCTTCTCTGGATCCAGTGGAGCCCTTTATTGGGATGATTTGACAAAAGACTTTTTTTTTCTATATCCTACTATACCTTTGTTGAGATTTTTTAACATATCGTCACCCACTAGTCCACGTAAGAAAAGAACTATAACAATGAAATTCATAAGGCTAGAAAATGTGAGAAAGAAAAACAGAGAAGTTAAATTTCAAATGTCTTAGCTGAGTACTGAAAGGTAAATGATTGTACATTCAAAAGACATTTAGATCATCATTACATCAATCATTTTCTTAGGATAAACTTGCATCCAAGACTGATTAAATGAATTGTTACGTTTAAACAAACTTAAGTCTATTGAATTGCTGCAATAAATAAACTTAAATCTATATCACATAAGTATATTATACTTAAAGCAGTATTTATAAGTGGCTAGCTTAGTTATTTCAGATTTTTTTTAAGTTTCATGTATGCACTCACGTTTTATTAATTACTAACATTTTCTCAGATTTGGTTTATTATTTTGTTTACCTATCCATCCATAAATTTATGCATACATATTTTAAAAGATTTTATACCAATTCCCCATGTTGAATATAATTATTATGTCTTGCAAACTAATATACTATTAAAATAATAATTAAGGCGGAAGTTTCACAGATTTTATGAGAAAGCTGTTTTAGAAGGATACCAACCAAATAATACAAATACCAATCTTTTTTTGTTACATTTTCTCTTCAGATATTTCCTTTTCTCTGTGTTCTTTGGTGCTGCATCTCTCTCTGTCTTTCTGAAAGATTCCTTCAAGTATTTTCGGTCATGCTGGGCTAGTGGTCCCAATTTTTTTTAGGAATTCTTGGTCATGAAAAATTTTTACTTTCCCTTCAATTTTCAGGTATAATTTTGCTAGATAAAACACTTGCTGTCTTTCAAAGCTTGAAAATATTTTCTCCAGGGTCTCCTGGCCTTCAAAGTTTGCATTGAGAAATCTGTGGTAATTTGAATGGCTTTGCCTTCATAGAATGTCTGTTTTTCTCTTGATGCTTTTAATATTCTCTCTTTATTTGTATTTCTGAGGCTTGATTATGATATGCCATGGTGAGTCTCATTGCTGGTTGAGGTTATTTGGTGTTCTATAAGTTTCTTGTACCTGAAAATTAATTGGTTTTTCAAGATTTGGGGAATTTTCTTGCATTATTTCAGTGAATAAATTCTTTATACCTTTGGTGCTGTCTTCTGTTCTTTCTCCTACACCCATAATTCTGAGATTAGTTCTCTTTGAATCATCCGTCAGCTCTCGTATCTAGCTTCTATGCTCATTTTTAATTTTGGAGTTGTGCCTAAGTATAGCATTTGCTTTTTCAGCTTTGTCTTCAAGGTCTGAAATTCTGTCCTGGCAATGTTCAAGTTGTCTATCTCTGCTATCAAATGTATTCTTTACATTCTAAATTTCAGTACGATTTGTTTTCAAACTTTCCATTTCTATATTAAAATGTTCCTTCATATCTTTCATTCGCTCATTTTTATCATCCAACTTTTTTATTTGTGGCATCTATATCTTCAGTGAACTTTGTCTCCATTAGATCAGCTATTTGATTTGTAAGTTCCTCTTTAAGCTCAGTGATCATTGCTTGCATTTCTTTAAGAATATCTTGTTTGAACCAGTTGTTCAACTCATTTATTTGCTTTTTGACTTCCTTTTCTGTGCGTTCCACTATTTCAAGGGCCCTGACATTAATTTCTGGAGTCTCAGACATCTCTGTGGATATCCTCTTGCCTTGTTTTCTTCTCATGTTTCTGTTGTTCAGGGATTTCACTTTAGAGACCTAGCCAAGAGGCTTCTTTGAATGAGTAAGAGAGTGTTTGGGGCCACTTTCAGTGACTGCTGTTTTCCTCCCATTTCTATGTGTCTTCAAGAGTTTTGACCTTCCCATGGCCTCCTTTCAGTTGTTGGGGCACTCCTTCCTGTCCGGGCACTCCTTCCTGTCCTAGCTTAGTTAAAGTTTCTGGGCTCTGAGCCAGCTTTCCTCCACCTGCAGATGCCAGCAGCCCCCAGCTGTTCGCAGTCAGCCTGGAGTGGCTTCCGGGGCTGCTGTTTTTTTCCCCAGTGTCAATGTTCCTTCAGGATTTGTGATCTTCCCCTGCCCTCCTTTCAATTGTTGGGTGCTCCTCCCTACCCCAGCTGCATTGAACAGGCAGTTTTTGACTATATTCTCAGCTCTTTAAGTGGGTCCATGTGGAGACATTGTGCAAATTTGCTACTCAGTTGCCATGTGGACCAGAATCATATTTTCTTTATCAAATCATTTGTACTTGGGTATATTGGCTTCTTCCTAGATTTGGCAATTATCAATTGTGCTGCTATAAACATGGGTATGCATGTATCAGTATAGTATGATGACTTTAACTTTTCTGATGAGACCCAGAAGAATCTCATCAGCAATGTAGGATTCCTTTTTCCCCACAGCCTTCCTGGCATTCGTAGTGTTTTGAGTTCTTAATAGCAGCCATTCTTACTGAAGTAAGATGGAATCTCACTGTTGTTTTACTTTGCATTTCTCTGATGGGTAAAGATGTTGAACATTTTTTCATGTATTTATCGACCATTTGGACTTCTGAGAACTGTTAATTCTTTTCAGATTCTGACTTTTTGATTTTTTAAAAAAGTCACCATTTTAATATATATTAATACATAATATTTACAACGAACTTGAGTATTTTGTTCTCATATATATCACATCAACATTACCATCTCCCCTCTTCTCAGTTTTTGGCCCTCCCACACCCTCCTCATATACCCATAACTCCCACTATCACACCTAGATGGTTCTATAGAATGCCTGTATTTTGGGTTTCTCATATCAGAGAGACCATGTGATATTTAACATAGTTAATATTCCATTTCTGACTCATTTCACCACTCAAATCACCACCCTTTAGCTCAGCTTCTCACCCCTAGAATCGGCTACAGTTGCCATATCTTGATGCCTCTTTTCTGGATCCAGCAGAGCCCTTTATTGCGATGATTTGCTGAAAATTCTCTTTTTATTTTTATTTGTTTATTTATTTGGATCTTAGTATATCATTGTTGAGATTCTTGAACATGGCCTCACCCGCCAGTCCATGTGATAAAAGACCTATAACAATGAACTTCATAAGGCTAGAAAATGTGAGAAAGAAAAGGAAAGAAGTTAAATTTCAAATTACTTAGCTGAGTACTAAAAGGCAAATGTTTTTACACTCAAAAGACATTAAGGTTATTATTCAACAATCAGTTTTCATCAGATAAACTTACACCAAATACCAAATAAGTGAACTGCTGCATTAAATGAACTTAGGTCCATATCATAAAAGTAAACTACACATAAACAATAGACGTACTGACCTACTTAGTTACTTCAGATTTTTAAAAATATTTTTATAAATTGTTTACTCATGTTTCACTAAAAACTAATATTTTCCCAGATTTGGCTTGTCATTTTGTCTACCTATCCATCCATGAATTCAAGCATACATATTTATAAAACTTTTTGTACCAGTTCCTCATGTTCAATATAATTAATATACTATTAAAATAGTAATTACATGGAGAAATTTCACAGATTTTTATGAAACAGCTGGTATTATTTTAGTAGAATACCAGTCAAGTGATTCAAATACCAGTCTATTTTTTTGTTACACTTTTTCTTTATATGTTTTTTTTCCTTCATATTTTGTCTCTCAAAAATTCCTTCAAGTATTTTCTGCAATGCTGTCACAAATTTCTTTAGGGATTCTAGGTCATGAAAAATCTTTACTTCTCCTTCAATTATCAGGTATAATTTTCCTGAATACAACAACTTGGATTGACATTTACTCTCTCTTAGAGCTTGAAAAAAATTGCTGCAGGCTCTCCTAGCCTTTAAAGCTTGCATTGAGAAATCTGCAGTAATTCAAATGGGTTTGCCTTGGTAGAATGATGTCTGTTTTTCTCTTGCTGCTTTTAATATTCTCTCCTTATGTTGTATTTCTGAGGTTTTGATTATGATATGTCATGGTTAGTCTCGTTGGTGGTTGAGGTCATTTGGTGTTGCATAAGCTTCTTGTACCTGAAAATTAATTTCTCTTCCTAGATTTGGCAAATTTTCTTGTATGATTTCAGTGAATAAATTCTTTCTTTATACCTTTTGTGCTGTCTTCTGCTCTTTCTCTACACCCATAATTCTGAGATTGGTTCTCTTTGAATCATCCATTAGCTCTTGTACCCAGCTACTTTGCTCCTTTTTAATTTTGGGCTTGTGCCTAATTATGGCATTTGTTTCCTCAACCTTTTCTTCAAGGTCTGAAATTTTATCCTCACAATGTTCAAGTCAAGTTCCCCTGCTTTCGAATGTATTTTTTTATATTTGGAATTTCAACTAGATTTCTTCTTAAAATTTCTAATTGTCTTTTAAATTTTTCTTTCATATCTTGCATTTCCTTATTTACCTCAGCCAATTTTTTATTTGTGGCTTCTAAATGCTCAGTAAGCTTTGTCTTTATTAGGACCACTATTTGATTAGTAAGCTCTTCTTTAAGCCTGCTGATCTATGTTTGTTTTCTTTGAGGATATCTTATTAGAACTGAATTTTTGACTCATTTATTTGCGTTTTGACTTCCTTTCCTATGAGTCTCACTATTTCAGGCCCCCATGACATTAATTTCTGGGGTCTCAGGCCTTTCTGTGTGTGTCCTGTTGCCGTGTCTTCTTCCCATGTTTTTGTTGTTGAGGGATCACTTTAAAGGTCAAGCCAAGAGGTTTCTTTGAATGGCTATGAGGGTGTGTGTGTGTGTGTGTGGCGGGGGTGGGGGGGGTGGGGAACCAAAATTCCTCTGAGTTCTGTTCTGGAAGTAGGCGGTGAGGGAGGATCTAACAGTCCGATGGCCTTTAAGGTGTCTTGTTCACCCTCATCTCCCTCAGCAAATCTCTCTCGCCTTTTCTGGCTCACTTCTCTGAGGGCGGTTTTCTCCACCCTCAGAAGTGCTCCCACTACTTCCCAAGCTGTTCCTGGTGTTGGTGGCCTTTCCTCTTCACAAGTGTCTCTTGTGCCAATTTCTTTCTGAGCACTGTTTAAGACTGACCTCAAAAACCCTGATATGCTCTTCTCAGCTTTCTTTTTCTCTGATCAGTTTAGTCTCTGAATCTTTTTTTTTTTTTAATGGCTCCTGCCTACATCATTACCTATTAATGAGTGCTGAGCATTGCTCCTGATTTGGGCTCCAGGAGGCCTTTTCTAGGGGGAGCTTGGATTGTGTTTGTAGTATGCGCTACCAGCAGACTGTTTTGTGGAGGTTGGGACTACCAGCTGCTGTCAATTCCCACTTATTCTGGATTTGTGCTTACCTTGTTCTGAGGTTCTCGGCTCCAGGATTTCCTCCTTCTGCGGATGCTGGCAGTTCCCAGCGGTTCACAGTCATCCTGGAGCAGCTTTCTGGGCTGCTGTTTGCCTCTCTTTCTCGTGTGTTTTCAGGGTTTAAGACTTCCCTGCATCCTCCTTTCAATTGTTAGGGCACTCCGCCTTGTCCAAGCTACATTGAACAGATGTTTTTTGAGTGTATTCTCAACTTTTTAAGTGGGTCCATGAAGAGACATTGTGCAGATTTGTTACTTGTCTGCCATCTTTGATTGTGTCCTTTATTTTGGAGTATCTAAACTAATTTTTTTCAGCTCTTTGTATACTCTTGATACTAGTCCTCTGTCTGAGGTGTAACTGGCAAATATTTTCCCATTCCATGGGTGCTATCTTCACTCTGCTGATTATTTTGCTGTGTAGAAGTTTTTAAATTAAATATAATCCCATTTGTTGATACTTTGTGTTATCTGTTGTGATTTGGGTGTTTTATTGGAAAAGTTTTTGCCTATGACTATGTCCTCAAGGGTTTTGTTACTTTTCCTTCCAACAAGTTCACTGTTTCCATTTTAATATCTAAGTCTTTGATCCATTTTGATTTGGTTTTGGTGCACAATGATAGTCATAGATCTAGTTTCATTCTTCTGCATTTGATTAGCCAGTTTTCCTGGCACCATTTATTAAAGAAGTTATCTTTGCTCCAGTGTATGGTGGAAAGAATATACACTTGGATCAGTTTGAGTTTCTGGACATGGGTCCATTGAGCAGGGATTCAGAATTTAATGTTATAGCTTGTGAAGTTAAAAGAGGCACTAATAGTTCATTTGGTTGGTTGTCAGAAATAAGGACTAAAAGATGGCCTTCTTTGAACTAGTTGGAAATTCCTGCTATTCTTTGGTTTACTGTTGGGGAAGATATTCAAAGGTTTAGGGAAATGGGAGTGCTGGAGTGGATCTTCCAGATGAAATTAACTCATTTGGGTTGGGAAGGTCTAGAGCAGGTACCCTTTACTATGCCTTTAAGAAACCATTTGGTGAGGGGAGCACCAGCATCTTTGAAGTGCCCTGTCATCGCTCTTGTCTGTATGCCAAACCTACAGTGGGAATGGCAGCCACAGAATTACAACAGTTAAATGGTATGGGTTTTTATTGAATCTCAGAGTGGCAGGGGCCAAGTGGCAGCAGTTAACTGCCAAAGGCAGGGTGGGAGTACTTATCATAATGTACAGCAGAGGCAAAGCAGTGATTGAATTGGGCTGACATGTATGGACCTGTGGCATTGGCTCATCAATCACGGTGTACCCAGAAGTGAAATAAATGGGAAAGCTACTAAATTTTTGTTGCATTTATATAGAAAAAAAATTCTAGGAATATTGAGCAAACAGCTACCTCAATTAGAAGCAGCAGAGAAGCACATTTCCTTAATCAATTTCCAAGTTTGAGTCAATTAACACTCCCAGTACCCCTTGAATGAAGGGAAGGCTGGGTGCCCTTGAGAAAGGACATTGTCAAAGAGTTATAATGACAATATTTCTCCTATTCTTCCCCAAAAAGACCTATGGCCCTTCACCAGAGTAACTGTGCACTGGGGAAGGGGAAATGATCAGACATTTCAGGGACTGCTAGACACTGGTTCTGAGCTAATACTAATTTCAGGAGATCCAAGACATCATTGTGGACCTCCAGTTATGATAGGAGCCTATGGAGGCCAAGTGGTCAAGGGAGTATTAGCTAAGATGCTACTCAGAGTGGGTCCTATAGGTCACCGAGTTCGTCCTGTTGTCATTTCTCCAGTTCCAGAACGTATAATTGGGATAGATATTCTTAGTACTTGGCAGAATCTCCATATTGGCTTTCTAACCTCTGGTGTGAGGGCTATTATGATGGAAAAGGCCAAGTGGAAATTATTGTAATTGACTCTACCAATGAAAATAGTAAACCAGAAACAATATCACATCTTTGGAGGGACTGCAGAGATGACTGCCACTACCAAGGACTTGAAGGATGCAGGGGTGGTGGGTCCTACTGCATCCCCCATCCAACTCTGCTATTTGGCCAGTGCAGAAAACTGACGGATCTTGGAGGATGACAGTGGATTATTAATCAGGTGTTGACACCAATTGTAGCTGCTGTACCAGATGTGGTTTCCTTACTTGAACAGATAACACGTCTCCTGGTACCTGGTATGCAGCTATTGATTTGGCTAATGCGTTTTTCTCCATACTTATCCATAAGGACCATCAGAAGCAATTCATTTGGCAAGGTCAACAATATACCTCTACTATGCTTCCTCAAAAGTATAGCAATTCTCCAGCTCCGTGTCACAACATAGTCCTAAGGGATCGGTATCATTTTGCCCTCCACAGGGTATAATACTGTTTCACTATATTAATGACATGCTAATTGGGTCCAATGAGCAAGAGGTGGCAACCACTCTAAACTTGTTGATGAATCATTTGTGTGTCGGAGGCTGGGAAATAAAACCCACCAAAATTCAAGGGCCCTCAACCGCAGTAAAATTCCAGGAGTATAGTGGTGTGGGGCATGCAGAGATATTCTTCTAAGATAAAGGACAAATTATTACATCTGGCACCTCCAACATCCAAGAAAGAGGCACAATGCCTACTGGGCCTATTTGGATTTTGGAGGCAGCATATTTCTACGTGGGTGTGTTACTCTGATCAATTTACTGAGCAACTCAGAAAGCTGCTACTTTTGAGTGGAGCCTGGAACAGGAGAAGGCTCTGCAGCAGGTCCAGGCTGCTGCTCAGGCTGCTCTGCCATTTGGGTCATATGACCCAGCAGACTCCAGGGTGCTTGAGGTGTCAGTGGCAAACAGGGATGCTCTTTGGAGCCTCTGGCAGGCTCCCATAGGTGAATCACAGAGGAGACCCTTGGGATTTTGGAGCAAGGCCTTGTAATCATCTGCAGATAACTTCTCTCCTTTTTGAGAAACATCTTCTGGCCTGCTACTGGGCCTTAGTGGAAACTGAACATTTGACCATGGGACACCAGGTTACCATAAGACCTGAGCTGCCCATAATGAACTGGGTGCTGTCTGACCCTTCATGTCATAAAGTTGGATGTGCAACAGTCCATCATTAAATGGAAGGGGCATATACATTACTGGGCCTGAGCAGGTCCAGAAGGCACAAGTAAATTGCATGAAGTGGCTCAAAAGCCCGTGGTGCCTACTCCTGCTGTATTGCCCTCTGTCCCCCAGCATGCACCTATGGCTTCATGGGGTGTACCCTATGATCAGCTGACAGAGGAAGAGAGGAGCAGAGCCTGGTTTACAGATGGTTCTGCACGTTATGCAGGCACCACACGGAAGCGGACAGCTGCTGCCCTGCAGCCCCTCTCTGGGGCATCCCTGAGGGACAGTGGTGAAGGGAAATCTTCACAGTGGGCAGAACTTCGAGCAGTACATCTGGGCGTGCATTTTGCTTTGAAGAACAAATGGCCAGATGTGTGAATATATACCAATTCGTGGGCTGCAGCAAATGTTCTGACTGGCTGGTCTGGGACATAGAAGGAACACAACTGGAAGATGGGTGAGAAAGATATTTGGCAATGAGGTATGTGGATAGAGCTCTCCACCTGAGCAGAAGATGTAGATATTTGTGTCCCATGTAAATGCTCACCAAAAAGTAACCTCAGCAGAAGATGACTTTAATAATCAAGTGGACAGGATGATTCCTTTCTGTCAAGAACAATCAACCTCTTTCCTCGGCTACCACTGTGACTGCCCAATGGGCCCATGAACAAAGTGGCCATGGTGGCAGGGATGGAGGTTATGCGTGGGCTCAACAACATGGACTCCCCTTCATCAAGGCCGACCTGGCTACAGCCAGTGCTGAATGCCCACTCTGCCAACTGTAGAGACCAGCACTGGGTCCCCAATATGGCACCATTCCTCGTGGTGACCAGCCTGTAACCTTGTAGTAGGTTGATTATATTGGGGCACATCCACCACGGAAAGGACAGTGTTTTGTCCTTACTGGGATCGATACTTACTCAGGCTTGAATTTGCCTTTCCTGCACGTAATGCTTCTGCCAGAATTACCTTCCATGAACTTACAGAATGCCTCATCCATCACCATGGGATCCCGCACAGCATCGCATCTGACCAGGGAACACATTTTACGTGTACATAATTGTGGCAGTGGGCTCAAGCCCATGGAATTTACTGATCTTACCATGTTCCCCCTCATCTAGAAGCAGCTGGACTGATAGAACGATGAAATGGCCTTCTGAAGACACAATTACAGCATCATCTAGGTGGTAATACCTTACAGGGTTGGGGCAAAGTTCTTCTGAAGGCTGTGTATGCTCTGAATCAGCAATCAGTATATGGTACTGTCTCTCCCATAGCCAGGATCCATGGTTCCAAGAATCAAGGGGTGGAGACAGGGATGGTACCACTAACCATCACCCCAGTGAGCCATTAATAAAATTTCTGCTTCCTGTCCCTGCAACCTCATGCACTACTGGTCTAGAAGTCTTAGGTCTAGAAGGGGGAAGGCTTGTACCAGGAGGCACAACAACAATTCTACTAAACTGGAAGCTGAGACTTCCCCCTGGTCATTTTGGCCTCCTTGTACCATGGGGCCAGAAAGCCAAAAAGGGAGTTACAGTGTTAGCAGGGGTGATTGATCCAGACTACCAAGGGGAAGTTGGACTCATACTCCATAATGGAGGCAAGGAGGACTATGGACTGGAGGAGATCCCTTAGGGCACCTCCTGGTCTTACCATGTCCTGTAATTAAAGTCAATGGGAAACTTACACAACCCAATCCAGACAATATGACAAATGGCCTAGAATCTTCAGGAATGAAGGTATGCATTATTCCATCAGGAAAAGAACCAAGACTTGCTGAGGTACTTGCTGAGGGCCAAGGAAATACAGAATGGGTAGAAAAAGAAGGTAGTTATAAATACCACTCGCTATGACCATGTGACCAGTTACTGAAGAGTGAGGATTTTAATTAGAATATATATATATATATATATATATATATATATATATATATATATAACCTTAGTATTGGAATTTGTAAAGTTGCACTCTAATGTTAAGCAATTGAATGTCAGGAGAATGGGCATTCTCCAAAGCAGAAATTTGTTCTCTATTATGGGGAAGAATTTATTGTGTTTCCATTTGTACACAGTGCATTTATGCTATGTTATGTATAATTACTAATTTGGCTATTGTACTTGGGAATTAAATATGGTTCAAGGAGATGTGTCTGGTTGTCAAGTTGACAAGGGGTGGATTGTGACCATTGGAGAGATTATGTCAACTTGAGGCAATCAGGAACCATGCCTCAATTAGAGTTTGGGAATCACGCCTAGATTATGCAATTGGGAACCAGGATGTGGAAGGCCCAACTAGGAACTTGAACTGTATAAAAGCAAGAACGATTGTATTGAAGCTTGTTTTTCCTTTCACAGCCAATAAGTTTCTGTTGTATGTAACGGGGTGCACCTACATTGGGTACATAAATGTTTGTAATTCTAAGCTCCTCCTGTTGTATTGATCCTTTTACCAGTATATAGTGATATGTTCTGATATATTTTGATTTGAAGTCTGCATGTCTGAGAATAGTATAGCTACTCGTGCTTGTTTCTGGGTTCCAGTAGCATGTAATATTACTTTTCAGCCTTTTACCTTCAGCCTGTGGGCTTCTTTGTGGGTGAAGTGTGTTTCTTTCATACAATACATGTTGGGTTTTGTTCTTTGATCCACTCTGCCAGCCTGTGTCTTTTGTTTTGTTGAGTTCAGACCAATAGCATTGAGAGTAATTATTGTAAGATTTTTACTGAATCCTTTCATTGACCTGTTCTTGTAGTGTTGGTTCTTTTCTTTTTTCTTTTTGTTATACTTTCTCTTTTGATGTTCTCTTTTCTGTATGTTCTTTGGTGCTACTTATCTCTGTGTCTCTGAGATTTCTTCAAGTATTTTTTGTAATGCTGGGTTAGTGATTACGAATTTCTTTAGAGTTTCTTGGTCATGAAAAATTTTTACTTTCCCTTCAATTTTCAGGTATTATTTTGCTGGATACAACAACCTGTGCTGACACTTGCTTTCTTTTAAAGCTTGTAAGATTTTACTCCATGCTTTCCTGGCCTTTACAGTTTGCTTTGAGGAATCTGTGGTAATTAGAATGGATTTGCCTTGGAAAAGTCATGTTTGTTTTTCTTTTATGCTTTTAATATTCTCTACTTATGTTGAATTTTTGAGGTTTTAATTATGACAGATCGTGATAAGTTTCTTTGCTGGTTGAGGTTATTTGGTGCTGTATAAGCTCCCTGTATCTGAATTTTAATTCCTTTTCCCAGATTCTGAAAATTTTCTTGTATGATTTCAGTGAATACTTTTTTATATATATACTTTTGGTACTATCTTCTGCTCTTTTCCCACACCCACAATTCTGAAGCTGGTTCTCTATCTTTCATGAGCTGTTTTATCTAGACACTTCGCTCATTTCTATTTTGGAGTCACGCCGAATTATAGCCTTTGTTTCTTTGATCTTGTCTTCAAGGTCTGAAGTCCTGTTCTCACTCTGTTCAAGTTGATTTCCCTGCTTTGAAATGAATATTTTTATCTTGAATTTCAGCTCGATTTCTTTTCAAAATATCCATTTATCTATCAAAATGTTCCTTCATATCTTGCATTTCCTTAGTTTCCTCAGCCAATTTCTTTATATTTAGCTTCTTTCTATATGCACAGTAAGCTTTTATGTCCATTAGGACCACCATTTGTTTAGTAAGTTTCTCTTTAAGCTCGCTGATCATTACTTGTATTTCTTTAAGAATACCTTGTTTGAACTGGTTTTTACAGAAACCAAGTCATCTATTTGATTTTTGACTTCCTTCTGTATGAGTTCCACTATTTCAGGGTCCATGACATTACTTTCTGGGGTCTCAGGCATTTTTGCATGTGTTCTGTTCCCTTGTCTTCCTATGTTTCTATTGTTGAGGGACCTTAAGGCCTAGCTAAGAGGTTTCTTTGAACATGTATGAACTTGAGGGGTGCAGTCAAAAATTCTCTGAGTTCTCTGCTGGGAATAGCCATGTGAAGGAACCTAACAGTTTGATGGCCTGTGAGGTATCTTGCTCACCCCCAGCCCTTCAGCAAACTCTCCCACCTTTCCTGGATTCCTTACCCCATGGGTGAGGCTCTCCACCCTCTGAGGTGTTCCCCCTAACACCTGAACCTTCCGGGGGTTGACAGCCTTTCTCTCCTCTCCACAACTGTCTCTTGTGCCGTTTTCTTCAGGCACTGCTTAAGAGTGATCCTCAAAAATCTTTATGTGCTCTTCTAAGCCTTCTTTTACTCTAAATAGTTCAAGCTTAGGCTCTTTTTGTTTATTTGGTTGGTTGGTTGGTTGTTTTGAATGATTCTTTTGTATATCACTTCGTGTTATGGTTACTGAGGCAGTCTAAGCTCGGCCGGGGGGGGGGGGGGGGGGAGGCTTTCCTAGTGGAAGCTTACAATGTATTTGCAGTTTGCACTTCCTGCAGAATTGTTTCTGGAGCAGCTTTCAGCTGCTGTCAATTTCCTGTTCTCCTCGATCTGCTCCTACCTAGGTCTGAGGCTCCCAGCTCCAGGCTTTCCTCCATATGTGGGTACAGTTGGCCCACAGCAGTGTACACTTGACCTGGGGGGCGGTTCTGGGGTGTTGTTCCATTTCTGATGTGTATGTAGGGTTTCTGACCTTCCCATGGCCTCCAATAAACTACTATGTTGTTCCTCCCTTTCCTAGCTAAGTTGAACAGGCAGTTTTTAACTATAATCTCAACTTCGTGAGTCTAAGAAAAGACATTGTGCAGTTCTCAAAAAATCTTAGCATTTTGCTTGTGATTTCATTGAATCTGTACAACAGATTTGGCAGCCTGACCATTTTGACAGTGTTGTTTTTGCCTATGTAGCAACAGAGAATAGCTTTTCATTTTCTAAATTCTCTTCAATTTCTTCTTCCCGAATGTTACAGTTTTCTTTATGTAGGTTTTTCACTTCCATAGATAGGTTGATTCCCCATATTCAATTTTCTTTAAGATTATTGTGAATGTGATTTTTTTCTCTGTGTTTCACTGTTACTTAGAGGAATTCTCTCAAGGATTTTTGTGTATTGATTGTGTAATATGCGATTTGGATGAATTTTCTTCTTAGTTCTAGAGCCTTCTGGTGGAATTTTTGGGATCTTTTATGCAAAAAATCATGTCGTCTGGAAATGAAGATACTTTGACTTCATTCTTTCTTATACATATTTCTTTCATTTTATTCTCTTACCTGATGGCTCTGGCTGGGGTTTTGAGCACTAATGTTGAACAGGAGTGGTGAGAGTGGTCACCTTTGCCTTGTTTCTGATTCTAGAGGAAATGTTTTCAGTTTTTCCTCATAAAGGATGTTATTGGCAAGAAGATCAGCATAAATTGATTTTATCAGCTTTAGATAAGATCTTTCTATACCTATTTTCATCAAGGTTTTTATCTTAAATAGTTGTTGAATTTTTCAAAGGTTTTTTGCATTTTGGGGGATAATAATGTGATATTTTTCCCTTGCTTTTGTTAATGTGGTGTGTTGTGTTAGTTTATTTGAGTATGCATCCCTGGGATGAGGCCAACTTCATCATGGTGGTGTGTGATCTTTGAAATGATTTGTTTTTTTCTTTCTCCATTTTATTAATATGTACATATACAATACATAATATTCACATTAAACCTGAGTATTTTGCCCACATATATATTGCATCAGAGTTACAAACCCTTCTCTTCTCCCTTTTTGATGCTCCCATACCATCCCCATCCCCCGAACTCCCACTATCCACCTCCATTTATTTCTATGAAATGACTTTATTATGGGTTTCTCATATTAGAGAAACTATTGAATATTTAACCTTCTGTGCTCAGGCTTGCTCCATTCTGTTGAAAGTATCTTGTTAAATATTTTTGCATCTATATTTATTAAAGAAATTGGCATGTATATTTTTTCTTTTATATCTTTATTATTATTATTTTTTAGATCAAAGTGATGTGAGCTTCCAGTTTTGCAGTATTTTTTCTTCTATTGTTATGGAAATGTTTACGAAGTATTGGTGCTAACCCTTCTCTGAAGTCCTCATAAAATTCTGTGGTGAATCCATTAGGTCCTGAGCTTTTATTTGTTGGTAGACCCTTTATTACAGCCACAATTTCAACACTGGTTATTGGTCTAATCAGGGTTTCTATATTTTCTTGGTTCAATTTTGGTATCTCATATATATTGAGGAATTTGTCCATTTCTTCTGGGTTCTCAAATTTATGTAAATATACGTCTTCAAAAAAATTTCTTAGAATCCTCTGGATTTCAGCAGCATCTGTTGTCATTTCACATTTTTTCATTTCTAGTTGCATTGATATGAATTTTTTATTTCTCATGAGTTAGGTTAGGGGTTTATCAATCTTATTTATCCTTTCAAAGAACCAACACATTTTTTTCACTAGAAGAGAAGTTTTAATAAATAATAAAAGTATACAAAAACATTCAAATCAAAAATGTTTTAGAATGTGTACCATGAAGTGAATACTTCTCAGTGAGTGAGGAAGGCAAAAGACTTCCTCAATAAAAAAAATATATATATTGGATTAAAAAAAGACGGCTGTTAAGTATTTAGGTCAACATTGATTTTTTTTTTCATTTTTTTTTTCAGACAAGGATATTGCAACTATCTCTTAAAAATTTGGTGGCACTTGTACATATCAATAAAATGGGGGGGGGGGGAAGCAGATGGCTTGGGACCATTCTGCTTATTATATCATCGCTCTCAATAGCATAACTGTTCTTCTCCAACGACCCTCTTTGTTTTTTGCTTCATTACTGGCACATTTCTTTAATATGTAATCTAAAACATTAACATGAAAATGGCTCTCAAAAAATTTGGTGGCACATTCTTTCATAGGTCCTGAAAGCACTAGATTTAAACTAATTTATAATTTGATTCAATGTTAAGTTTTTTAAACATCACTTCAAAATAATACTCAAAATAATGACCTCACAATAGCCTTTTAGAAATGTATCCATGTGTTTCATCAAAAAAAAAAAAAAAAACCGGTGGCTTTAAAATAGTAGTGTTTGTTTGCACTACAACAGTTAAGAGTCTATCTAACAATGTTTTTATCAAAAGCACTTCTTTCTTAGAAGCCTCGCCATAGAAGGTCATATAGGCTTTAGCCAGTTGAGTAGTACACAAAAAAGCAGTTTTATTTGTTGCTGAGTTTTGTACTACTTTGTTATAATTTTTTCATTATATCTTCAAAATCTAATTTCTGTAAAGTAAATCACCTCATGGTTTAGACTTTAGACCAAAAAGAGACATCTGCACTTATCAGTAAATTTCTACCTTTAGTCTGTCCTGCAATGCCCTATGAAATGGTCACAGAAAGACAATTATGGCCATAGAAAAATATGATTCTTAATATAGAATCAAAAGTTATTTTCAATTTCCTTTGTTTTTATAAAGAATGATCAGCTCTGGTTCATTGTTCTTAAGTATTTTTGTTTGATTTTGATTAATCTTCACTTCGTTTCTTATAATTTCTTTCTGCTGCTTTTGAATTGTTCTTGTTTCTCTTGGGCTTTGAGCTGCATCATTAGATTATTTGACAATGCTCCATTATTTTTTATATGTGCATTCATAGGTATAAAATTCCCTTTTAGTAATGCTTTCATGGTGTCTCATAAGTTTTGGTGTAATGTGCTTTCATTGTCTTTTGATTCTACAAGGTTTTGATCCCCCCCCCCCCAGTTTCTTCTTTAATTCATTGCTTGTTCAGTAATGTATTATTTATTTCCATATATTTGTATAGTGTCTGTAGTTTCTTTGGTTATTGACTTCTAGTTTCATTGTACTACGATCTAGAATTGCAGAGGAAATTACTTCTTCCTATTTTTTTTTTTTTTTTATCTATTGAAGCATGTCTTTTGGCCAAAGATATGTTGTATTTCGAAAGGCTCTCATGTGCTGCTGAGTAAAATGTATATTCTGTCAATGTTGGATGTAACATTCTGTAGATATCTGTTAAGTCCATTTGTTTTATGTTGCAATTTTTGGCCCCGATATATTTTTGTTCTGTTTTGTTTTCAGGACAGGATCTCACTCTGTAGTCCAAGCTGGTCTGGAGCTCACTATGTAGCCCAGGCTGGCCTTGAACTAGCAACGATCTTCCTGCCTCAGCCTCCTGAGTGCTGGGATTACAGGTTTGTGCCACCACACTGGCTTTATGTGGTGCTGTGGAGTTGAACTCAGAGCCTTGAGCTTGCTAGGCAAGCACTGTAACCCCCATGGTTTTCCTCCAGCCCACTCTGATATTTCTTTCTTGACTTTTTTTTCTGATTGATCTATTTAGTTGTGAGAGTGGGGTCTCCTTTCATCACTGTTTTGGGATCTATTTGACCTTACCGGTCCAGCAGTTTCTGTTTTATGAAATTGAATGCATCAACATTGTGTACAAATTTTTATAACTGCAAGCTCTTCATGTTGAATTCTTCCTTTGCATAGCATATAGTGTCTTTTTTTGCCTCTTCTGATCTGTTTTGGCTTGAAATCCTGTTTGTTTGAGAGCAGTATACCTATATTTGTTTGGTTTTGAGTTCTAGTAGCATGGAATATTAACTTTCGCTCATTTACCTTTAGTCTGTGTGTTTATTTGTGAGTGAATTGTGTGTCTTGCAGACAACAAATGCTTGGACTTTGTTTTGTTTTGTTTTTTATTCAGCCTGACAGTTTAGTGTCTTTTGATTAGTGAGTTAAACCGTTAGGCTTGAGAATAATTATTGTTAAGATTTTTACTGAACTGTGCGAGTGGCTTGTTTTTCCAGTGGTGGCTTTTTGGTGTTTGTTTTTGTTACACTTTCCTTTTGATGTTCCTTTTCCCCTGAGTTCTTTGATGCTGTTCTTCTTCGTGTCTTTGAGATTTTCTCAAATGTTTTATGCAATGCTGCTCTATTGGTCATAAAGTTTGGGAGGAGTTTCTTTCTGGTGAAAATTCTTTTCTTCTCCTTCCATTTTCAGGGCTGATTTTTCCAAGTGCAATATCCTGGGTTGACACTCACTTTTAATGTTTGGAAGATTCCATTCTAGGCTTTTCTGGCATTTAAGCTTTGCATTGAGAAATCTGCTGTTATTTGGATGGACTTGCCTTTATAAAAATAATGTTTGTTTTTCTCTCACACCTTTTAATATTCACTCTTTGTGTTGAATTTCTGAGATTTTGATTATGATGTGTTGTAGTGAGGTTCTTTTCTGGTAAAAGTTATTTGGTGTTCTTATACTTGAATATTAATTTCTTTTCTTAAATTTGGGAAAATTTCTGCCCAGCTTTCAATACATAAATTCTTTACACCTTTTGAACTGTCTTTTGTTGTGTCTCTCATAAACCATAATTTTGAGGTTAGTTTTCTTTGGGTCATCCAGTGGCTGTTGTATGCCACTACCTTTCTATCTTGTTTTCCTATCATCCCTAAACACATCATTCAGTTAGTTAACCTGATTTTTTTAAGTCTGATATACTAGCCATACAATATTAGTCAGCTTTACTTCCTTCCTATTGAATTTTTTGCATCCTCTTGATTTCTTTTCAGATTTCCACTTTTATACCAGAATGCTCCTTCATGTATTGCATAGCCTTATTTCACTCAGCTAGCTTTTTGTTGTTGTGTCTTCTATAACCTCAGTAAACTATTTGCTTAGTGAATTCCTCTTTAAGCTCACTAATCAGCTCTTGCACTTGGTTAAGTACTTGTTTGACTTTCCTGTTTGCTTGATCTATTTGTTTGTTTGTTTGTTTTTACTTCCTCCTACAAGTTCCACTTTTTGAAAGCCCGTGATATTAGTTTCTGGGCAGTCAGGAATTTCTGCAGGTGTCTTATTGCCTTGTCTTCTCATGACTCTATTGCTAAGTACTGTAGATCAGTTAGGGTCTGTTGTGGTTCAGATCTAAAATGTCCCCACAAAAGAGTAATATACCTGTAGATATTGTGTACTGTTGGGAGGTGGGGCCTGGTTGTAAGGGTCAGGTGGTTAGGGTTTAGCCTGGAGGGGTGTGGTTCTGCCTTTTCTAAGAGAATTGGGTCTGTCCTGACAAGTTGTGAGGCTCTCTGTTTCTGGGTCTGGCTCTGTTCCACCATTTCTAGCTGCCCACCCATGAATGGATTGTGACCTTATAAAACTATGAGCTAAAATAACTTTTTTCTGCTTTAAGCTGTGGATGTTGAGTATTCTTTCCCAGCAATTAAAAAGTAACTAAGACAGGGAAAAAGATTCTTTTTCTAAAAGAATAATTGAGATGAGTCCAGAATAGTTGACTATTGAGTTATTAGAACAAGTTATCTCTTTCCTTGTCTTGTGGTATTGGAGGCCACAGTCCACCAGTTATGGGGAAGGGAGTGTAGCAACTATCAGCTCTGACTCACTGTTCAGTCTTTGCTGTGTGTCCATTGATGAGATCTGCCACATGCTTCCTGTGTCTGAATCTGAAAAAGTGTGTCTTTCTTGAGGGACTTCACTCCAATGGCCAAGTCTGTGCATTTCTCTGAACATGTATGAGGATAAGTGGGGGAGCCAGAAGCCCACTGAGTTCTGTTCTGGAAGTAGGCATTGAGAGACACCTGACAGTTTGATGGGCTCCAACCTGTCTCATTCACACCCAATCCCTTAGGTAGACCACTCCCATCTGTCTTGGTTTTCTTTTCCTGTGTGTGGGGTTCTCTGCTATTCCTAGCCTGTTCCCACTGTGGCCCAAACGTTTCAGGAAGTCAGTAGTCTATTATCCCTTCTTGGTGACTGTCTTTTGTGCTGGTTCCTTCCCAGGCCCTGGATATTGTGTCCTCCAAGTCCTTAGTGTGTGGCCCATCTGTGGCTTCTTTTACCCAAAATAGTTCTGACTTGGATTTCTTCAAAATGGTTCCTGTGTTCATCACTTTCGTATATGGAGCTGCCGAGATCTGCTTCTCCTGGGCTGTTCTGCTGAACTACAGGAGGTCCTTTTCAAGGGGGATCTGACAGTATGCGGGTGCTGTTTGCACTACTCACAGGTTTGCTTCTCCCGGAGGCTGGAGCTGCCTGGCTTCTGTTTATTCCTATAGGTTCCAGCTGTTCAGGCTTACATCTCACCTGTGGCTGCTGGATGCTCAGTGCTGCTTGGGGCCTTATCCAAGAGACCAGCGTGGCTTTCTGGGCGTGTGTGCTCTTCAGCCTCTGAAGCTTCTTTGAGGTTTCTAACTTCTCTGTGGCCTCCTTTTGTGGCCTCCTTTCAATTCCTGGAGCTTTCTTTCCTCTCCAAGCTAAACTGAGCAGATTTTTTATAAACCAAACTTCAACTTTTTGGATGAGCTTGCAAGGAAACACTTAACAGGAGTCGTACTCAAGCACTCTCTTGTCTGGAAGTGCCATACTTTGAATTTTGGAGTTTGATTTTTTTTTTTTTTTCAGGGCTACTGATATACTGTGTTCCTGTCATGATGCTGGGCACAGCCATTTTTCCAGTCATCCACACATGACAAGGAAGAACAATCATTACTTTGTGTTTTTAAGATATAATTTGCTAAATTTGACATATGAAATGCCTTTTTGATAATATTCTCAAATTATGATGGACTTACCAAACTAACTCCACGGTAAGTTAAGGTACAGTTGTAGTCCTACTGTTGAGACACACTATTGTTATTCTATTTCTGAAATAATAGGTTGGTGTCATTTTTTTCATGTCAGTGCCAATCTACTGGTAGTGCTGGCCCAGGCTAGATCCTCTGTTAAGGACTCTGATGTGAAGTCTACACTGAAGTCAGGGTACAGTGCCCACCATGGGCACTAGAATGGGAAGTGACACTCTATCTGCCAAGTGTTTTCGGACTCATCTGTCTTAGGCCCATTGCTAATACCTGACACCTGTAACTTAAAGGAGGAGAGGTTTATTTTGGCTCTGTTTTAGAGGCTGAAATTCATGCATGATCAGTCAGCTCCAAGGCAGAAAAGGCAACGGCAGAGGAAAGAGTTCATCACATAGTGGCTGGGAAGCAGGGGGTGTGGAAGAGAATGTACCTACCCTCCCAGGCCACACGCCTAGTGACCCAACTGCAAGTAGGCCCTGTATTTAACACCACATGAAGTCAACAGAGTAATCCTCTGATGAGCACTCTAGCACCCCCGTGATATAATCACCTTTGAAACACAAGAGACTCTGGGCAAATATTTCAGATTTAAAACTTACCAGTGTCTGAGCTAATACCAGAGACTGTGGTCTCTAGGATCATGTGTGGCTTCTTTCTGTTCATCTGTCTAGTTCATTAATTCTGTGACCTCAAGCAAATGACTTTCTTTACTCCAGTTCCTTGAGTAAAACTAAAGAAGCTGAGTTAGATGACGATGAGACCCTTTCTAGTTCTAAGACTCAAGTCAGCCCTCTTCAAAGGTAGCAGCAGACTCCTTGTCTTTTCCTGTCTCAAAATTCACTCCCTTCCCTCTGTATAGCACTCACTGACTTCCAGTGTCTATCTGAGGGACATCTCTAGTTGTCAGTTCATTGTAAGAACAGATTGACTGGCAGTTTTTGAACCCAATGTGTTATCAGGCCTTTCTCAGTTCAGGATACAAAATCCACCCACTTCCCCAGGGTTTCTCTGATGGTTTACTCAGGCGCTCTTCTCCTATCCTTGGGAATGACCTTCCAGAAGTTTGTCTCTCCAATTTTGCAATCAAAAATACTTCACATGCTGAGTTATGGTAACAGACAATATCTGTCAACAGCAAAAGATTGGTCTCTCATGCTTCCCTCCTCTAATCCTGTTTCTATCATTTGTGCCACATGCCAGCCAAGTCCATCGCTCAGCCCAGCTCTTGTCTGCCCATCCTCTCCTGGCTGTCCCCTTTCTCTGTCCTTTCAGACTGAGTCCTGCATTCCCACGAGATTTCCTCTGTTAGGTCCCACTGCCTGCACCTTGGTTCTTTCACTTACAAGGTTCTGGCCTTCTGTAGTAGCCCAGCCTCTACCTTCTCCCCACCCTGCCACCCTGCTCTGGTTTCATTGCCCCATCATGGGCCTCTCCCTCTGCAGCTGCCGCAGTCTGAATAAGCACAACAGTTTAAAAAAAAATTACCACATGTATTGAAGTGAAGCTCTTGTTGGACGACTGCAGAGTTCCCTGGGCAGGATTTCAGTTTGATTTTCTCAGGGTTCCTATAGAGCCTGAGCTGCTGCCCAGAACCTTCCTCCCTCAAATCCCCACCCCAGATGTCCGGGCTTGTACAGAACCAGAGCCCTTTTCTTCCTTGGACAGTCCTGGACGCCCCTGCGTACCAACCTAAGAATCAGTGCGGGTAGAGGAAATTCAGCCAAATGGGACAGCAAGACAGCAGCCTACCCTGTGTGTGGGTGTGTGTGTGGAGGGGTTAACTCAGAACTGGGAGCCCTGAGGGCAGGAAGCCAAGCTCCCCCTTGCTGAAGCAGAAACCAATCTTGCAAATAAACACATAAACAGATTACCAGTGAGTCAAGAAGGACTCCTAAGGGGGTAGAGAGCTGAGCTGTCCTTGGCCCCAATCCTGGCACTACCCCCAAAGTTTATGCCCTGGCACTGCCCAGGAGAGCCTGGAGGAAGGATTGGGTCTCCAGAATCTAAACTGTACCCAGCCTCTCAGTTGCTGAGCTTGGCCAGGCTGGCACATTTCCCTTCATTGTTGTCCCTTTCTCCCTGGCCTCTCCTCCTGGAATCCCAGTCCAGCTCTTTCTGTTTACAAGCCTGGGTTCTTGCCCATCTCCCCCGTGTATCTCTGCCATCTCTTGCCAGTTTTTCACTGTCTCCAGCCACATTTCCAATACCCCCCAAGCACCTTTGCCACCATGTGCCTCCCACTCTGGGCTTCCTTTCCTAATGTTTATTAGGAGCCTTGGAAAAGGCTGCACGTAACACTTATCCTTTCAGAAGCTCAGGCAGATTCTTCTGTTTAAGATGTTTGGGCCACAATGCTGACAGTCCTGTCCAATCCCTACAAGTATTCCTGCGAGGAATCTGTGTTCTGTGGAACAGAACTGCAGTACCCAGGCACTGGGCCTCAGTGGCATTTGCCCAGCTTGCACTTTCCTGTCTCAGCTCTTTCCTGTGACTTCCGGCATAACCATTAGGGAATGGTACAAAACTTTTGGATACTTGGAGGGCTCAACAAGATCCTGATGACAGGTCAAAATATTTTGTTGGAGGTCAGGTTGCACATGTAGGTCACGGCCTCCACTCTTGGCCAAATGGAAAGAATATTGGTCCAGTTTCTGAGCCAGGCTGGAAGTTCCACATATCTATCACAATGTCCTCAGGGACTTGCAGTGTCTAGCACACAGGAGGCATTCAACAAATATGCTGAATATATTCATATAGAAATATCTAAATAAATAAAGCTGATGGCAGCAGCAAGCTTTCAGGGCTTGTGATGGTGCCTCTTCACAAAATTAAAAACCCAAAACCCACATGTTAGGTTTCTGGAAGACTGTGCATATTAACACAAACTTAGTAGGTTAAAATGCCTGCTGATTAGCTTACAGTTCTATAGGTTAGAAGTCTGGCTGGGCTCAGCTGCGTTCTCTGCACATGGTCTCCTACAACTAACATCAAGGTTCAGCGGGCCTGGACTCTAATCTGGAAGCTGAATAAGAATCTACTTCCAAGTTCGTTTTGATTGTTGGCAAAATCCACTTCCTGTGGCCGTAAGACTAAGGTCACATTTCCTTGCTGACCACTATTGGGGTCACTCACTACTCTGAGAGGTCACCTGTATTTCTTTTCACATGCCTTCCTCTGTCTTCAAACCTGCAACAGTGCCTCGAGTATTTCACATCTCTTTGTTTTTCTCTTCTGCCACCAGCTAGAGGATGTTCACTGCTTTTAAGGGCTCAAGGATGATTTGATTAGCTCCACCCAGATATTCTCCTTTATTATGGTAAAATTTAGAAAATATGCCATTTAACCTTTTACATGTACAATTCAGCAGCATGAAATATATTGTCCAACCATTACTACTGCCCTAATTACTTTCTCATTGCTGGAACACAATATTTGCTACCCCAACTTAAAGGAGGAAAGGTTTATTTTAGTTCATTCAGAAGGCTGTGGTCCATTCATGGATGGCTGACAATGATGGAAGGGCAAGACAGCAGGGCTAGCCAGAGAGCAGTTGTTTATCCCATGGCAGCCAGGCGACAGAGAGGGAGAAGGGCAGAGCCAGTGAGGGAGGCATCCCTTCCAGGTCGTGCCCTAATGATCTGCCCCTTCCAAATAGGCCCAAACCACAGCAACTGCCATCTGTCCCCAGAACCTTTCTGTTATCCCAAAGTGAAACACTGAGCCCATTAAGTGGTTTGTTTTCCATTCTGTCTTTGCCTAGTACCTGCCAACCAATATTCTACATGATATTCCTGGCGATTTGGCTACTAGGCATCTCATTTAGGTGGAAAACCATAGCTATTGTTTTGTGACTAACAAATTTCACCTGATATATTTCACTGTCTTCATGCAGTGAAATATACATGTACATATTTAAAATCTCAGGAGTATTCTACCACTAAGGTACATCTTTGGCTTTTCTCATTTCGAGGCAGGACATCACTAAGTTACCCAGACTGGGCTTGAACTTTGATCCTTCTGCTTCAGCATTCGAAGTAGCTGGGATTACAGTCCTGTGCCACCATGCTTGACACCTTAGCTTCACGCTTTAAGCATTTATTCGTATTACAGCATGTGTCTGAATTTTCTTCTTTTTAAAAGTTGAATGCATAGTATTCCATTGTGTATAAATACCACAATTTGTGTATCCACTGGTCTGTTGATGGGTATTTTGGTGCCTTCCATATTTTAGCTATTGTTAGTTGTGCAGCTATAAACATGGGTATACATATATCTCTGTTGTGTGTTGTTTTGGCGTCTTTTGAATATACACCCAGGAGGGGTGTCAATGGATCGAAGGGGATATTTATTTCTAGTCTTTTAAGAGCTCTCCGTACTGTGGACGCTTTTTCAGGCCAATGGAAGAAACTTGAGAACATCATACTTAGTGAAGTGAGTCAGAAGCAGAAGGTGAAACATCGAATGGTCTCTCTGATATGAGAGTCCGATATCACAACTCCTATGGAACTTAAAACGAAAAACAGAGTGAGACAGGGGGGTAGGGTGGGGGAGGAGGGAGGGAGGGTAAGGTAGGGGGAGGGACAGAAAGAGAGTGGGAAAGCCCTTGTCACCTTGACAAGATACATATGTGCACAAAATGCTCAACTCCAATGTAAACCTTAAATTTTGCACGTATACATATCAATAAAATGGGGAAAATAAATAAATAAATAAATGGAAAATAGCAGACTTAGGCTCAAGAAATCATGCCTATGATTTTCCTCACTTAATAAAAGTAGATTGATTTTTAAAAAGTTGAGTGATATGCCATTGATGCTCCCTTTTTCCCACCCTGGGAATCTCCCTCTTCCCATCTATTTATTAGTGTCTATACGCAATACACAATGGTTATATTGAATTTGAGAAACTTGTGCACGTGTATTATGTCAGCTTCACGTTTCCTCTCCCTCCCCCTTTTGTACCATCCCACCCCCCACTCTTTTAAAAGAGCAAACAGGGCAGAGAGCTACACAGCCATGGAAAAAGGCACGTCATTGCACTTACTGGCTGCAGGAATTAGGATGTAGAATTTTTGGACCATTCTTAGAAATTCCACTTACTGCAGCTCCAACTCAAAGATGTGGTTTGTGGCCATCTTCTACCCAAAGCAAAGAGAATCAGTGCACACACTAGCAAGAGCACACATTTGGTGGTATAGGGTGAAGGGGGGGATGGTTTGTGAGGTCCCATGGAGTAGAGCAGTAATTTTGTTTTGCATACTTACACTACGCAAGGTGCAGATAGATGCTTTTACATGCATTATTTCATCTAATCGCAACGATACCTCAGAAATATGTACTAACTTTCTCCATCAGACCAAGCAGATAGGGAAACTGAAGTTCAGAGACATGCCCGAAAGACACATGTGCCCAAGTGGCTCTTGCTCCCACCTCTCACCAACCTTGTAAATGCTGGCAGTGTAGTGTTAGGGACTACATGTTGTGTTTTACTTGGGATCATACATTGGAGCCTTATCCCCTAATTTGTCTGTATTTGGAGACAGAGTCTGTGAGGAGGCAATTAGTAAAGCTTAAGTGAAATTGTAAAGTAAGGTCCTGACCCAGTTGGGCCTTATAGAAAAGAAAGAGCCACCACAGCAATCTGCCTCTCCATCACGTAATGATGTGATGATGGCGTCCTGTGAGCTAGAAAGACAACCTTCACCAGGAATCAAACCAATTGACACCTTGATTGTAGACTTCCCAGCCACTAGAACTGTGAGAAAAATAAATTTTTGCCATTGAAACTATGCAGTCTGTGGTATTTTATTGTGGCAACCCAAGCAGACAGATTACTACAGAGACCTTGATACACTGTAGCAGAAGCCAAGATCAAAAGAAACCTCCAAATTACATTCCCAAACCTTTTTTGTTTTGAAATGGGGTCTCACTAAATTACTCAGGCTGATTTTGAACTTGTGATGCTCCTGCCAGGTAGCTGGGATTATAGGCTTGGGCCGCCATGCTGGGCCATTTGTTCAATTCTATTCTGCATCTTTAGCTTTTCTAGAATTCACTGAGATACCAGCCCAGGTATTCTGCTGGCCCAGATTCTGGAGCTGAGGTGGAAGAGAAAAGGGCCAGTTTCTGAGGAGTAGACTGCCTTGATGCAGTTGCCTATGAACTGGGAAAGGCTGTTGGAGCAAGAGGGTCCCTGGGGGGCAAGGCCACCTCCCCCCCCACACACACACACAAATGAATGAGATCAAGAAAGTTGCAAAGGCTTTGCTCCAGCTGAAAATCTGCAGCAAGGAGCAGGGCAAGTGCACAGTGCCATCAATGTGCAATTCATTTGTGATTATGAGCAGCATATTTGGGACGTGACAGCAGGCTGCAGGGTCAAGCAGCCGGGAGAGCTGGGTTGGTTTGGAGGCAGTTCAAGATTCTAAACTTGAAAAAAAAATTTTTTTTGAAAGACCGTGAGCATCTGTTTCAACTCTGAGACTGGCTCCTCTGTCCTGATGTTTCTGCTTTCTTTTGTCAGAGTGTGTAGGTCTCAACTGTAGCCCCTGGAAGCAAAATCTCCACTTGTTCAGTGGCATGTCACTTTTGGACTCTGTGTTACTTATCTACTGCTGTGTAACACAGTAAAATAACGTTAATGGCTTAAAACAGCACAAATTTGTTGTCTTGTGGTTTTTATGCATCAGAAGTCTTGGAACAGCTTTGCTGGGTTCTCCATTCAGGGATTAACTAGGTTACCATCAAGATGTCCGTAGGACTCTAATGCACTTGAAGCTTAGGGTCTTCTTTCAAGCTCACTGGTTGCTGGTGGAATTCATTCATTGGAGAACTGAAGCTCTTATTATTTTACCAGCAATTGGCCAGGGATTGTTCTCAGCTTCTAGAAACCAACCTGAGGTCTTTGCCACATCACCCCTTTCATAAAGATTTTAAAACATGATTGCTTCTGCAAGATCAAAAAAAGAGCGACCACTACAGCATTCTCTCTACCTTATCCTATCTACCATCTCTCTCTCTCTCTCTCTTTCTCTTATTTGTCTACAATCTATCATTATAGAATCCTAGTAAGTTGCAAAGATAGTACTGAGACTCCTGATATTCTTTGTCCAGTGTTTCCCAGTAGTTACATCTTACATAATTATGGTAAGATTTCAACTACAGGAAACTGACATTTATACAACGTATACATGTACTTCTATGCCATTTTACCACAAGTGTAAACTCCTATAACCACCACTGCAGTGAAAATTCAGAACAGTTTCATAGCCTGAAAGTGTTTTTCTGGTACTAATCCTTCATAGTCATACCTACCTCCTTCCCTAGCCCCCGGCATCTATACTCATCTGCTCTCAACTCTATAATTTCATCATTTTGAGAATGTTATATAACATACATAATGTGATTTGTTTTTTGAGATTGCTCCCCCATCCCACTTTGCATGTATATAATTTATTTTCTTTTTAAGTAGTGGGGATCTTAGTTACTTTTTTGTTGCTGGGACAGAATACCCAAAATCAGTACTTTAGAGAGGAAAGGTTTATTTCAGCTCACAGTTTCAGAAGAACATAGTCCACTCACTGGTGGGTTGCTGGAAATAGTGGAACCAGGTGGCCAGCCAGAGCCAGCATAAGAGCTCCCCACAGCATGGGAGAACAGAGTCAAGTGCTGGAGGAAGGGTGGAACTAGCACACACCTCTCTAGGTCAAGCCCCAGGCATGTACTCCTTTGATCTGATCTAGGCCTCATCTCCGACAGCCCAGGCCTCCTACTATACCCAAATACAAGAGGCTTTTGGGGGGACACTCCAGGACAAAACCATGATACTGGGAATTGAACTGAGAGCCTTTGCATTGACTTAGCTACACCTCTAGCCCTTTTAAATTTTTAAAATTCTGTGGGTGTTTTTTTTTTTTTGGAGGGGGAGGGGACAGAATCTTGCTCTGTAGTCCAAGCTGGTCCTGAACTCACCATGTATCCCAGGCTGGCCTTGAACTCCCGGCAATTCTCCTGCCTCAGCCTCCCAACTACTAGGAATACAGGTGTATGCCACCATGCTCAGCTTATAAAATTTTTAAGATTTTGAAACCGTCTTGCTAAGTCACTTAGTTGCCCAGCCTAGTTCAAACTTGCAATCCTCCTGCCTCAGCCTCTCAGAGTGCTGGAATCACCAGGCCTGGCCCTTTTTCATTGTTCTATTTTATTATCTCTTCCTGCCTTTCACTTTTTTCTAGTTATGCAATGTTTTTATTGTTGAGTTTTGATAACTGTATACATTTCACATAAATGTCCAATGTCAAATAAGTGATGTACAGGTATTTTCTTCCAGTATGTAGCTTATCTTTTCTTCTTAATAGGATCTTTCTTGGAGTAAATGCTTTATTTTAATTGTGTATGTGTGTGTGTATGTGTGTGTGTGTGCGAGAGAGAGAGAGAGAGAGAGAGAGAGAGAGAGAGAGAGAGAGAGTGTGTGTGTGTGTTGGAGATTGAAGCCAGGGCCTTGTGCATACTAAGCATGCATTCTCCCACATTCCAAGCCCACCATCCCCTTTTTGGTTAAATTCTGTATAAGTTGTGAGGTTCAGCCACATTATTTGTTGACGAGACTTCCTATTTTTAAAACTTGCCTGGTTAAGTCATGATCATTCAAGATAAGTCTCATTTTGAGTAACTCAAAGTTAACTGACTTTGGACTTTAATCACATCCTAACCATCCCCTTTTCCATATAGCGTCATAATCACGAGACTGATAGCCTTCATACTCACTGGCTCTGCCCATATTCGAAGGAAGGGAGTTACAGAGCAGTGTGACTATTAGGAGGAAGGTTCATTCTAACATTCTGCCTATCATAGGCTATAAACATTCATTTCCACAGATAGGTCAGTCTTTGGGTTAGAAAGTTCCACATGGAGCTGAAGGTGGATATGGGTGCCTGTAGGCATGTCAAGGCCCAGAAAAATGTGATTTGTTGTTCTTTGTCAGTTAGGGCTGAAGTTTCTCACTCTGGGCTAAGTAGCTATGATGGTGAAGTGAAACATGGATGGGGTAAGGGAAAGACACCATCATATGGCCCTTTTCTCTGAAAATAGAACTTGGACTGGGTTAATCGACTCAGAGCAGAAGGCTGTCCCAGGGCCAGTTAACACAGGAAATGCTCATTCTCTTACAACTTATCTTCTAACCCTCAACCAAGTTAGTGTTCTGTCCCTGAAATTCAGGAGACTAAGGGTGACACTTTCTTTAGCTTTGACTTAGCCATGGAATCTCTCTTGCCCTTCTGATGTGATGTTCTCTTTGAGACATCTACAACATATCTTCTTTCTAAAAGAACAGGCTCATCCATGAGTGCCCACCTGGAGCCTTGTAGCCGAATACTCCAACATCTCTAAATTTGCAGACCAGCCACTACTGGAGAAGTCTTGGGCTGATTCTTGAACTCTGAAATGGAAGGTGGCATGGTGAAATCCAGTCAAAATAACATCCTTTCAAGCTGGGGCCCACCATGACATTGTAAGCAATAAGTGGTTAAGGAAGTCAAGAAACATCTAAGAGAAAAGTATAAGAGAAAGGCCATTAGAACAGGCTCACTTGAAATATATGAGACCAAACCTGTTTGGTAATCAGCCCTCCTTGAAGCCATAGAAAAACCAGAGGCATGAAGAGTGAAAAGCACAGAAGTGTCATGTGGTTACAAACATTGTCCTGTTCCTCCTCATCCTGGTATTTTTCTCTCCCCAGTAAGTACTCTTCTCCTATTTCTTTACTCTCCTACTGCTCTGGTGTTCTACTTCGGGATACCTATCACTCCTTACGCAAATAACATTCCTAGAGCTGAGCAGTGTGGCAGCTTACACCTGCTTGGAATGACAATGCCACTCTAAGGTCAGCAAACCCCCCTACTCTCACGACCTTTCTGAGAGTGCAACCCCGACTTTCTGAACAAACTGCAAAGATCAAGCTGCTTGTGACACACTTTTCCTCTGCGATCTGCTTTCACGCTGCACCAGCACATTGCCTCTGAGGAGAGCCTGCGTGAGTCCCCGTGACCGCTCCCATACCACCCCTCTCCACTGCTGTGTAGAATTTCTTCCTTCTTCAATATCCCCCTGGTACTGTCATCCTCTATGCTCCCCTGTCCAACATCACCATAATCTGTTTTCTCTCCCTTGTCAGATAATTTTACCCCACAACACACTTAGTTTATATATTATTCCTTTGTTCCAATTCCCATTGCTACATTGGCTGGTTTCTACATTTATGAGGATGCTTCTACTCATAGACCTAGGCTAGGGGCTCTCTACAATCACTTGAAAAAGTTTGAAAATATACTGGTTCTTGGGACCAGAACAACAGAATCTGAATCTTTGGGAATGTCCTGAGGCTAGTTGAGTGTGCCAGAAAGGCAAGGATGGCTTTTTGTATCGAGCTACACCCTAAGCCCTTCATTATTTTATTTATTTTGAGACAGTGTCTCCCTAATTCACTAAATTGCCCAGAATGGGCTCAAACTTGTGATCTTTCTGCTTTAGCCTCCCAGAACGCTGGATCACAGGCATGTGCCACCAGCCTGGATACAATGAAGGTTTTTAAGACTTCCATTGCTACCTCTGTCAAAAGCCAGAATGGAAGACTGCTGCTCTGGTCTCACACATGCTTGGCACCCTCAGCTGTAAAGACTTTCACCTCCACCACACTTCAGAAAACCAACCTCTCTTCATACCTTGAAGTTAATGCGGATCTCATTACCTGATTTCTGATATCCCAAGAGTATCAATATAGTTTTCCAGCTTTCCCATTCCTCTCTCATGTCATTATTTCAAATGTTTGGCCCCACCATTTTCTCCCAATTTGTTAGTAGAGCCTCATTCTTCCTTCTTTCCCTAAACACCCTGGCTTCTAGGATAAGCCATTCTCACCAGTAACTTCACTACTCAGATTTTCTTACCCGTTTGTTGCTCTTGCTTCACAAATCCCAAACGCTGAATCAATGGGAAAATCTATCTGCCCTGCTCTTCTGCAAGAACTTCTGAAGAACAACTAGACGCCATTTGGATGGTCATCACTACAGTTCTATGTTTCTGAATTTTAATTTCTAAATACTGTTGACCCTTGGCTTCCATTTAACCTTTTCTCCCATTCCACAAGTACAGGCCTGTTTGCATCTCCTATTGTTCTTTTCTCTTTCTTTTTGCTCCCTTCCAGCACAAGGCCAATTATTGTTTCCATGTTTTGGATCCCATTATCTTATTAATTTTTAAGTTATATTTTGAAACAGGGTCCCACTCCGTAGTCCTGGCTGGACCTGATGTCACTATATAGCAAACTCCTGGTAATCCTACTGCCTCAACCTCCTGAGTGTTGGTATGCTTTTTTGTGTCCTTTACTTATCTTCAACTTCCGCTCACTTCTTTCCCTAAGAACACACACACATACACACACACCCATGCACATGTACATACACAGGCACACATACAAAGTCTTTCCTACCTTCTAAAGAAATTCCTTCTTCAGCTACCATCTTCATTAGTTTGACCTGAGATAAGCTTCTTTAAAAGAATGATCTAACTCATTGTTTTCACTTCCTTACCTTCCAGTTACTTCTCAACCCACAGCTACTTAATCCTATGGTTCTGCTAACTTCATAGGCAATGATCAAGGTAGAATCCATACAGACATTTTCAAATTTCCTGTTTTCTTTTTCTTTTTAACTTTTCTCTACACTATTTCTAGTGACCACTTCTTCCTTTAAAAAACCTACCTTGGATTTCTTTTGTTGAGACAGAGTCTCACTTTGTAGTCCAGGCTGGTCCTGAACTCACTATGTAGCCCAGGCTGGCCTTGAACTCATAGCAATCCCCCTATTTCAGCCTCCCAGGTGCTGGGATCACAAGAGTGCACCACCACATCTGGCTTATGTGATGCTAGGAAATTGAACTCAGGGCCTTGTGCTTGGTAGGCAAGTACTCTGACCACTGTGCTATTTCTCCATTGCTATCTTGGGTCTCAATAATTCTCTTCTACCATGGTTTACTTCCTGCTTCCTTGACTGAGTGTTTGATGATGTTTTCATTGCCAAATCATAGTTTTTTACATGCATTTTAAAGGATGACAAATTTGAGGATCCTCTCCTTAGCTCTCATCTTTCCTCTCTGTGCCCCGTCCCTAGCCTTATACTAAAGACTACCAAAAGTTCAGTTTTAAGCCTATTGGCTGAGATTCAGACCTGCATCTCCACTATCTATTGGATCTTTACTTCTTTACCTTTTCAAATTTTGTATGCTCCAAAGCAAATTTGTTATTTTCCAGAGCATTCTTATTTATTTGTTTATTTATTTAGTCATTTATTTATTTATGAGACAGGATCTCACTCTGTAGTCCAGGCTGGTCCTGAATTCACTGTGGAGCCCAGGCTGGCCTTGAGCACATAGCGATCCTCTTGCCTCAGCCACCCAAGGGCTGGGATTACAGGCATCTTCTAGAACATTCTTCCATCAAACTACAAAACTAGAGTCTTGTGTTCTTCATTTCCAGGGTGACACCATTATCCACTCTAACTCTCACAAAAGAAATTGAGATTTGGTTATTTAGAGTGGCCTCTCTGCCTCAACCTTCACATACAATTAATAAAGTCCTGTCAACTCTACTTGCTAGATAGTCTCAAATATATCTGCTTCCCTTCATTGCTGCTACTTTGATTCACCAATTGCTTTCCCACCACTACAGTGATACGGCCTCCTGACTCATCTTCCTGTCTGCTTTTGACTCCTTGATGATTGTTTCCACTCAGCAGTAGTGATAGAAAGCCTTTAGAATGCGACTTGGCACATAGTGGCTATGAACAAAGATTTGCTCGGTGAATGGATGTCCAAATGCTCTCTGCAGAGACCTACAAAGTTTGTTCCCGTTTCTGGCCTCATTTTCCTCCTGCAATTTAGATTCTAGCTAAGAGAAAATCTCAAAACAAGGTTTCTGATTCCAAGTAGGAGTATTTCTTTAACTATAGTCCAGAAGCTTTCCTTTCAATCTCACATTATGAACGTTTTTTTTAAAAAAAAATATTTTTCTTGGGAATATTTGTATACAGTCCCAAATGGAGACAAGTAGATAGACAATGATCTCTCCTTTTCATTTCTGATGAGAGAATTTCAGAATATTAGGCCCACAACTGAAAAGAAAGGAGGTACATTGTGTGGATTGTGTGGAGGTCAAAAGCAGAGAAGACTTCAGACCAGGGTCACTACATTTACTATTTCATTTATCGAGACCAGTATATTACATTTCCTACTTCATTTGTTCGGATCAAGGGACTCTATTTCTTACTTCATTTATTTGCTCAGCAGGTGTTTCCTTGGTGCCAGGCTCTATCTCAGGGGTTGAGAGTATGATGACAGGTTCCACTGGCTTCGGGAGGTTTGATGGATAGCAATGGAAACTCTAGCGTAGCAGGAAGCAGAAGGGGTTGAGCCTATAGAGCATGACCTCAATGGGAGCAGGGCAAAAAGTTACCAGTGCTCAGGGAGTGTGGCCAAGGGGCTGCTCTAAGGCATATCCTGGCTTGCTGCAGTGTAATGGTGATGCAAAGTGATGAGGTGATAGCCAGAGAGGGAGACATGTGTCCACAGCAAAACATTATTCCCTCAGGTCCTCACTCCTTGCACTTGCTACCACTGGGAGCAATAATTATCCCATCTCTCTGGATACCTAGGATGTGGTCAAGTCAGTTTTCCTGTACATACTCAAAATAGGCAGCAAGATAAACATCTCCTGGAGGTTGTTCTTACGTGAAAATGCTCAGAACGCTCTTCAGTTTGAGTTCTATTTTTTAAAAAACTCCTTAGTCCTTCAGTGATGACATATTCAGGTGTCTCTAAAAAAATAGTCTTTTATCCAGAATACTGCAACTTTGATAACATTTGAAAAATCACTGTGTATACCAGAGAATTGCCGGGTACTCCCACGGCTGATGATCTGTGAAGACCAGTACGAGTAGTGGGGAACAAGCCTGCAAAGCTTGATGGTGGAGGAATGTCTGCCCTGCAATCCTGTGTCTTCCTCCCAGGGGTCTACTCGGCCGGCCTCTTCTGGGCCCTGTCCCTCACCCCCTCCCTTTGTAGGTAGGGCTGTACCAGACCAAGAAGACACTGCCCCAGGGGCTCATAATCTGAGCGAGACAGTCCAATTATCTACAATTTATGGAGCTCAATTGGAATGAGTTCAGAAAAGAGCAACCTGAACAATTAAGGGACCGGAGGGCTCGGCTTCTGGGGCAAGATAAAAGGCAGGAGGTCTCAGGCAACCTTAATGGTTTCAGGGGGAGTGGTGACTAAGGGGGAGGACCTACAAGGATGTCTGCCAGCAAAGGAGTGTTAAAGGGGGCAAACACCTGGGAGGGAGGGGGTGGAACGAGCAGGAACAAGGCAAGGGATGTGAGCCCCCAGGAAGTGTGGGCAAGCAGCTTGGAACGCTGATCCAGCCTCTGGGAGTCAGCCCATGTTGAGCAAGTAGTAAATTTTGGCTTTCCTGGCCCAAGTCATGGCTTGAGGGAATCCCAGGAAGCCCCAGAAAACAGAGCAAGCACCAGAGCGGTGCCTCTGACAGAAAAAAAGCTTGGACCTAGGCCCTATAGAAAGCTTAAGCCTCACAAGAACACCATGTGATGGGAAAATGGTGGTTTGGGTAAATTTCATAGTAGCCTGGAATATTTCTTCCAGCCCTGAAAAGTCCTAAAGGGAAGGAAGACCTCAGTCCAACTCAGCTCTTAATTCAGATGTTGTCTTCCATACTTAAGATGTTTACCGATTGGGAAGGGCTCTGCTTTCTGGGCCAGGACCTACTTTTGCCAGGCTAAGCAACCTTCGGCAAATCCTTTCCTTTTTCTGGGTCTATTTCCTTCTCTGTCAAACAAAGACACCAACTGGGCCTGGTGATACAGCCCCGTAATTCTTATACTCTAGAGGGAGGCTGAAGCAGTTTTGAGCCCAGCCTGGGAAACTTACTAACTTCATGAGACCCTGCCTCAAAATTAAAACCAAAAAATGGACTGAAGATGTAGCCCGGTATAAAGGCCCTGAGTTCACCCCCTCCAGCACATGCATGCATGCTCACACACACACACACACACACCAAGGGATCAAGGGATTTTTTTTTCTGTTTTGAGACAGAGTCTTGCTCTGTAGTCCAGGCTGGTCATAAACTCACTGTATAGCCCAAATTGTCCTGAACTTATAACAATCCTCCTGCCTCATTTTCCTGAGTCCAGGAATTACAGGTCTCCTCCACCATGCCTGGCTTATGCAGTGCTAGGGAGCTGACCCAAGTTCTTGTGCTTGCTGGGAAAGTGCTTTAACTGTTCAGCTATGACCCTAGTCCCTAAGCAGATTTTGGATGGTAAGGTTTCTTTAAGTAAGATCTAGTACGGAAGCCTACTGTATAAAACAAACAAAAGGAATGCTTTGTTAGTAGAAGCATGTTTGTTGAGTTCAATTTTTTCATTTATATTATTATAAACTGAATAAACAGAACTGTGAGGCGATTTTGATGAAATCAGTGAGTTAAAATCAAGGGTTCAAGCAAGCAAGCAAACAAGAGACCTGGTCTCTGGGTTCACTTTAGTTCTAAGGGTTCACTCTGGGTGCTAGAGTTTTTAGACTTCGAATGAAGTCTACCTGGCCAGAGTCCAGGACGAGGCCCAGGTTTGAAGGAGCGGGTTGGAGGGGGTTGGGTGGGGGCAGGACGCCTGATTTATGTATCCTTGGACATGGAATGATGTTTGTGTAGATGATTATACAAAGCAAAAATTTGGGAGCATAGGTGACTGTCATTCTCTCTGCAGCTTTCTGTGACTGGCAGATGACTTCAGGTCTTCTTGGGTAGGACAGAAATTATTAAAATGAGATATATTTTTATTGCTTTCACGATGCAATATTAAAAATGAATTTAAACCTGTACAGTGAAAAAAGTTTCCTTTCTTCCTCAGCTACACAACTGCTTTTCCCAGAGGTAGCAATGGCTACCAGTAATACCCCTCCACAGATACGTTAAGTCATATTATACTAATGGATCCTTCCAGAAACATTCTATACATATATAAGGAAATGTATATGTATTCATGTTTCCCATTTTCTCTTCCCACAAAAATGGAAGTATTGTGTACACATTGCTCTTTGTATTCTTCTGCTGTATGTTTACATCTAACCAACCTACTGCTGGCATTCAGGTTCCTTCTAATAGTGCCTATTACTCATGATGCTGCCATAACAATTATTGTGCATACATAATTTGGCATATGTGTCACTAAATCTCACCATAGAGCCCTTGAGCCATATTTTAAACTTAACTGTGAGGCTCCAGGATAGAATGCTATGGAATGCCATGGCCCCATTTTTCTTCCTTTTACCAAGTTAGCTTCTTTCCTCGACCTTCAAGTGGGTGTAATTAAATACCATTGTGGGACATTAAGGAGAAGGCAGAAGGAGGTTCTGACTGGCCTGGTAGGGGTCTCTTGTGATTTCTGCATTGGCTAACAATCCTTGCTTACTGACATTTCTTGCCCCTAGAACCATTTAAGCAATGGCCAGAAATGACAGACTAGTTTTAAAGGCCAGGTAGATAATGAAAACCCATGAAGGCAGCTGTATGCAAGATGCTAAATGGCAACTGACACCTGGTTTCAGTGTCAGGGACCAAATGGGAATTGTGGGTGTGGGGCTGGCAGGGAGAGAGCACACAATAGAAAGCACATTTAATTCTAGCTGCCCGTGGGTCCCAGTGCTCTTGGATATTTATGGAGAAGCCAGAAATTTGGGTTTATATATGAACTCTTCCCAAATTGTATATAATTTTAATAGAACGCAGGCATGGTGGAATGTGCCGGTGATCCCAGTTATCTGGGAGGCTGAGGCAGGAAAATAGTAAACTTAAGACCAGCCTTGGCTACATGTTGAAAAAAAAGCATAGAAATAAAGACCCACAAGGCATTTCCTATGTGTCAGGCACTGTTAGAAGAACTTGAGACATAACTCAACATTCGTTAAAAATCCAGTAATGTAGAGTCTTATGGTTTACCTCCGTTGTACAGATGAGCAAGAGGAAGCACAGAGAGTTTCAGTAACTTTCCCGAGTTACACAGAACAAATAGCAGAGTTAGGATGCAAACCTAGTTCATGCTGTTAATGACTATATCATAAGGAAATTCAATTCATTAAAACACTGCATATGTAAGTGCCACCAAGCCAAACAAAAAGCCTCTAGACATCTCTTAGAGGGCAGCTGGCGTGAGGTTGGCTGTCATTCTGATGGTTCTACAAGACTGAATATTGGCTGAGTTCTCTTGCGAGCATTTTGAATCAGGCCAGGTCTAGCCATGAATCCTGGTTAAAGTCCGTCCCTTAACTTCTGTCATGTTGCCTACTTTTTCAATCACTTTTTCTTCTTTTGGAGAAGAGGTACTGACAATTGTGCCCAAGGCTTTTGCACTGAACTACATCTCTCTTTTTTAAAAATATGAAATTCTTCACAAATTTGCATGCCATCTTTGTTCTGGGGACATGCTAATCTCTGTATCTAGCACTCCAGCCCATTTTTTATTTTTCATTTTTGAGTCAGGAGGTCAACAAGTTGCTGAGTTGCTCAGGCTGGGCTCAGACTTGTGATGTTCCTGCTTCAGCCTCCCAGAGTGCTGGACTTATAGGCCAGTGCCCTGAAGCTAAGCTCCAATCACTCCAGAGAACAGGGAGAGTACAGAGCTGGAAACAATTGGCCTAGCTTTGGGTCCTCAAGAGGTCACGGAACTGTGGGTGGAAAGGTGCTGATCTTGAGTTTGAATTCTTGAGTCTTCTGCTCTGCCGTTGTTTGTTTGGTTGGTTGGTTAGCTGGGGGAGGGTAAGTAGGCAACATGACAAAACTTAAAGGATGGACTTTAACCTGGCTTCATGGCTAGACCTGGCCTGATTCAAAATGCTAGCAAGAAAACTGTCAGTATTCAGTCTTCTGGCCTCTTTCCGCCTCGTTTTAACTCCCACTGCTAAACCCATACTGCAGAGGGTTATTGTGAGGATGAGCAAGACACTGTATGTACATGTACAGTGAAATAGAAGAAGATATTCTTAGCAGTAGGGCTTATTTGGGGACAGGAAACTCATTTCCCAGAGAAAGCAACCCTGAGACATAACCAGGGAAAAATGAGCTGTTTCCCCATGTCATCACAGCTTTCTCAGGGCTCTCTTTGATTCCAAGCTCTTTTATTCAGTAGATCACTTCTGTGGCCATGGATGGGCCACATCAGACACTTGGGTATTGACCCCTGGAGCCCAGAGGCCCAACCCTTCTTGAAATTCACCATAAGTGCTTTGTTTGCCGATAAATCTGCCTTCATCAAATTTCTTGTTCACTTGTTTGCTTTCCCATGTTAATTTGCAGATTTATGTGCTGAGTTCAACAAAGCTGAGTATACAACTGTGTATCTATCTATAATACAATATAGATACACACACACACACACACACACACACACACACACACACACATATATATATATATATATATATATATATATATATATAATTTTTTGAGACAAGGTCTCATTCTACAGCCCAGGCTGGTTCTGAACTTACTGTGGACCCCAGGCTGGCCTTGGACTCACGGCAACCCTCCTGCCTCAGCCTCCCAAGTGCTGGGATTATAGGCTGGTACCAAGACCAGCTTATGTGGTGCTGGGGAATCAAACTTGGGTATGTAGTGTTTGACATAGGGCTTGCTAGGAAAGCGCTTTAACTGCTGAGCCATTCCTCCAGCTCCGAAATGTACATATTTTTTTAAATGAACCGAACCTTTTTCTCATGGAGAATGACTTAGTTTTAGAATATTCAATAAAAATAAAAACAAGACAACTTCTGAAAAGTGAGACTGAACATCATGGGGAAATTTGGTCATACATGTCATCAACCACATTGTGATAGGGTGGTATGTACTTGTTGAGAAGAAGCTTCCTGAATCAGCAGAAGCTTCTGGAGCTGCATAAAGTGGTGGGGAAGAAAGAACAAGGAGATGGAAGGAGAGGTCAGTTCTTGGGGATAAAAATGAACCGGGGTGAGCTCCAACGCCCCAAGGAAGGCAGGTATGTGTTCTCTGCATCTCTCCAGTCTTGTGCTCTAGAAAGAAGGTTGAGTCCCACTGAACCAACCATCTCGCCTAGTTCTGCCCTAGTTCCTCTTCTCCTCAGGGCAGCAGCCCTTCCAGGGGTAGGCTTTTGACTCTGTATTTGAGCTGAAGTGACTTGTCAAGTGTGGAAGGCCTTGAATACTACCTTTTTTATTTTCCAAACTTTAGGAGTCATTAAGGGGCAGGATGCTAGGCCCTTGTATGCACCAAGGTATCTGGAATGCAAGGGCAGGAGGCTGGAGGTGGGAGGCAGGGAGGTGGTTGGGAAGTAATTAGGATTTGAATAGACAATAGTTATGATGATGAAGTGGTGGAGGGATCAGTTTAGGACATCTATCCACATACAGTGGGGGGGGGGGGGGGGGGGGGGGGGGGGGCGGAAGGGGCAAAAGAAGGAATCCTGATGATTGGCTTCTGTTCCAGGACCCAGGAGGAAAGAGCTATTCACAGAAAGGGTGAATGGGCCCCTTCACGGCTCTGGTCCCTTTGGACCAAAAAGCTGCCCTTGATCACCAGGGGATCTAGGAAGTCCTGTCTTGTCGCACAGAGGCCCGACTCCTGAAGAAGCTGGAAAAGGAGGGTGCTACCCTCCTCTAGACCCTCTTGCGCCCTCCCAGACTTCACCCCCAACCCCCGCCTCTGGCCCTCCTGGTCAGAAAGCCAAGGATAGTCAAAGGCGAAGGCGAGCAGGTGACAGCAGCCCGAGGTGGGTGGGGAACGGGACTGCAGGCGGGAAAGGCCGCAGAGCAGGAGGAAGGATCCCATGAGAAAGAACCCCTCAACGGCACCGACTGACCTTCGCGCCAAAACCGGTTCGGCGGCAGTGCCTCCGCCTCCCTGTCGCCTCGGGTCCGGGTAGGAGGAACCACAGCGCCACCCAGCGGCTGGTGTCGGGGAACGGCAGTGAGGGCTCCTCCGTGGTCCTCCAAGAGTGGGGCAGCCTGTAGGACAGGGTCTGGGGACTTCGGGGGTGGGGGGAAGACAAGGAGAAGGCCGGGCACGTAGTGGTTATGGACTCTTAAATTAGGCCTTCTGTTCATTTCACTTACCAGTCCATCCGGCACATGGCACCAGGCGACTCTCACTCCAAGTCAGCTGATAATTAAAGCTCAACAATCTTTCATGACCTCCATTATGTCACAGTGTAAAGCTCAAATTCCTTGATCTGCCCCTAAAGGCCAACGCGTTTTGACCTAAGACAATCTTTCAAGCTCTTCTCTCACCACTTACTCTATGCCTCCTAAAGGCACTTTGCTGTCTAAATGTACCACTCACCAGTCTACATCGGCTTCCATTCGCTCAGCAGGCAGTAAGGCACTAAAGAGACAGTGAGCTAATCCATGGGCGGATCCTTGCCTGGCCAGCCTGCATTCAGTCCGCGAAAGGCAATAAATAAGAAAGCCAGTGAAGAAACAATGTAATTTTAAATAGCAGAGTGATAGGCTAATGGCGGGGTCAAGAAGGTCACTGCTATACCTGGAGTGAGACAGGATAATGAGTTAACCTTGCAAATACCTTGCCAAGAACATTTTGGGCTGAGGATAGGTGTACACAGAGGTCTTGAGAGAGAAATGAGCTCAGCATAGCAGAGGAAAAGGAATAAGCGGGTTGGCTGGAGATGAAGGCAGGAAGTACACTGGATGTGGCCTGAGAGGAAGGGAGGTCTGAAGGCACTTGGATTTTCTCAGTTAAAATATGAAACTATGGAAGGGCATGGTATGGTTTGCATTTTTAAAAGATCACTGAGTGGAGTGTCAAGATTGGGAGCGTGGAGACCGGCTGAGAAGCCCTTGAGGTGGTCCAGGAAAGTTGACGGAGGCCTGAACCTTCCATGGTGGCCTGGGGAATGCTTTCTCTTTAGCCACCCCAGGAGATTCTTGAGGAAGAGGCTATATTGTAGTGACCTTTGGATTCCCATCCTACACCCCTAAGAAGTTGGCCTTCTAGGTAGCTCTCTGTGACCCACCAGTGAATGTGGTAAGGAGGTCATGGCAGTAGGACAGACACGTGACCCCAGGACAGGAGTTCTGCACCTTCCTTCTTGGTGCTCTCATGGACTCCTTCCTTTCCCTGCTTTGTCACTTAGTGTCTTCTAAAAGAATCCAAAAATGTTTAGGAGGGAAAGAAAAGCAGGAACTAGCAACTGGCGCAATGCCTTCCCATATTACTTCATTTAAGTTAATATATTTATTTTAGAGGTAAACAAAACTTCAAAAGAAGAAAGAGACTTTATGCTGAGATCTTTTCTAGTCTCTTGTTTATTGGTAGTATCACACAATGCAAATAAACCTTAGGATGAAATTACAGGTCTTTAAAAAGATTTAAGACTTCATGATGTCAATAAAAGTGATGTTGGAGACCATCTCTAATGTCACATAAAGTCCTTGATAAATGAAGCTTTGGCAGAGATAGACCAGTTACCCCTGGAAGAAGAGAAAAATGACCTGGGTAATGACAGGATCAAGACTTTAAAAAAAAGAATGATTCAACCCTCAAAAGATTACAAGAGGTCCTTCGGATAATTGAAGAAGCTCTCTAATTTTGGAAAAACAAAACAAATCTCTACTTACGATTGTGCTGCAAAAGTCAATATTCTTACGTGCTCTGGTCATAAAAATTACATTAGTCTCTAATGTTTGATTCATTCTTAAAGAATTACTACATATTTGTAATTATTTACACATTTTAAATGGAAACTAAAATATTTCCCACATTTCTAAGTTTATTTCTAAAGATAAAGTCCTAAGCAAACCCCTTCCCCCACTCTATAGTAAAATTTACCTCCTGTTTCAAGTGAACTCATTGTAAGTGGCCTTTTCCGTAGCACCACTTATCCTTAAATAGCAAGGTCTTCATGTAGCCCCAGCCTTCTCTTCACCCGGTAGTTGCCAAGCCTGGCTGCACATTAGCATCCTGTCTTCTGTTTGCGCAACAGTATTGAAGCCTGTACCCTCACTCCAGGTGAATTAAATCAGACTCTTTGCGGGGGGGGGGGGGACTGGAGCTAAAACTCCCCAGGTGATTTAATGTACCATCAGGGCTGGAAGCTTCTGCAGTCCTCCCTCCTGCTCATGCTGGGCTAGCAGAGACTGAGGCCGGTTGCAGGCGGACTGCCCTGAAGGGAGAGTGTCAGGGCTTGTGCTTGGTGAGAGGGGTAGCTGCAGTGTGATGCTACCTTAGTCTGAGTCAAAAGGTGGCACGGGCCCAAGCATTTACTGCCTTGGCACATCCATTGTGTACTGTACTCCCTTAGGACTGTGGATGAGTAGCCCCCTGTGTTCTTGTATGCGGTAAGTTAGAGACACCTCCAATCTCTCACTTTTCTTTCCCCTGTCCAAAGCAAAGAAAGCCTGGCTCCCTTGTCACGGATATGCAGTGAGATAAAACCGCTTGTTATGGTGAACATATGATGGTTACCTAACACATAAAACTGTGTTTTCTTGTTGATCTGTTTTTTGTGTTCTGCTGTATTGCCAGCACCCAGCAAGGTGCTTGACATAGCAACATTTCTATAGGCATACTTTGAATAAGCTGAACCCCTTCTGGATGTAATAAGCATCATGATTAAGGTACAAAGGCTTATCTAGGTACCTGTTGGATGTGGTGGCACATGCTTAGAAAGCCATCACTCTGCGAAGCTGGTACGAGGAGGCTCACAAATTCTCTCATCCAACTTGGGAAACTTAGCAAGATCTTATTTCAAAAAATTTTTAAAAAGTTGCTCAGGATATAGCTCAGTGGTAGGGTTTTCTTTGGTTCAATCCCCCTGTTGGCTGGGTGCAGGATGGAAGGTAAGGGGTACAAAGAACTATCAAAGTATAGAGGAGAAAAAGACTGTTCCTGATTTGGGAGGAGGGAAAGTATAGAAATCTTCATAGCAGAGGTGGCAACTGAGCTGGACTTAAGAAACTAGGTAGGCCAGTGATGCTGAGAGCTGGAGTGAGGGCATTCCTTGGAGAAGAAACAATGTGAGCAAAGCCAGATAAGGTGCAGAGGTCATTCAGAGAACTGACCAGTTGGGAAACGGGCTGGGATACCAGTGTATGAGCGCTCATGGCAGAAGATTAGATTGAAAGGATAGGCTCAGAAAGAGTCATGAGTGTCATGCTCAGTTTTCACTTGATTCTACAGGTAGGGATGTTTCTGGGCACGCATGTGTGTGTGTGCGGTTTTGATGTTTTTGAAAAATGTAGTATATTTGCTTTAGGAATATTAGCTGTCTCCTTTACAAAACTCAGTCGCAGCACCATTTCTTTTGCAAAATATCTGTTGAGCACTTCCAAGGTGCCTGGCACTATGATAAAGGACAGACTGGAGCCAGGGTTAATTCGACAAGAATTAGTTGGACAATTATTAAGTCATTGGTGTGGTGCAGGCAAAAGCTACTGAGGGCCTGAAGTGGCTTAGTGCGAGTTGGAGTGGAAAAGAGGAGAAGGATTTGACACACATCACAAAGAGAGAATTACAGAACTTGGTGACCGTATTAGGTGGGGGTGATGGAAGGAGAAGAAAGACTGAATGACTAATGACAATGATAATTGCTGGCATTTGAGTGGCTCTTGTGTGCCAGCTGTCGTGCCAAGTGCTTTGTGTACATCATCTGATTCTCACAATAACGCTTTTTCTTGATGACACTGAGGGCTCAAAGAAGTGAAGGAACATGTCCAAAGTCACACAAGGAGAAGATGGTGATGACTAGGCTCCAGAGACTATGCCCTCACCTCAATGCTATTTAGTTTTGGGAGGAGTTGGGGGACTGTATTTTCTTGACATTGCAATCCAGCAGCTCAGCCTAAAGACACTCCCATCTCTTCCTCTGTGAAAGAGATGTAATGACAGGGCCCCTTCCTTGCTCCTCCAGCAGTTCTTCCAGTGCTGCTCACTTCTGAGGGGAGAAGGTGGGCCTGGCGAAGTGCTGTGGAGAGAGAAGGCTGGTAGGCTAGAACCAGAGGCTGTAAAAAAAAGAGAACTGGTAATCACCAGGATATGTAGATGTATTTAGACCACATGAGGTAGGTAAGTAAGTAGGTAGGTTGGTAGAGTTTTAGATTGGAGCCATTACTTGAGAATTAGGGGCTTCGCATCAAAATCCTGAGCTGTAGCTGGCCTGGTAGAGCAGGTTTGTAATCCCATCACTCTGAGAGGCTGAGGCAGGAGGAGCACAAGTTTGAGTCCAGCCTCAGCAACTTAGAGACCCTGTCTCAAAATCAAGAATAAAAATAGACTGGAGATGTAGCTTAGTATGAAGGCCCTGGGCTTGATCCCTATCACCACACGCGCGTGCACACGCACACACACACACACACACACACATCCTGAGCCCTGGCTTCCCTTGAGAGATAAGATCTGACAACACTGGGCCCACACTGCTATGTGACAACTCTGGGTTTGTGCTGTCCTTTGCACCTGTGCCCAGCATTTCTCACTGCTCGTGAGCGAGCTGGCATGTTCCCCTAATTCAACCCACGTTACTCCTTATAGTTATTTGTCTGAGCCTGCAGGTGGTTGGCTCTAGGACTCCTTGCCTAGAAAACCCTACCACAGAGTTTCCCTTTCTGTTATGAGATACACTGTGTCAGCAACCTCTGATCCCACACCCTTTCCGGGCCACACAGTGTTTCCCAGGGCAGCAAACTGGGTTCCACAAACAAAGCCAAGAAAGAAGGATTATCATCAAGTCTTACTATTTATTTCTTTATGGGGTTAAACAAGAGCAGAGAGGCCTCTGCCCCACAATGCAACAAAACAGAAAGCAGTACACATACAAAGACTCTCACTGAAACACAGGCAGGGGTAAGAGGGAGGGCAGAGACAACTGAATCATAGCCAGGTAAGGGATGAAGGGATGGGAGACTGCTAGGAAACTGGCTTGGAGACTCAGTCATAGGGACTAGTGCAAGAAAGTCCTACTCATGAAGCACAGTGTAGAAAATGGCGTAAGAAAGCTGCCCAGCTCTGCTGCCTGTGATGGAGGGCAGGGGCAGCTGGAGAGGTGGTGGAAGATCAGAGCGGTGGGGTGGACGGGGACAGTCATATGACTTTGAGGTGGACTGTAGTGCCCCTTTCCCCTGCTACTGGGCAAGGCCTTGGGTTGGTCTGAGCCAGGGGTCTCCTGGGCACTTGGTGAGGGGGAAGAGGGGATGGGAGTCACCAAGGTTCCGTTCCCTGGGCCTGTGTGGCCCCATTTACTGCCCAGTCCCTTTTCCCCTCCTGAGGATGCAGGAGCTAGAAGGCAGTACCTGGGGTCTCTCTGGAGCCCAAGCACCTTCTCTTTCACTTAAACATAAACCAGCACCTCTTCCCCTCCCCAGCAGAAAAAAGCACTCTAGGGATGGGGTCTGTAGTAGGGCCCAAAGTACTGTGTGGAAAGAACACAGGAGTAGAGGTGGGAAACCGGCTGTGAGAGAAAACTGGCGGGGAAGGACTCCCCAGGCTCATGAAACTGACTTGGGACCTGGTCAAGGCCCTTGAATGATTCCTTCTGTTCTAGGGAAGGCTCCCGTTCATCCTTAAGTGGATGAAGTCCTGCTGTCCTTCCCCTTCTGCTTCTCGGGTTCACTCTAATGCAGCTTCAGGCCTGTCCCTTCCTCCGCACCCCACATCCTAGAAAGACAGGCCCTCCTGGCTCTGAAAGCCCCTGGCCTGTCCCACATAGTTCTGGCTCTGGTTCTTGTCAGCTTTTATTGGCTTTTAGATGTCTTAGGTAATGTGGTCTCCCCCTCCCAGCACACTAGCATAAGGCTAATAGACCCCAAGAGGCCCTGGATGCTTCTTTCCCCACATAGCCCCCCAGCCTAATCAAACAGTTCAAGTCTCTCAGCCAAGGGACAAGTGTTCTCTGTAGTGAAAGGGTCCTCTTGCCAGTCTCTGGATTTTCTCCAGAAAGGGGCAGAGGTGACTGGAGCAGAGGACCTGCTACAGAGTGAGGAGGAGCCTAGTTGTTCCACAGTTGGGATAGTAACCCATGGGGTCTGGGGTGGGAAGGGATGAATACTCTTTGGTAGGCTGGGGATGGGGACAGGGTTGGGTTGGAAGAGGCTCATCTCTGGAGAGCTTTGGGGCAATGCCACCAGGTTCTCCTTCATGGAGGCCTGGGCTAGGGCAAGATGGAGGAGTATGAGGACTCAGGCCAAACCTGACCCACTTGGGCTCAAGTCCTCCCTCCCCATGGAGATTGGAAATGAAAGGTCTTTGGCCCCAAGGCCAAGATCTCCAGGGCAAGAGTGGCCCTTGGGAGTAGTGCACCTTCTGTAAGATATGGCCCTTCAGACAGCAGCAATCCAACCATGTGCCCTCAGCCTTCTGTTTTTCAACCCAACAGCTCATCTCCTATGCTCTTTACCCAGAAGGCTTCTTACGTACCACTCTCTGATTTGGGTATCAGTTCTTGGGCCTGCCTCAACAATAATCATTCACCTCCCCAAAGACAGGTGGCAGTAGTTCATTTAGTCATTTCTCCAGGCCCTCTGTCTGACTCTCCTTGTCTCTGTTTCCCAGCTTCCTTCTCTTTCACCGCTCAGCTGTACCCCATTCCTACCCCTGTTGTTCTGGGTGGTGGAGCTGTGCTCACTGTGTGCACCTCATCTCCCAGCCTGTCGCTTCACTTGTGACAGCCCCACATGGGGCAAGGCGGGCTATGTGGCAGGAGGGCTATTGCACTGTCTGCCGTCGCCTGTAGGGATATGGGCAGGAAGGAATTAAGGATCTTGGCAACAAAGGAGTGCGGAGGGGGGGGAAAGAGCTTCTCCCCTCTGTGCCCTCCAACATCCCTTGAAGGACTGGGGCTGGGTGAGCAGCCTCCTTCCCTGGGGTCAGGGCTCTCAGCATAGGTGGGAAACTCCAGCCCCCACTCCCTCCCATTCCTTGCTAAGCCCCACAGATGGAGCTTGAGAGGGAGCACCTGCTGCTCCTACCTTTTTCTCCTGGGTGAGTTCTGCAGCTCACTGGGGCCCTCTGGCCATTCTGTTGGAGCTGCTTCTGGGATGGGGGTATGTTAGGGGGATGTGTAGTCCCCCACTTTCCCCCACCCCCCACCTGGTCCTACACCTCCCATGGGAGGAGCTCCCTCCCCCCAGTGTTGGGGGGGGGGCTGGAGCTGATATCAGCGTGTAGTGGAGGTCTGTCCTCCCTCCCTGCTGTCATTCTTCCCGTGTTAGGCCCTCCTCTAGGGCAGGCAGTGTCTCCAGCCCCAGTCCGCCGCCACTTGGGTTGCTGGAGAAGGACACCATGGTATGAAGGAGCATGAGAACAAGGACACAGAGCCGGATCCTGCTGGGGCTGAGGTGGGAGCTCCCAGAGACAGGCAGCAGGGAGGGCTTGTGGCTGATGTGGCCTGGGGGGTCATGGCGGGGGTGATAGTGGTGATACTGTTGGTGGTAGTGGTGGAAATAGGAGTGGTGGAATTGCTGGTGGTGGGTTTTGGGGGCCTCAGACTCCTTGAACTTCTTCTTCTCCGACTCACAGGAGACCCACTGCACATCACAGCACTTGGTTTCCGGCCGCTTTGGTGAAGAATCCAGCAACCCTGCCAATGGATAAGGAAGGCGCGGTGGGGTGCTCAGGAGATGGATGTTTCTGCCTTACCTGGAGAGATCATTTCCAAATCTAGGGCACTCAGGTAGCCCTATCCAAGACTTCTTTCTCCTTGGCCCTCAGCACCTACCCTCTCTAAGTCCTTCTCTCCTGGAGGACTTTAGACAGTTTGGGTGGTATGACTCCATAGCTGGGTATATTCTTGGTAAAGATGGCTGCTCGAATCTTTCTTCCTAATCTGTTTGGCCCTATCCCAACCTAGGGACCTTGCTGCTCCATCCTCTCCAGCCACTGACTTTCTTCTAGCCTGACTTGCCTACTGCCCTCCCTGTTCCCACTCCCCTGATCTGGTGCCTATTGTGGGTTCCCAGCTTCCTCCCTCTTCCCTGTGCCCTGCCTTTACCTGAACAGATAAAGCCAGGGAGCCCTCCGTACACCATTTCCTCATTGTCAGGGAGGATAAAGGGGCACCGGGTCTGCACCTCCAGGCAGTATTGCTTGCAGGGCACCCAGCGCTGGCATTCCTGCTGGGTCACGCTGAAGTATTCTGAGCACAGCCAGGCCTTGTAGACAGCCTGTAAGGAGACGAAAAAGTATCAGTCCACATGCCAGCCCCTACCCACCACAGAGGGGGAGATGGGGAGGGTGTACTTGTGATCTCTCATGGAGGCCTTGACAACCTAACCCCAGAATCCAAGCAGTGAAGAGGAAGAAGGCTTTAGGTCAAGGTCCCTAGAGATCTTTAATCTCATAGCCAGGTCTCCAAATGACCCAATCTACAGTCATGCAAGACTTAGAATGTGCTGGTAACTATGTCTGTGTAGAAGGAGCCTTACCAATCATCCCACCTACGCTATTATTTTATAATTGGTTCAAAGAGGTGTCCTAATTTTTCGAATGTTAGTGATACATAATAAGGGAAATTTCAGTTTCATTCTATTCGGCAAACATTTTGTTGGCTGATGGTATCAGGTTTCTAAATTCAAGAAAGACATGGAGAGAACAGTTCTTGTTTTACCTCATTAGGATATTGTGTGGATCAGATATATAACACATACGATCATATTTTGTAACTGTAAAGGGCAATGTAAATGTGAGCTTATTTTTTAATAAAAACAGGAATCTGCCACACCAGACACCATTATGTGTGCCTTTGAACTCTACTTACTCCATGTTCTGCCTTCTTGGTTTTAGTCCTGGTGCCTGGCAGAAATCATGGATATTGGTACATTTCCTTTGGAATCCTTGCTTTGCAGTTCATTTCGAGGGCACACTTCTTATCTCGCATCTAGCCCACCCCTACCAATACTGCATGTTAACTGGAAAGGTCCCCTGTCCCATATCTTTGGCTCTTGTCAAGTCCATGGATTCTAATAGCAGTAATGCTGACACTGGGGGCCAGAGAATTCTTTGTTGAAGAGGTTGTAGAATACTGAGCAGTATTCCTATCTTCTATCCACTGGATGCCAGTAGCATTTTCCCCCTCTCTACTATTGTGGAAAAAAAAAATTCTCACAGCCATTGTTTCCTGAGGAGCTCCATGGCCACACTTTCTTGAAGCCACCAGCAGTCTCACCTGATGTACAGCCCCCTTCCCGGCCTCCCTATTTCCACTCTTGTTCTTTCCAACCCACTGTCTAGCACAAGAGTAAGAGTAGTCTTAAATTACAATCTGGTTATGTTACTCCCTTGCATCAAACCGTGCAGCACATTTCAACTGAAACCCAAACGTTTGAGCACAGACTTCACATCCCTGCACAACTTTGGCCCCATCTCTCCCCAGCCTCATTTTCTTCTACGTCTCCACTGAAGCTCATCCTGCTCCACAAACAGAGGTTTTCTTTCTTCCTCTTGAGCACGCCCTACTTCTTTCCATCTTGTGGCCTTGGCACATGTTGTTCTCTTGCCCCGGAATGCACTTCCCCCACTTCTGGCATAGACAGGTCCTCTCATCTTTCAGGTCTCTGTTTAATATCACCTCCTCAGAGATGGCCTCCCTGGCCACCCTCACTAGAGGATGCTGCCCTCATTATTCTTGCTTTTCTTTATTTTTTTCCCACTAGCATTACTTTGTCTCATTGTTGTTTTGGTTCTCTATTCACCCCACTAAAATGTAAGTTGCACATAGGAAGAAATAGATTATTTGTCTTATGAACCATTGCATACTAGCCCAATATCCATGAAAAATATCTGTTGATTGAACATAACAAGTAACTCAGACAGGTCCTCATTCTCCTAGAAGTTTCAGGTTCATGGGTAGATGCATTTAACTTGAATCTGTGGCATGTGTGCTATACCACAGAAGAAGCCAAGCTAGAAATTATCACTGGAGTAAAGCAAGTAGAGGAGCTGGGAAAGATTGCAGTGAGGGACAGCGGTTGAGGCTGGACTCCAAGCAGGGGTTTATACAGAGTGGGGGAAGATGGAATAGAAGGTCTTTCTATGCTGGGAGCGAGTGAGTACACGCTGCATTAAGGTTCATGCGAGTAGAATGGAAAGGACACCATCTCCTGTGCACAGACATTTATTTCCAAACAAGGCTCTTTGTACTTAAATATGTTGCACACTTGCCTTTAATTTACATAAATCCCCAGGGACAAAATTATTAGGATAAAAGGTATGCGCACAGGAATGGGAAGGGAGTGAAACGAGTATAGAGAATAACAGGTGAAGGTCAGAGGCAGAGTAAGAGGACTGCAGGGGTACAGCAGGACAGTAAGAGAGGGGCTTCAGGGGTAAGAGACAGGAGCAGGGTAGGGGGTCAAAGAGGTGGCATGTAAGAGAAAGGATAAGAAAGCGTAGTGTGGAAGGTGAGGAATGGTAATGAACAAATAGTGTTGGAGAAAAAGGCGGGAGAATAAGAGATAGAGAATATGAGGGAGGTAAAGCAGTAAGAAAGCAGAATGAAGGCGAGAGAAGGGTACAAAAGAGTACGGAGAGCCAGGCATGGTGGTACCCGCCTGTAGTCCCAGCACTCAGGAGGCTGAGGCAGGAGGTTTGCTGTGAGTGTGAGGTCAGCCTGGGCTCCAGAGTGAGACCTTGTCTCAGACAGACAGACAGAGAGAGAGAGAGAGAGAGAGAGAGAGAGAGAGAGAGAGAGAGAGAGAAGAGTAGGGAGACAAAAGCATGTTATAGTTTGGTTCTGAAATTCCCCTCAAAGGCCTATGTATGAAGGACTGGTACTGAGCCTGTGACATTACGGGAAAGCAGTGGAACCTGTGGATGTGGATGGTAAGATGTTTAAGTTGGTGGAGGCACGCCCCTGAAAAGGATATTGGACCTTGCCTGCCCTTTGCTCTATTTCTGCTTTGTGGAAGCCGTGAGGTGAACTGGTTTCCTTTACCACATATTTCTTTTTTTCAGTGTTAAGGATTGAACTCGAGGCCTCTTGCATGTCAGGCAGGTGCTGCCGCTGAGCTGTATCTGTGACTCTACAGCATAAATTTCTGCTGTGCCATACTGTGCCATGACTCAGCCAGGGCAAGACTGTTTGCAATCTAGTCCATGATGAGCAACCACGGAGCAAAACCAATACTTCCTCCTTGTAAGCTGATTATCTCAAGTATTCTGTCACACAAATGGAAAGCTAACACGGTGAGTGGGGGCATCAGAGGCAGGTAAGAGGCAGCCACCAAGAGGAGGGTAGGCAAGCCGGAATAGTGGAGCAGGACATGGTTAAGAAAGAATAAGGGTAGAAGAGAAATATGGAAGTATAGGAAAGTAGTGGGAATAAAGAAGGACAAGGGAGCAGAAATAGGGTGGATGAAATAGAAGTAAGGCAGGAAAAAAGTGCCCTACAGCCATCTTTTTGGCCTTACATTGCCATGGTAAGATTTTGTTGGGGGGACAGGTCTTGCTCTATAGTCCAGGTTGGTCCTGAACTCACTATGGAGCCCAGGCTGGTCTCAAACTCACAGCAATCCTCCTGCCTCAGCCTCCCAAGTCCTGGCATTATAAGAATACACCACCACACCCTTATATGGTACGGGGGAATAGAACTTAGGGCCTTGTGCTTGCTAAACAAGTATTCTAATTGCCGTGCTATTCTTCCAGCCCTCCATGATAAGTATTTATTCAGTCTTTGCACCATTTCTGCAGTCTCACCTTCACCCCACACAGCAGGGTTCCCATGCTGAACTTCTTAGCTGTTCCCACACAGAACGTGACTTTTTGTGTATGACTTTAGCTTAGAGATAACTACTCTGTCACTCCTTTCTGGCAATAGTAACATGACTTTTCCAATCGCAACAACTTTGCTGGCCCTGGAACTTAGCCAACAGATGATGACAACCCTGACCCCCGGTGGGGACCTGTCTTCATTAACCCACAGCCCACAAGCATGTTCTCCCAACCTACCAGGCTTTGTCCTTTTCTGCTCAGTCTCTGGCCCACACAGCAGCTAAACAGCCCAATCCCTGACCCTCATGCTGGCTAATCCACCCACACTACATAAGAGCTCTGTCCGCCCCTGATTACCTCTTTGTTATCCTTTTATACTTTTTCCCTTAGCCCTTTATTCTTTATGCCTTATGTCTGCTCCTGCTAGCCAAGCTTAGACTCGTGGCACCTTATGCCCAGACTTCCTACCCAGGCGTAAGGCCACAGGGGCAGTAAACTTTCTCTCCAAATTCTCTTGCTGATGATCATATTTTTGATTCTCCCAGGGTTCTTCTTTGAGTTAACACAAACTGTGCAATCACCCCCCACACCCTACCCCATGTCCCCCAGTGAGGCTGGGGCTTAGGGACTCCTGTGAGATTCTCCCTGGCTCTTGCAGTTCAAGGTTCCTGCTCATAGGTGACAAGCCCCCGTGACGCTCCTACCTTCACCCCAGATATCTACAATGAATCTCATGACAAGCTTAAAATAGTGGTAGGTCCCCACCCTCAACTGTTTCTGGAGGGAGGGCAGAAGGGAAGGGGACAGGGGTGGCGTGACAGTGAGTGTGGCCTTTCTTTTTAATAAGATGACCCCCCTCAGTCTCCACACTCACAACCAGAGTCACCATGGCAACAAGTGGGTGAGCAGATTGCCTAGGGAGGACACCAGGCCTGTGGGTGGTGAGGCAAAAATAGGCAAGGAACTAATGAGGGGACAAGAGGGATAAGAGCAACATGTGCTCAGAGGTAACCGAGTTCCTTGGCCAAAGTCTACCAGCTTGACCACTGCTGACCCACATGTGTTACAAGTACCTAGTGTTCCTTTTCAGGTGACAAGTCTGGTTTTTGGTGCTACCACCTGGGCAATAGGCCTTCCTGAAGACTGCAGCCCTGTTCCAACAACAGCCTAGGTACCTTGCCCTGTCTCAATAGTGTGTGGGCCAGGCCAGGGTGCTGTGTAGTCATCTAGGGAAAAGGAAGGGTCAGGAGGGCCAGGCCTCAGAGGGCTGTGGGGCTTGCTGGAGGTAGAGAGTGCAGGAGAAGAAGAAGAAGAAGAAGAAATGTCTCTGAACTAGGCAAGAGTCAATTGGGAGACCTGTGGAGATCTTTTGCTCTCTGGATTCTCAACTACAGCTACTCAGAAAGCTTTTAAAAATACTCCTGTCTGTCTCACATCATATCCCACACCAAAAAAGTCAGTGGCTTTATGTGTGGGGCCCATATATCTGTAGTTTTGCAGAATACCTCAGGCAATCTTAGTAGGTACCCAGGGTTGATAATCATCAGTTTAGTTCCAATCTTTCTTTCTGGAGATGGGAAAACTGAGGCCCAGAAAGGGGTAAAGGACTCATCTACAGACACATCAGACAGTGGCAATGGAAAGAACCTGAAACCTGATTTTTCAACTCCAACTCCAGCATTCGCATTCTTTCTACTGAATAAACCTCCCAAATGACTGAATTCTAAACCAAAAGGGCAGCACCCAGGGACCTGAGTAGAGCAGGCACCCTCTAGGCTTTTGGGTTCTTCAAACTCCAGCCTTGGACTTTGTGCTTTGTCTTCTGAGCTGAACCATCTTAGACCTGTAAGGTAGCAGCAGGGGATGGGCAGAGTGGAAAACTTTGGCCAGGCAATGCCCTCATTTTCCTACCTTGGACAATAATGGGCTCAATCAACTTTAGGCTGTTACAGTCCAGTTGCTATGGGAACTAGGCGGGGGAAGGAAGCAGCAAATAACTAGAGGGAACACCAATTAACCCCAAGAGAAAGCTGCGAAGGCTCTCCCAGTCCTCCTCACAGCTGGGCATAGGAACCACTGAAACAGGCGTGGCAAGATAAGGGGGATCCCCACCACTCCTGAGCTCTCAGGTTCCCAGGGATGACCTGGGAAGCTTCATCTTCTGTCTCCCTGGCTTGCAGCCTGGCTCAGGGCATTCTAATATCTACAATCCATTGATACGAAATCCCTAACTTCTTCTGAGGGCTATGTGAATGCACATTCTTGCTCCCAAGTCAGGACTCAGACCTGGAAGGTTTACAAAGAGGAGACCATCTTGAGCTCCTTAGTTCCGGGGCTGGAAAACCCTCCAAGGAGAGATTCAGTTCTTGCCAAGCAAGAAGTAAGCCATTTCCTTCTTGGATTCGAACCTGCTTCCTTCCTAGGTTCTGTTACCTAGCCAAATTCTTTCTATAGATCTTCTCGGCTGCTTGTCTTCTTAATGTACCCCTGGAGCCACTGTTCAGAATCTGTAGCTGCAGAGCTTGTGGAAGCAAAGAAGCAATGTGGGCTGGCTTTGGGATAAAACTCAGTGTCTGCAAATGCCATAGTTTGCAAGTAACCACCCCACCCCCAGGTTTACCCATGGGGAAATGGAGGCCCAGAGAAGGAGACTGCCTTGCCCAAGTCAGACATGCAAGAAGTCAACTACAAGCCAGAGAGGCACCCAAGTGCTAAACCAGTGGCTTTTTGCATTGTATCCATCAGCACACTTACACTGTGTGAGGGAACTACACTGGGCAGGGTCTAAAAAGAGCCAAGTGCTCTATTCTGGATTCTGGGCATTCAGAGTTAGATTGGAACAGGGTAATGTCAAAGTCACTCTCCTCATCGAGAGGAAAGATACTAGGGATGTGACTCTGGAGACAGCAGTAGTTCACCGGGACTGACAAAGTCAGAATAGGATTATAGGCATTACAGGGCAAATCCAAGTACATGATAGAGCTTAACTAGCTATAAAAAATTAAGCAACAGCTGTCTTGCTTCTCAGAATGCATAATTATGAGTCAAAGTGAGCTTGTCTGACATGGAAGAAAGGTGGGGAGAAGGCTAGAAAGGTGGGAGGAAACCTAGAGCCAGTGTAGTATCAGAGGACCCTCATACCCCCAAGCTTCTCAGGCACACGTAGCTAAGTGTACCCAGCCTGCCCAGAGAAGTAGTGTCTCAGATGCAGTGGTATTTTTTTTTTTTTTGAGATAGGTTTTCTCTGTATTCCAGGCTGCTTCTGAACTCATTATGTAGCCCAGGCCGGCCTTGAACTCATGACAATCCTACTGCCTCAGCCTCTGGGTTCTGGGATTACAGGAGTGTGTCACCATGCCCATCTTACATGTTGTGTTGTGGAATCAAACTCAGGTTCTTGCAAGATTGCTAAGCAAGTGCTTAACCACTGAGATACGCCACCCAGACCTGCAGGAGGTATTCTAAAGGGGCCTGGATGATTGATGTCAATTAGCTGAGCAGAGGATACAGGTTTATGATGGCTCCAGAATGGAAAGGACTGTAAGAGTTATCACTAACCACCCCACTTGCTGGTAGAATTCCTACTCCAACAACCCTGCCAAGCACTTTTCAAGTTCTGAATTTAAGCCTTGTTGTAAGAAGCTCATATTCCACTAAGGCAGCCTGTATATTTAGACACAACACTAGTAGTTTAAAAAGTTCTTCCTTCTGTGGAGCTGATAATGCCCACCTCTGTCTTCACTCGTGTTTCTTACAGCTCTTTTGGGGTGTACAGAACAGTCTTCTTTTGGTGCACCATGCCAGCCTACAGGGATTTGTAGACTTGTCTGTATCGGTCTTCTCATTCACTTGTTTATGTAACAGACATATTCTGAGTATCTTCTGTGTCTGGCATTGTGATGGAAGCTACAGATAATATAAATGAGAAAGACAAGATTTCTGTTCTCATGCAAATAAAAACAGCATTGAGGTTTCACCACACCCCAGTGAGAATGATCTATACCAAGAACTCAAGAAATAGCAATTGTTGGAGAGGGTGCAGGGAAAAAAGGGACTCTACTCCATGGCTGGTGGGAACGCAAGCCAGTAGGATGTTATGGAAAGCAGTCTGGAGGTTCCTCAGAAAGCTGAGACTGGAAATTCCATTTGATCCAGCTACTGCCCTACTGGGCATATTCCCAAAAGAAATAAAGTCAACATACCAAAAACACACGTGCATATACATATTTACAGCAGCACAATTCATAATAGTCAAATTCTGGAAACAACCTAACTGCCCATCCATATAGGAATGGTTAAAGGGGATGTGATACCTATATACAATGGAATACTATGCAGCCATTAAGAGACAGATATGAAGAGTTTGAATGAAAATGGGGCCACCTAGATCAATAATGCTCAGTGAAATGGACCAAGCACAAAAGGCTGACTATAGATGGGTGTCCCTCTTATGAAATGCACAAAAATAATATCATAAAAAGGCCCAAACATGAATAGCAGGGTAGAAAGTGAAGTAAAGGTCAGATAGGAAAGGGGTGAACCACTGAAAAACGGGTGGGCATACATGCTCACTGATTCTCCAAACCCCATGGTTCTAATGTGTTACAGAATTTGAAATTCATGTATTTACAAAAAAATGTTAAATTTTATGTCATATGAGTATTTTTTTACCAAAATTAAAAAAAAGATTTCTGTTCTCAAGGAGCCGGGGAGACAACCACATGAATTAATCATTACAAGCCACCATGGTACACGTATGTATAGTAGTAGCATAAAGGAAGGATCAACTGTGTTTTGAAGGCTGAAGGACAATATCAGGTATGTCCAACCTGCAGCCTATGGTTTTTTTTTTCTTTGAGTGCAGAAAAATTGTCTTGGGCCACATACCGGAGGGGTATGTATTATATATAAGTATACAATGTAGTGTGCGTGTGTGTGTGTGTGTGTGTGTGTGTGTGTGTATGTATGTATATATATATATATATATATATATATATATATATATATATATATTCACTAAAATTTTCTTTTTAAATGTTTTTAATTATAACATACAGCAGGCCATAGGTTAGATATACCTGGTTTAGATCTAAAACGTCCCCTACCCTACCAGTCTTGTATTCAGAGGTGGGGCTTTCAGAAGGCGACTGGATCATGGAGGCATTATACTCATCAGCGATTAATCCCCTGTTAAGTTCCTAGTTGAGTGTGCAGGTCATTGGGGTCATGATCTACCTGGAAGGGTATATTCTTGTCCACAGTTCTTCCCCCTACTCTGTTTCATGGTCAGTATGCAGTGAACAACTTTTCTCTGCCATGTTGTTCTGCTATGCCATTTCTGCTGGTTGCTGGCTGGTCACAGAAGTAACCCACTGAAACCTGAGCCAAAATAAACCTCCTCTTTTAAGTTTACTTGTCCAATATTTTATCCCAGTGATGGGAAAGCTGAGAAATACAATGAAGAAAACATCTCCACACGTGAGGGGCTTGCACTAGGACTCAGGTAAAAGGAGTAGAAGTTCAGTAGATGGAATAAATTAGGAGGGAATAAGTATGCTTCAAGTAAAGGAGTCAGTTGTGTAAAGGTCTAGAGGTGTGAGATCGTCATCCTGGCTGCAGGCACCGTAGGTAGTTCGGTGTAATTAGATGGTACAAAGGGGACATAAAGGAACACAGGGCTGCACAAAATGGCCATATCCATGTTAACATGGTCTAGATGCTGACAAGGAAGTGGGTTTCATCCTATAGTGGAGACCCTTCAATGGGTTTTAAGTAATTACTTATCACTTCTGAGGCTAAAAGTGTGTAGGATGGAGTGCAGACATCAATATGAAGGTAGACAGACCAGGTAGGAGCCTACTGTAGCAATCAGAGTGACAGATGATGACGATCTCAACTAAGGCAGTAGCAACAGAATTAGAGAGTGAGAGGAAGGAAGAGATGTGAGAAGAGATACATTAAGGAAGTGAAATTAACAGGACTATTTAAACATGTGGAAAATGTGGGAGGGGAAGGGGTCTAGGACAACTACCAGGCTTCTAACTGAGGTGGCTAAATGAAAAGTGATTTTATTACTCAGGAAAGAAAAAAATGGGAGAAGAGGTATATATGAGAGGGACATAGAATTCAGTTTTTGACCATGTTGACTTTGAATTACAGGCATGATTAAAAAATCAGTGAATGTTTAAACCTTTAAAAAAATGATTACAGGAAAGCCACTATTTCTTATTCCCAACATACTTACCCTGTGGTTTTTGCCTCATTCTTTATTTCTTTCTATTTCTTTCTTTCTTTCCTTCTTTCCTTCCTTCCTTCCTTCCTTCCTTCCTTCCTTCCTTCCTTCTTTCCTTTCTTTTCCTTTTTCTTTCTTCTTTCTTTTTAGGACAGGGTCTTGCTCTGTAGCCCAGGTTGGCTGAGCAATCCCACCTCAGACTCCTGAGTGCTGGGATTATAGGTGTGCAACACTACTCCTAGCTAATTACTATGTGGTGCTGAAAAACCAATCCCAGGGCCTTACACACGCTAACCTTATGCATGCTAGTACTTTAACCACAGAGCCTAGCCTGGTTCTTGTCACTTTCTGAAGCATTTCTAGACATTCTCTTTCATGACTGTCTTTACAACGTGGGAACAAAAATAGAGTAAATGCTACTGTCATATGCCATCTAATGGAAAGGTAGGTTCATGAAAATATTACTGTGTGTCTTCATCTGTTTATTCACTGTATCTGATACCATATAACTTTTAGCTTTTTCTCAAAGCCAAAATAATCATGAAAGGTAAAATTTTTGAATCAATTCAGGATACCAAGACAGCCGTAATAATGCAACTAAGGACACTCATGCTTCAGAAAGTGGCAAGAGGGGCTGGATGAATAGCACAGTGCTTGCCACTCTTGCTTAGCATGCCCAAGGCCCTGAGTTAAACATTAAGTGGGACGTGGTGGCATATGCCTATAATCCTAGCACTAGGGAGGCTGAGGCAGGAAGACTGCTGTGAGTTGAAACCAACCTAGGCTACACAGTGAGTTCGGGACCAGCTTGGACTAGAAAGTGAGACCCTGTCGAAAGAAAGAAAGAAAGAAAGAAAGAAAGTAAGAAAGAAAGAAAGAAAGAAAGAAAGAAAGAAAGAAAGAAAGAGACAAGAATAACTGGATAAGTGTGTTTGAAGTGAGGGGGAGTGTTTTGAGAACAATTAATGGCAATATGTTTTTTGTTGTAATACATTTTTATTCAAACATACACTGCATTTTAAAAAATCATACCTTATTTATGTGGGCCATCTGGGTTGAAATATTGAGGAGGCAGTTGGACATAATAGCCTGAGTTCAGAATGAGAGTTTGGATAAAGGCTAAGTGTCATCATCAGTTAAGGAGCTGGTACTTAGGATCATAGTAGGACTATACTTTCCTACTCTTTGACTTTAGGCATAGCCATCTGACTTAGATTGGCCAATCGAAGGTGAGCTGAAGTGACACAGATCACTTCTAAGAAGCTTTAAGCACTCAGGAGGCTAAGGCAGGAGGATTGTTGTGAGTTCAAGGCCAGCCAGGGCTACACAGTGAGTTCAGGACCAGCCTGAACTACAGAGCAAGGCCTTGTATCACAAATAAATAAATGAATAAAGAAAGAAATAGAAATTTTTACAATAAAAAGTGATGTATGACGTGTCACATTCTCTTCCCTCTTCTTCTGATTCTGGGAAGCAAAGTTGAAATGGACCCCCTCCCATCCTGGGATTTTGGTGATATCCTGAACAAATGCTTTCTGCTGACCTACTTTGAACATGTATTATAAACACGGAACAACCATTTGTTGTATTAAGTCTCTAATAACTTGGTGGTTAATTGTTACTACAGCATAACTCTGTTCACCTGGACTGATACAACAACAATAGAAGCCATGGGAGTAGATAGCATTGCCTAAGGAGAGTGGACCTAGAGAGAAGAGCTCAACAATGAATCCCTGGGAAACACTAATGTTTAAAGGACAGGTAGAGGCTGGAGGAATGTCTCAGAGGTTAAAGCGCCTCCTTCGCAAGTCCTATTTCAAGTGCTAAGGACCCAAGGTTGGTTCCCCAGCACCAAATAAGCTGGGCATGGTGGCACACGCCTATAATCTCAGCACTCAGGAGGCTGACGCAGATTGCCGTGAGTCCAAGGCCAGCCTGGGCTCCATAGTGAGTTCCAGATCAGCCTGGGCTACAAGAGAGACACTGTCTCAAATAAATAAATAAATAAATAAATAAATAAATAAATTAAATTAAATTAAATTAAATAAAGGATAGGTAGAAGAAGCCAGGTATGGTAGGAAACACCTGTAATCCCAGTACTCAGGAGCTCAGGCAAGAGGGCTGCTGTGAGTTCAAGAGCAGCCTGGCTACGTAGTGAGCCCGGACTACAGAAAAAGACACAGTCTCAAAAAAAAAAAAAAAAAAAAAAAAAAAAAAAAAAAAAAAAAAAAAAAAAAAAAAAAAAAAAAAAAAAAAAAAAAAAAAAAAAAAAAAAAAAAAAAAAGACAGGTAAAGGAAGGAAATCAGATGAAAATGGAGGGAGAGCTGCTGTAAGTGAGTGGAGGTAAAACAGAAGAAAGTGGCATTGTATAACTTAAGGGAGGAGAGAATTTCAAAAAATAATGAGAGTTCAACAGACAAGAATTCACATAAATGAGCACACACTGCTTTGGGGAATGAAGAGGCAGTCTCATCAGTTTCGGCAGATCAGTAGGGCAGAAACCAGGATGTCATAAATTGCAGAGTGAATGGAGGGGAGAAAAACGGAGACACCTGTATGTACACTATTCTTACAAGAAGCCAAATATCCTCATTTTTTTTTTGGACTATTTCAAAGGATGTAGTTATTTTCCAATTCCTCTCTTCTATCCGGTTGTTCACATTCAGGAAAGTATCTGTTTCTCTTTGTCCTTTGCAGCTGAATACAATCTACAGGTAGGGTTTATCACACAAAGTTATTGGCCTTCTTGTTCTAGAAATTTCTTCTGTTACTGCAGTCTAAGACCACATTCCTCTCTGGAGGACTACATGACATCCTGCAGATAACTCACTGGAGACAGAGATGGGGAGGCCTGCCTGGAGTGTGGGACCGAACTGATGGCCTCGTTCAAAGTCACAGGACAAAGCCCAAACCTTCCAGTGAGATCTGCATTCATTAAGCACCCACAAGACTGCAAGCTCACTGTGGACAGGAACTGTACCTTAATTATATGTGCTTTGCTTTCAAGGTCTCTTTCACAGGGAGTTGGGCGTGCAATGGAGGGTATGTACACATATCCATGTTTGCCAAATACCTAAAAAACAAGCTTCCAGCAACAAATCTCAGTTGTAACAAAGTAGAGAGCACCGAGGAAAAAACATAGAAACAATTGTTTATAAATATAGTTGTACAGAATTTCATAGCTGATGAAGAAATCGAAGATATATTAGCAAAAGTCATAGAAAATGGAACAGGACCCAGCACTCAGGAGGCAGAGGGAGAATGCTTTAAGTTCTAGTCCAGCCTGGGCTATACAGTGAGTTCAGGACCAGCCTAGACTACAAACTACAGAGCAAGACCCTGTCTCAAAAGCAGAGAAGGAAAAACAAAACCACCACCACCACCACAACAACAAAAAAAGCCCAAGCAACCAAAAACAAACCGACCAACCAACCAACAAACAAACAAACCTAACCAGGAGAAAAAAGCGGCAATTCTTAACCAGAAAAACAAATTGACCCAGGAAGGAAATGCAATTACAATTATTCTACATGACTCAGTCGTTGACAACATTTATACTTCTAATAATATACCCATGGAACACTGTTAAAACCAGAAACTATGATGTGCCAATATTGGGTGTATGAAGAGAGGGGAAATATGTGTGAAAGCATGTTGCTACTGGTGCTGGGAGAGTTCAATCCTCCTCTAATTTGATCCAAAAATTCAATAGATATGTAAGGCAGAAAAAAAATCAAGAAACACCATATTAAAATGCCATTTAGAAACGTGGAGGTAAAGTGTTGTATTTTACTATGAAGAGTAAGGCCAGGAATGAAACACTGGGCTAGCGCTTATATATGACACACACATACATATATATATATAATTTAAAAGACATCATTAAAAGACATAAACAAGGTATAATGACACATATACATATATATATATATATATGAGAATATATGCACATATATGTGCATTATAGAATATTCATCTGTCTATATGTGTAAATGTATAGATACAGACAGAGAGACTTCTGTGGTGGGGGATCAAACCTGGGGTCTTGCAAGCACTCTACCACTGAGCTAAATCCCTCCACACCCCTGCCCTTTCTAAATTTCAAGGTGAGTCTTGGTAAGTTGCCCAGGATGGCCGTGAACTTTCAGTTCTGCCTTAGCTTCCTGAGTAGCTGGGATCACAGATACATATCACCATGCCTGGCCACGCCTAGATTTGTAAAGCAGAAAATCAAGACATAGCAATATTGGTATAACATTCAAAAATATAGTGGTATCAGAAGAAACAGCCAGCAGAGTTATAAGTGTTTATACTTTCAAGTGTTTAGTTCTGAAGAATAAGGCTCAAGGATATACATATATAAAGCTTATACTGACTAAAAATTATGAAATATATTACTTTGATAAATTTAAAATTTAATAAAAAGCTGACCTGTAGCCATGAACCTCAAAGAAAACAAAAGAAATTCTGAGCTAAGACTGGACCTGGCCAACCTTGCCAGACTCAGCCCATGTTACTCTGCCCCAGAGTCTAAGTCGCAGTTCTGCCTGTCCCTGATCACCTACTCCATCGCCACTGTCTGGCTTGTCGCTGTGAAGCAGATAAGCTTAACAGGCCGACAGAGGTAATGAAAGGTCTCTTAGCCAGAGAGAAAGGCAGCTTTCAGGGCTTCTGTGCACAATGGATGTGCAAGTCAGGACAGGAACAGCATTAGTGTGCTAGTGGCAACCATAACTTCCTTGGAGTTGTACAACTCCTTCTCTCCCTAGACACAAAGATTTGCCCAGAAAGTCATTTCCAGCCTTCTTCAGGGATCACTGTGAAACTACCTCTCTGCCTAGTCTCACCAAATACCATGCTTTGCTAAGCAGATGAGAAGCTGGAGAGAACAGAGATCTGATCAAAGGTGACTGACACTGGTGCTTGATCTTTGGTTATGAGGTGAATCAAGGAATCGGAAGCCCTTCCATCTCCCTCTCTGACTCTTCCTTCTCCCATGCAAGCATGTCTATGTACTCACTTGAATCTCTCCAGTTGTTCCCTGGCTAATCCCCTGCCCCATTCCAGATCCTTCGCATCTTGTTCCCAAATCTCCTTTCCCTACTCCTAATCAGCCCAGTTCTGTGTTGTAAACTTTGGTTGTATATTGAGCAATAATTCGATTGAACACTTTTAATTAAGGTGAGACTAGTAACTACTAGTTAGTAAGTACTTACTATAAGCTGGACTCTTTTCAAAGCACCTTATCCTGACATTTATTCACTAATTCAATTTCTACAATCACACCCTGAGGTAGAGACAGATGTTACAGATAAGGACAAGGAAGACCAAAGAGTGAACTTGGTCAAGGCTCACAGCCAATAATAATAGTAATGATGCCTAACATCTCTTGTGTGCCCTCCATATGCAGATGCCCAATATCTCTTATGTGCCCTCCATGTGCAGGTGTTGTGCTCTCAACAGATGGCCACGATTTATGTGGTTTAAGTCTCACAATGACCTATTTCTTAGTCTGGAAGATGAAGAAAGTGAGGTTGCTAGAAAGATCAAGGGATGAACACAAGGTCTTGACAACTATTTTACCAAGAAGATAGATTTTGGGGCTGGGGGTGAAGCTCAGAGGTTAGAGCGCTTGCTTAGCAAGTGCTAAGTACCTGAGTTCAATTCTCTAGCACCACATAAACCGAGTGTGGTAATTCACACCTGCACCTGTAATCCCAGCACTTGGGAGCTGAGGCAGGAGGACTGCTGTGTTTCGAGGCCAGCCTGGGCTATATACAGTGAGCTCAGAACCAGACACACACACACACACACACACACACACACACACACACAGAGAGAGAGAGAGAGAGAGAGAGAGAGAGAGAGAGAGAGAGAGAGAGAGAGAGAATGCAAGAGAAGGCAGATTTCAAACTGGAATTTGAAGCCAGCTTTACCCAAATTTTTACATACTATACTGCCCTTGGCAATGGTCCCTTGAATAAACTACTACTATTGAAGCCTATTACTAAAACAAATTTTCTTTCTTAAACTTTTGATTTGAATGTATGTGCTACAAATTCATTTACATGTTGAGTACATACAACCTAGGGAAATGGGCCCATACATATCACTTTTGACTTCTTTTTTTTCCCTTTCCCTCCTCCACTCTATTTCCCTCCCTCCCTCAAAATCCCTTCCCATTTCTAAGAAGTCTTATTCTCCATTTCTTACTCTCTTACATTTTGTTTTTTGAGTCATTTATATTTTGACAATCTCATATAGAGATGCCATACAATACTTAGCCTTTTTTGTCTGGTTTATTTCACTAAGTATAAGAGTCTTGTTTTGTAGCCCAGGCTGGCCTCTTGAAGTTGCTAAATTGTCCAGGCTAGGCTCCAACCTGTGATGCTCTTGTCTCAGCCTCTCAGAGTGCTGAGATTACAGGCGTGTGCCAAAATCCCCAGCTACGATTTTCTTTGCAATGGAATTCCAGATCAAGTAGGGGAGGAATTTCTGGGCTTGGATGAAGGGGAGTAATTATTCATTTTTTTGAGACAGGGTCTCGCTCTGTAGTCTGGGCTGGTCCTGACTTCACTACGTAGCCCAGCCTAGCTTCAACTCATAGCAATCTGCTTGCCTCAGCCTCCTGAGTGCTGGGATAATAGGCATGTGCCACCTTGCCCAGCTATTCTTTATGTGGATCTAGAGAATCAAACCAAGGTCCTCATGCTTTAACCAATGAGCACTCCTCTAGCCCCTAGGGGGTTAATGTTCTAAAATCTATCTGTTCAGCCCATTTCTCCCTCATGAATAAGGTTTTCCTTCCAAGTGGGTGTGGAAGGGTCATTCCATTCTTCTGTCAAAGTACTAATTTTCCTCTTTCCTCTGAGAGAGAGAGAGAGAGAGAGAGAGAGAGAGAGAGAGAGAGAGAGAGAGGAGAGCTTTGAGCTTTGCTTCTATATCCAACCCACCAGGTTCCTGTTTTGTTTATTTATTTATTTTTTGAGACAAGGTCTCACTCTGTAGCCCAGGCTGGTCCTGAACTCACTATGTAGCCCATTCTGGCCTTGGACTCATGGGAATCCTCCTGCCTCAGCCTCCTGAGTGCTAGCATTACATGTATGCACCACCATGCCCAATTTTATGTGGTGCTGGGAAATTGAACGCAGGGCTTTGCACTTGCAAGACAAGTGCTTTAATCACTGTACCATTCCTCCAGCCTTCCACCAACATTCCCGACCAGAGCCCAAGGTTCTAATCTTTGACAATTGGTACAGGAAGGGAAGCTGTCTCCAGTAGAAAGGTTTTCTAGTCCTATGACATGAGTTTTGTCTCAGGTGCTACCATCTGGGGGCTTCTTGCTCTGTAAGGCTACAATGCCAGAGTTCATTCCCTTGGAAAAGTCCTCAGGGAAGCCACATACCCATCAAATCGCTTCTTCTCAACAGCTTACTCCAGAGAAGTTCTTTATCCTTGCTTCAGCTGGATGGAGAATTAATCAGAGTTGGGTTCTGATCCTGTTTCTGCCACTAGCCAGTTGTATGAACTTGGACAAGTCACCAGTAAGAAGGCAGAGACTTGGCCACTCATTTCCTATGTGACTATGTGCCAAGTATTTTCCTTCCATGGGCTTCAATTTGGGTCCAAGAAAATGTTTCCTAGATGGGCAGCATGTGTAGTGGAAATACCAGGCTAAACTCAAAACAGTCTTGCAATCAAAATCACACACACACACACACACACACACACACACACACACACTTTTTTTTTAAATACAGGGTCTTGCTCAGTAGTCAAGGCTGGTCATGAACTCAGTATATAGCCTAGGCTGGCCTCTAACTCTCAGCAATCCTCCTGCCTCAGCCTTCCCAGTGCTAGGATGCAGGCATATGCCACCACACCCAGTTTATGTGGTGCTAGGGAATCTAACCCAGGGTGATGCCCCTAGTCCCTAGGTGTGCTCTTACTAGTTACAAAACCTCAGGCAAGTTATTAACTTTCCTGATGCATACTCTCATTTGTAAAGGAGAAATAATATGAGAAACCACCCTTACTTTTCTCTAAACAGTGTCCATAAAACAACTAGCACAAAGCATTTGCTTACAGTATATTTACTCCAGCACAGATAGGGTGGTACCATTGTCTGCTGGCATTCAAATCCCTGGATTTGACCTAAATTCAAATCCCAGCTCCAACTCTTATTAGCTGGATGACCTTGAGCTAGCTATTTGACCTCTCTGGGCCTGTCTGCTCCACTGAAAAATGGGGATAATATGTATGCGCTTCACAAGGCAGACATAGAATTAAGTAAGACAAAGAACATGAAATGCTTGGGATAGCTCCCTTCCTTCTCCTTCTCACCTTTTCGCTCTCAGATGTAAACAGCAAATTCTAAAAATCTGTTACAAAGTGAGCAGTAAAAGGTTAAAAAGTATCATTAATGTGTAGAAGAGCACATACAAATCAATAATAAAAACACAAAACATGAGCCATTCACAGACAATATAAATGGTCTATAAAAAACAAAAACAAATGTCTGACCAAAGGAATGCAAATGAAAAGCCAGTGCTATACCATTTTTTCAATTAAATTAGTCTCACATTTTTGGCAAGAGTCTGAATTAAACTAATCTAGTAATTTCAAAGAAATTTAGTAATGTATGTCAAGAGCATTAAAAGGTTAATACTCTGATTTTATAAGTCTGGTTCTAAAACTTCATACTGCAGAATTAATGTTTGTTTCCGTTTGTATGCAAAACAAAGGAAAGAAAAAATCATTTTGTGTGTAGATGTTTATGTCAGTCTAGAGAGAGGGGTGGAAGAATACACACAAAATTGTTAACATCAGTGACCTCAGGGCAGTGGAGCTAGGAGGGAGTGAATAAGAGGATTATTAATGTTTTCTTTATAAATCTCTGTATTGTTAGATTTGACACAATGACTATGCATTATTTAGTGATATGAAAAAGTCTACAAAAGAGAGAAATAAGAAAAAATGTCTGTGACAGCATTTATTAATAAAAAAGAATCACAGATATGGCACAAATTTCTGAACTTATAAAAATGAAATGTTGGAAGTCATGTAAATATGTAACAATAGGGCTGAGATATATACATCTCAGTAGTACAGCACTTGCCTGGCATGCTCAAGGCCCTGGGTTCAATCCCTGGTACCAAAACAGAAAAAAAAAAATCTAGCAATAGAGGACCAGTTAAATAATTATGTCATTATCATGTGACAGAATATCATACACTCGTCAAGAATGATGTTTATGATTACTAAATTACATGGGAAGATATCAGTATACTGGTCAATTAAAAAGAGCAGAAGCCACTGGAGTTGGGGGCATAACTCAGTGATTAAAGCATCTGCTTAGCAAGAACAAGGCCCCTAGGTTCATGTCGCCAGACAGCACCACATAAAAATTAGCCAGGCGTGGTGGCTCACACCAGAACTCAGAAGGCTGAGGCAGGAGGGCTACTATGTGTTCAAGGCTAGGCTGGGTTAGACAATGAGTTCATGAGTTTAGGATCAGCTTGGACTACCACTATACTGTCTCAAAAAAGAAAAAAAAAAAGGCAGAAGCTGGGTAGGGTGGCACACGCCTATTATCCTAGCACTCTAGGAGGCTGAGGTAAGAGGATTACATGTTGGAGCCTAGTCTGGACAATTTAGCAACTTAGAAAAACCCTGTCTCAAAATAAAAAAATAAAAAATAAAAAGGACCAGGAATGTAGCTCATTTTGAAGGCTGTAGATTTAGTTCCCAACACACAAAAAAAGAAAAAGGAAAAGAAAAAAGAAAAGAAAAGAAAATGATAAAAAGAAAAGAAAAGAAAAAAAGAAAAGAAAAGAAAAAAGAAACACAAGTGTTGGCAAAGAATTGGGGATACTGGAACTCTTGTACATTGCTGATACATGTGTAAGGCTGTAAAATTTAAAATGTAATGTTAAATATGGTGCAGCCATTATGAAAAACAGGGTGAGCATTCCTCAAAAAGTTAAACATAGAATTACCATATGATCCAGCAATTCCACTCCTGAGTATACTCCAAAACAGTGACCACAGCAACTCAAGCAGGTACCAATATTCATAGCAGCATTATTCAAAAGAGCCAAAACATCTACCAACAAATGTATAGATAAAATGTAGAACATGCACACAATGGAATATCAGTCAACCACTGATGTGTGCTGCAACATAGATGAACCTTAAAAATCATGATAAATGGAATAAGCCAGACAAAAAAGGATAAATAATGTATAACCCCACTTATATGTGGACAGATTAATGGTTATCAGGGACTAAAGAGAGGGATGAATGGGGAATTAATGGGTATAGAGTTTCTGTTTAGGAGGATAAAATCTCTTGAGAAAAGGATAATGGTGATAGTGTACAACACTGCAAATTTACCAAATGCTACTGAATTATATACTTAAAATGGTAAATTCTAGGCTACGCAATTTTTTTTTTTTGAGACAGGGTCTTGCTCTGCCATACAGGCTGGTCCTGAACTCCCTATGTAGCCCAGGCTGGCCTCAAACACATGGTAATCATTCAAGTGCTGGGATTATAGGCTTGTGCCACCACTCCCAGTTTATGTGGTGCTGGGGAATTGAACTCAGGGCCTTGTGTTTGCTAGGCAAGTGCTTTAACCACTGAGCCCAGCTATGCAAATTTTAACACAATGAAAAAAAACCTCTGTCTCTGAGAACTTTTGTTCTTATACTTCTATTCTTATTTTATAAAACTTCTCAAAGACCATTTTTCTATAGTTGAAAGGAAAAATATATTTTTAAAGTATTCTAAGTCTACAATAATCTTGAAGGATTAATTTGGTTGGGAGATTTAGTCAAGTTCAACACTAAACAGACATGCTCTGTTTTACAGAGTAGCCATATAGCCAGGCTATATACTTTAAAAGTGAGTAAGACAAGAAATGATGGTAACACTCACTACCTAATGTCCTTCTCCAGACAGAATTTCATGGGTCAGTAGTTCCTTTGACCCCCTAGGCATTTAAGGCCAGTGCTCACCAAGATCCTGACATGGGAACTAGGTATTCAAATTCTAGGCCAGGCCTCAGCAGGCTGTGAGGTGAGAAGGTCTCACTGCATTTGTTTTCCCTTCCAGCTCTACCAGCAAAATGCTGGGTTGGACTTAGGCCTATGCTAGGCTTGCTTAGGGTATCTTCTTCCTTTCAACTCTCAGCTTGGGGATGAGAATATGAGAGATACTTTCTCTCCAGACAAGAGAAACCCAGCTCCTCCCTACTCCCCTGCATAGCCTGTAGAAAAAAGAAAGGACCAAACACCCCTCTTCTGACCCATTCTCTTGTTGCTATCCCAAGAAGATACCAGTGATTGCCATTGGGCCACAATGACAGGAGTCCAGGAACTTGAGCATAAAGTATATTAGTGGGTCCTCATTCTGGATCTAAGCCACTCCAGGGGGTTCCTAAGCTGCCACAGGCTCTCATGAGCCTCCCTTCCATTCAACCCAGTTTAGTTTCTCACCTCAGCCTGTTCACAGCCAGTTGGGTACTGCCTTTGACAGCTAGAGAAGGCTATTAATATCTTCTTTATATATTTGTGCTATATAGTTTGGGTAGGTCATTTCTCCTCACTGAGCCTCAGTTGTCTCATTTGTAAAATGGGGATATTAATAGTACTTGCCTGCTAGGGAAACTGTCAGGATTAAATGACTTCATGGACATATATAAAGCCCCTGGCATCTCCTGGACACTGAAAAGCTCCTGGTTTTCTTCTTCCCTTTCTTATTCTTTTCTTCTTTGGAGCCAGTTGGCCTCATCTTCTGGCCCAGATATTTGTGCTCAAGTTCCAACTTTTTCCAGAATTCATTCCAGCAGAAGCTTTGGTCCTGGCAGTCTCAGTAACTGCATAATAACTCCTTACCTCCCCAAAGCCAGCTCACCTGGTGTCCTTGCTTTCCCCTTTGAGCACCTACCTGGCTCAAGAGCTCAGAAACTCAGGCTTTCCCAAAGCCCCTCTTATGCCCGGGGACAGCATCCCTAGCCACTGACACATGCTCTTCTCTGTGCACCTCTACCATATGGATGCAAATATGTCACTTCCCCCAAGACCTAGCAGGCCAAATTGGACAATGGTGCTCTGTGGGTCCAGATTTGTCCAGGCCCCCAGAAGCAGAAGCTGCTCTTGGATTTCAGTAGATTCCTGGAGCTGGAATCTGCATATGGCTGAGAGAGGAGCTGCGAGGGCAGGTTAGATGCCCAGTCTGCATAAGCACATAGCAGGTAAACAGCGTTGGAGGGTGGGGGCACAAAAGAACTGCCCAGAGGGAGAAGTTTCCCCATTCCTGAGTCTGAGGTGTCTGTCTTCTTGCCGACCCACGCACAGAAGGTTTGGGTGTACTCCTTCCTTGAGGCACTAATGTCATCAGAGGAGACCAACACACACTCATGTGGCTTAGAAGCATGTTCTCACTATTGTGATGTGTTCAGAGATCCCTCCTCTCATCTTGGCACCCCCTCCTTGCCCTCCATTAGGTTCAGCAGACTCTTCCAGCTTGATGATGGCACTGGGTGGGAGGCTGCTGGGCGACTGCTGGGCTCCCTTCCTTCCCTTAACTCCCCCACCCCCACCTTTAGGAGATACCAGTATATCCTTCCTGGAGGTTCCCGTTGCTATGGTGACTATAGTAGTCAGGCACCAGCCTGTGGGAAGGATCGGAAGTAACCACGAAGACTAGGAGACATATGCGTCTGTGTGAGTGTGTCTGTGTCTGAGCGTGTATGCACACACGGACATGTCCACCCTGATTTGGGGGGGGGGGGCGTAGAAGGGATGTAGTAAGAGAGGGAGAGGTGGAGGTAGGAGATATAGGGGCAAAAGAGAGGACCAGAAGAGAAAGAAAGGCAGGATGAGAGGGGAATGAGGGAGGGAGACAGAGTGTGAGTGGAGTGTGAAGGATGTGAGGGGTGAGGAGGCACAGAGATTTTGAGGGCAAGGGGTGCAGTGCCAAGAGACTGAGGCAGGGAAATCAGAAGAGGGTCCAAAACCTGAGGTAGGGGTTGGGGGGAGTCAAGGTGGGAGATGGGGGGAGGAAGTGGATGAGAAGGGGCAAGTGTTAGAGAGGAGGAGGGTGGGGACAAGCAAAGGATCGAGGTTGTGGGGCAAAGGTAAGTTTAGGGAAGAGCAGAGAAGTGTATGCATATGGATAAAGGTTAGAGAATGAGGTGTTGGGGGTGGTTTTGGAAGGGTCTGAGGTGACAAATACTGGGTGGATTGTGTGGGTCATTGGTATATAAATGGGAGGAATAGGTTTGGGCTAAAATATGAGTGGAACATGGTGCTGGGGGCTGGAGGGGTGTATTTCAGCTTGAGACCAATTTCTCACTCTCAGCCTTAATCCACTATGTCCTTGTCCTAGCTATAAGCATTGTTTCTTCTCTGCCCCTGCTCTAGGATTACCAGTTCCTGTCCCTTTCCAGAGCCCCATGCTAGTATTCCTTGGTGATGCTTACATGAACTCTGTAGACCCAGAGGCCCCTCCCCCTAGTGCCATTTGTCTCGCTTCTCGTTGACTGCCTCCCCTTTCTTCCACTCTTTTTGGTTGGCCAGCTTTAAGAGCCTTGGGTCAGAGAGCACACCACTGGGGCAATGCTCCCTGCCAGTCTGTCTGAATGGCAATAGGGAGCACTGGCCAACTTGGGTCCCCTGATGTTTTCCCAGTATCCCAAGCTCCCCACTTTCAACAATCTTCATACCCAGCAATAGCCCAGGAGCCCTACTTGGCAGGAAATCTGTGGCAGGTAGGAGGAAAGGAGGAGGCAGTGAGGCAGAAACGTCTGCCAGTCAGAATGGAGGAAGAGTAGGGCCTCAGTGGGCATGGGCAGGAGGTAAGGCACTGGATCTGGCAGCTCCTCATGTCCCCCTTCCCCCACCCTCACCCCTTATGTGGATGTTCACCCCAGTCTCGTTCCCCCTGTTCCCCATTCAAGGAGGAGACTCTGCCTGTGGGCCTAAACTCATGGCTGAGGTCTCTTGGTTAAACTTTCCCCCAAATCTAGTCACATCCATGGCATTTTTACCCAGGCCAGACATTTTTGGGGAACAGGGCTCACTTTCCCCTAAAGTAATCTTTGGAAGAAAAAAAATGAAGTAAGCAATTCTAATGTGATAGATAGGCCTAAAGACTCTACAGACCTCTTCTTAAAAATAACCTCACAGGGCTATTCTGATGAGTTAGTCCCATTTACAGACAAGAATAATGAGGTTCACAGAGTTGAAGTCCCTAGCTCAAGGACACACCGCTTATAAATAAAGAAACTAGGTTCAAACCCAGGACTTTCTAACCACCAACCCTCTCTGGGACTAACAGGATACACTTTTTTTTGGTATCAGGACAACTCTTTTGAAGTGTGATAACTGAGACAACATACTCCTGAGTCTCCTCTTTTTCAACTCAAAATGTTCCTTCAACTCTCTTCATGAGGACTTGGGTTCCAACCTCCTCCTCAACCCAGTCAATGTCAGACCTGGGAGCAAACATGCAGTCTGCTAGGTGGGTTTGTGCCAGTCCAGAATACAGAAAAAAATCTGCCCTTCTTCCTGAAGGTTAATAAGAGAGCTGAGAACTGTCCTTCTTGGATGAAGAGCAGTGAGAGAGGAAGTCGAGTGTTTCCTTCCATCTCCACCACTCCCCCAGTCTGAACGTTCAGAACTGGGAGCAAGAAAGAGGCAGAGGTCGGGGAAGAGGCAATCAGAAGCGGGCAGGAAGCAAACAGGATTGGGAACATGGACAGCTGGGAATGGAGTGAGGTGGTGGTCTAGTAGGCACAGGCTAGGGAGAGCTAGGGGTGCACACGGACATAAGAGGATGGGGTATGCCCCCAGGAGTTGAGAAAGGCCTAGGTGGGGATGGGCATTGGCTGACTTGGGTTAACATCACTGTGTTATGCGAGAGGAAGTCAGTCGCACATTAAGGAAATGTTGCAGCTGGTACTAAATTGGGAGGTGTCACAAGCAGCAGTGAGGACAGGTATGATTGCTGGGCCCTGTGGGGCCCAAAACAGGGGCAGGCATCACAGACGAAGAGAACAAGGTTTCTGGGGCCACCCACTAAGAATCTAAGGCACTCAGAACAAGAGCTCAGGGGCCAGGAGTTCACCTGGCCCTGAAACCAAGGTTTCAGGTCTTGTTTTCAGAAGTGGAGAAAGCCTCCTCATCCTCACCCAGAGCTGCGGATTCTGGACTCAGGAGGAGCTCTGAGGTGGGGCATCATCTTGCAAGGATTCCACTTGCAATGTGGGCCGAACAAGAGGCTCAAAGCCTAGGAGCAGGCTGAGAGAGGCTAAGGATGGGGCACATTAAGGAGAGGAAGGAGGACTGTCCTTCCATTAGTGCCCATAATACAGCTGGATTTGAGAGCCCTATGTGGTCGGGCCTCAGCTGAGAGAGAGCTTTGGAAGAGAGGTAGTAAATACAGGAAAAGAGCTGTGGCCTTCTGCTGGCACAGCAGGCAGCAAGGGAGCAGGAAGAGTTTGCTTGCTCCTAGGGGAGACAGAGACAAGGAGACAGGGTAGAGGATGAGGGCAACTTGACAGGAAGGCATAGTAAAAGCATAGGCTCAGAACTGGAACATGCATGGCAGAGCCTGGACACTCCTACTTATTGGCCAAATGACCTTAGGGCAAACTACTTGATCCCCTTGGACCTCAGTTTCCTCATCTGTACAATGGGAGTAATGGTATAGTATTACCAATCTCCACAGGCAGTTGTGATCTTCTAACATAAGTGAAAGGATTTGAAAATCCTAAAAGTCAGATGTTAAATTCTTTTTACAGAACACTATCAGTACCTCATCTCATTTAAATCTCACAAAGGACTCGGATGTGGGCAGAGCTAGGATTATTGTTCCTGCTTTACAAATGAACAAGAGAGAGCACACAGAAGTGAAATGACTTGCCTAACAAGCTACAGAGGTGTTGAGGCCTCCTGAATCACAGACATCAGGTGTCTTTCTCTACATCAAACCGCTCAATAAAATAAGTATTATTATTTAGTGTGGAGCCACATAGAGCTTTGGAGCTGAGTACAACAAGGAGAAAACCCCCACAGGCAAGTTGTGGCATGGCTCTCATTCATCCAAATGATTGAGAAAAAAAATTGAGATCATCGGATTGGAAGGAAAGACAGATTTCCTTTACTTGTGTTCTCCTAGAGGACCACATTGCTCTGCTCCTTGACTGTGTATGTCTCTGAATATGTTGAGGGTATGCATCTCTATGACAAAATGTGTTGGTTTTGTGTGTGTGTGTGTGTGTGTGTGTGTGTGTGTGTGTGTGTGTGTGTGTGACAGTACTTCCGCTCCCAAGCTCTGACAATGTGAGGGAAAACATGCATGGGTGTGACACAGTGTCTGCATCTATGGCACTCTTTCTAGATTTAACAGCCTCTCTCATCACTGTATGACTTTGTCAAGGGTAGTGGTGATGGTATATGGCCATGTGTGTGTCTCTATCTGTCTGTACACCTTTAAGAACTGGAATATCTCATTTGATAGTGTGAGTGAGGCAGTGAGTCAGCTGAGGCTGAGAGAGGCGGGAGGAGACTGCTAGGTTACGAGAACAGGAAAAGGGAGAAGGAGAAAGTGAAGTAGGGACCCTTTTCTACCTAACTCTCTGCTCCAAACCCCTTTGAAGCCTCCCAAAATCATGGAAGCCTTGCCCAGGTCTACAGGAACCATGCTGGAAAGAAAGGTGGCACTTTCTGCTCCTCCCCAAAGCCTCGGAGAGAGATGAGCTAGGCCAGGAGGCAACTGTCTCTCTCTTCATCTCTTGGCTCTCAGTTCAAGAGTGTGTGAGACCACCACCTCACTTGGTCTCCTTGTCATTTGACCCTTTGACCTTGCTGTTTCTTTCTTCTGAAAGGCAGGCCACCTGGCCAAGCTGGGAGAACAGGGAAGGAGGATCAGGTCTCAAATGTTTATGGGCCCCACACACTTACTGTCCAGAAGAACCCTGTCTGGGGTCAAGAAGTTTCTCAACACTCAGCTCTTCTCTAGGCAGGCCTCCTTTGTGGCTGCCTCACTTCACGTCTCCTCTCCTCTCCTCTCCTCTTGTCTACTGTCTCCTCTTTTCCTCTCCTCTCCTTTCTTCACCTCATCTCACCTGTCCCTAGCAGCTAGGAAGTGAGGTTTCCCTCCACTGCCATCCTGAGGTGGTGGGAAGGCACTGGGAGTTTTTAAATACACCAACCTTCAGTGGCCCTTCCATAAGCTGGTGTGCCCTGTTCCCAGGTCCATCTTTTGTCATGAGATGCATGCCTGCAGGTTCCTTCCTTGTAAGAAAAGTACTCTTGGGCTCCCTCCACCTGCCTAGACTCTGACACACATCAGGTCACCTAAGGTCAGCAGTGTAGTGTGCTCCACCATCAGGAGTGTTGCATCTCACTCATTGGTAGTAGGCAAAGGGTAAGGATCAGGTTGCCAAACAATCTTCCTTGGCTTTTGGCTTCCTCCTTGCACCAGCCAGTCACAGGACTTTTGATTCCCGCCTAGAAAAAGGGGAGGGCTCAGCTGGCTTAGTTTGGAGACGGGGAGCATAATGTCTCCTTCCACCTTTTGCCAGCCTGGACATTGGTGGACCCTCCCTTCTCATGCAGGGGCGGAGCTCCAGAAAGACCCAATCCTAAAATGCCCAAACTCCGAATTAATGGAAGTTGCTCAGGTAATCAACTGACCTGAATTCCTGTGGCTCCCTTCTCTAGGGAGGGGCACTCCCTGGGCTACATTGGGAATGGCGAGAGGGGAGTGGCTGGCGGGGTGAGTGTGAGAGGGGGACCTTTATTCTGGCGGTCCCACTTCCAAACCGATGCTGCCGCCCAGCAGCCCTGTGGCCTCGGTCGCTAATCCCTACCTTACAGCCTTTCGTGCAGGACCGGATTGAGTACTCTTCGGCCTGTAAGTATTTATGCAGCACGAGGTCGAACTCGTCATATTTTTCCTGAGCATGTCGGTCCAGTCGCTGGTACGCTTCAATACAGTTGCTACAGGCTTCCCAAGCCCCGGACCCCGGGCTGGCCACCACAGCCAGCAGATCCCCCAGCAGGGTGTCCAGACTGCAGTCCAGGCTGTCCGGGCGGTCCATGCCCAGCAGCAAGTCCCAGACCGTGTAGGTGTCGCAAAAGGAGAGAGTGAAGTTCCGAAAGTGGCCTTTGAGTAAGTTTTTTTTGGAGGAGGGGAACTCGGCTAGGGAACCGGAAAGAGAGTCAGGGGGCCGCAGGGGCGGGGGCGGGGTACTCGGTTCGAAAAGTCTATGCAAAGATTCCAATTTGGTGCAAGCTGCGTCCAGCCCCGCGGGCTCCGGGACGCCGCCGCAGACCTGCCCACGGCCGGCGGCGGGGGCGGCTTTGGTCAGGTTGCTGTATCTGGGGCCGCAGGTGCCCTGGGGCGCGTTGGGTTCGCCGGGCGACGGCGGCGGCGGCGGCAGCACCGCGCGGGGAGGCACCGGCTGCCGCTCACGGCCGGTCCCCCAGGGCGGTCGCATGGCGCTGTTCAGCTCCCTGGCCCGGGGCCGGGCCCCCGCGCACAGCCACAGATGGTCAGCGAGCAGCACGGTGAAAAAGAGCAGGGACGCCAGGGACAGTCGCCATCGCTGCGCCCGCTCGGAGTCGGCGCAAGGTTTGTCGCTCGGCCTGGGAGCCCAGCAGCAGCAGCAGCAGCAGAGAGCCAGCGCAGCGGCGTCTTTCCCGGGCCACATCCAAGCGCCCCTGAACATATTTCAGGGGGGTCCGGGCCGGAGGGGGCAGCGGGCGCGGGGCCGGGCGGCCGTCTCAGGCGGGCGGGCTGCGCGCCGCCCCGCGCTCCTCGGCGCCGTCCAGGCTCCGCCTCGGGGGCTGCATGGCGAGGCAGGCCGGCCGCGCGGAGCCCCGCTCAGGCCGGAGTTGCGGGGCGCTCGCGCGCCGTCCCCGTGCCCCTCCGCGGGCCCCTCGCTCGCAGCCTGGGCGCCGCCGCCCGGCCAGCTACGCGCTGCCCGGCGTCCCGGCGGGAGGCGGCGCGGGGCTCTGTGGCGGCGGCTGCGGCGGCGGCGCCGCGCTGCTCATCGCGTCGGGCCCCTGAGCTGCCTCGGCGCGCCACTTCCCTCCGTGCCCGCCGCGCGGCTGGAACTCCGTGCCGCCGTCTCGCCCGGCGCAGCGCCGCGCCCTCGGTGCCGCCTGCGGGCCCCGCCGCTGCCGCTCGCTCGAGCCCGCTAGGCCGGCCGCCGCTCGCCGCCGGCCCGGCTCCCCGTCCCCGGCCGCTCGCGGAGTTCCGGCGCGGGCGGGCCACCCGGCTCCCGGCAGCGCCACAGGCGCTGGACGCGGACAGGGCTCTACTCAGTGCGCCTCCCGCTTCCGCCTCCCGTCCGCGCCGCCGTGGCGGCCGCCCAGCGGCACGGCCCGGTGGCTCGCGCTGGCCATGCCCCCTCAGTCTGTCGCCATCTTCCGCGGTGCGGAGAACACCTTGAGAGCCCGTGTGCGAGTGTGTTTGGGGGGAGCGGGGCGGAGAAAGAGGCGCGGAGAGGAGGAGGGAGCGGGACCGGGGCCCCGACTGCGCCTGCGCCTCAGGACTCCTTTCACCCCCTCCCGCAGCCCCCGCCGGCCGCAGCCTGTGCTGTTTGGGGATGTTTCCAGTCCACCCCCAACTCCATTCACTTCGGCGCCTCCGTTCACCCGCCCGCTGCCCGCGTGCACACGCCGCACGCCGAGTCCTAGGCCCGGCGCGCCCCTCCCCCACGCGGCGCTCGCCTCCCGCGCGAGGGCCGCCCTTCACTCCCTCCGAGAGGGCTAGGGGACTTCTGAGGGTGATTGTTGCAGGCAGAAGACAGGAGGCACCTTCATAGCGTGTCACTGTCTGCCTCCCTGAGTCTCCTCCATCCCGTGACTAGGAAACGCTGGAGCCGGTGGCGGATCGGACCAGTCCCGTGTCCCTAAGTCCGCTGTTGTCTTCACTGTCCTGCCTGAGGCCAAGGCAGCCCCTGGTGCTGAAGGACAGCTCCCAGCTTAGCGGCAGAAGAGGACTGAGCTCGGAGAGCGTCCCTGAGGGGGCAAGGTAGTGCACTGAGGTGGGCAGTAGTGGTGGGATGTCGTTTTTGCCCTTAGGAAGGTTTCCAGCATCCTCCCCCTAACCCCTGTCCTGGCTTCCTGGCTCCCCCTACAGGCTACTGGGAGTAGCTGAGCGAGAGTTACGGAAGCTGCACCGCCGGGATGGAGCCATGTGCTTGGGGCCCACACCGAGTCACATGGCACTAGGAATTCGGATGTACAGATGTCCTGCCGTGCCACTAACCTTGTTTGGACAGGCACAAAAATCTCAGGTTGCTCCTGTGGACTACTTCCTTTCTTTCCTTTCTCCTACTCTCTGTAACTGTCACATTCTAGTTTTTAATCAAATATTGCCAGCAAGGGTTTAATATTAAGAACAATAATGAAAAAGCCTTTATAGAATGCATTACTGTCATTTCATCGTCGCATAGGCACTTCTTCCATCTTCCTTTGCATATGAGGATGCTGAAGTTTGGTATGGTTAAATTGACAAAAGTAACCAGTGCAGCCAAGACAACCCCAGTCTGGCTCCAGAGCTCTGTAACAGTCCAGTAAAGCCCTAGAGAGACGAAAGAGGTAAAAGACACAGTCCTGCCTTAAAGGAAATTATAGCCTATAATATATATAAGGAAATATGTGTGCATGTATGGTTTTTTTTTCCATGGACTGGATATTTGGGTTCAGATAATAGTTCTACCACTGAACATGCACTGTGCCTGAGATAATCCTTTTTCTTTCTGAGACTTGCTTCCTCCCAAAAACTATGAGGAGGGAATACAAAGGGTTAAATGAGAGGAGTGGAGATTATTACCACTACTCAGAGGTACATTGGGGTGGGTGCATGAAAGTTTCCTGGAAGAATATTTGAAGCTGGTTCCTAAAGAAGCACAGAATATAGCTGGCTGGGTGGGAAGGGCATTTAGGGTAAGAGAAATGCTGATGAATATTTTAAGGATAAGGAGCACCCCTGTGTGTTTGTGAATGCGTGAGTGTTCCAGTTTAGTGCTATTGATGGAGACATTGTAGGGAAATCAAGGGAGTTGAGACAAGAGATAAAACTGTGAGGCATTTTGGAAGTGCAGTAATGCATTGTGTTCAAGTACTATGCTGGGGTGTGACTAAGACAGTGGGGTGGGCTAGACTGAGCCCTGACTTTGGGATGCTCAGAGTTGAATTAGGGAGCCAGATATATCAAAGGAGGAACTGCAATGCAATCCAATGCAAGAGGATAATATTGAGGACTACTCTCCCTTTTGCAGAGGGAGCAGCCAGTCAACTCCGCCAGCTTCCCTCAGAGATGATTTTACCCGTAGCCGCTTGAGTTGAGGCATTCATTCATACATTCATTATTTCCCAAACATCTATTAAGGATTATTATTATCTCCCATGTGCTATACTAGTTATCAGTGATGTATACACAAATACAATGTGTCTTTGGACTGAGGGAGATTAGTTGAAATTTTAAGAGATGAGTGGGAACTAGCTAGACAGGTAGCAGACAAGTGATGTGTGAAGGATATTTCAGCAGAGGGGAGGAGTCATACGTAAAGGCTCAGAAGCAAAGCCCAGAATGGTGTGTTCAGAAACCTGCAAAGTAGTTCATTGTGATTAGGTGTGAAATGGGAGTATTGCCAAGAAGGAGCCTAATGATTTGGCCAGGGTCAAATCATGTAAGGCCCTGGGTGTCATGCTAAGTAGTATGGACTTTACTCCTTGGGCACAAAAGAGGTTGAGAAGTTTTCAGAACAAGATGACACAATCAGATTTGTATTCTTCAAAGATTGATTTGTCTGCTGCATGGAGAGTGGGTAGTCCAGGTGAGAGGTGATGAGAGATGAACAAAGGGATGAGCATTAGGAGGGCCGAGAGAAGAAATGCACGTGGGAGGGAAATGAATGAGGTAGAATTGAAAGGGCCTAGGACTGTCCTAAATATAGGACAAGGCCCTTAGGAGGAGGGCAAAACCAGAGAGTTCTGGTGAGTGACTCTGCCTTGACTGCCTCTGTCCACCTAGGAACTGTTTTTTTCTGAGCCATTCTTTGTTTATCCTTGGAGGGTTCAGTGTTCTGTTTAACAAAGAAAGCTAATCGCTTACAGATACCTAGTTTAAAGCAGATTGGCAGGGCCACAATGATTGACATCCTTGAATGCCAATGAAAGAGCAGCCTGCCAGGCCCAGGCTGTCAACACTGAGCACCTCTGGAGCTTTCTGTGAGAAGTCACTCAGGCAAGACTCCCTCCCTTTCCCCCAGCACACACAGGGTGAAAAGTGTTTCACAAAGGTCCATTTATCACAGGAGCACAGTGTAACAATGACTTACCAACACAGTGTCTGCTGCACACAAAGAAGAGGTAGCACACCAGCAGTCAGAAGAGGCTCTCATTCTCTCGCTCTAGATAACACAAGAAATTGGGATGGGGGCAGGGAAAGCATTGGCCTCTAATCGGTCCTTGGAGCGGCATTGCCAAGGTGAGGAGGGGAACTGGGATGGCTCTGCTGCTTCCTGTAGCTGGCAGGCCCTGGCCAGCCTTCTTCTCAGCTTTTCCTCTCTATCTGCCCCCTCCCTCCCCACCTCCAGCTGAAGCTAAAGCCAGAGGATAAAGGTGGGTTGCTCCTGAGAAGTGACTCATACTGCCCAGAACAGCTCCCTGGAACTGGAAAGGAGGTAGTTGACAATTGGAGTAGAAGGAGGAGGGAAAGGTTCTCCACTGTGAGATACTGACAATTAGGAGAGTAACAAAGTGAAAGCTGTTTTGAGAGACCCATGTGGATAACAGGGAGCTTTCTGTTAAGCCCAGATCTTTAAAGGGTATGGGCAAAAAAAAAAAAAAAAAGATGGGTAGGAGAGCATGCAATGAAGGGTGACTCTAAGAATCTGTAAGAAGAGTGCCAGGATAGCTAAAGCACAGCTAGAGCCGAAGCATGTCAGGTTTTCCCTGGACCCTACTCTCTGTCCACTCCACCATGCAGAGAGTAACTTTCTTCCTATCTGTAGGTAGTACCACCTGTCACATGTTAAGGCCTAAGCCCAGTTATGCTCTTGTAGTTCACTATCTGGGGAACGAGTCCTGATGCTGAACCTTAACTCAGTGGCTAAGGCCTTGTGGTCTACTGACATAATCATTTGTCCCAAATGTCCACTTGTATTCTAAATGGCCCCTCTCTGATTCCCATAGTCATGTTTGCCCTTCGTTTGGATCCCCAGCTTTCTATTACAACCATATGCCAGTGAGGAATCCTTTTGGCCATAAATAATAGACAATTCAATGGCTTAAACAGGTAAGGTTTTATTTGTTTCATTCAACAAACATTCTCTTGATAGATGGTCCAGAGCTGATTTAGAAGTTGGATGATGCAACCAAGACCCTGGCTTTTAATCTCTACCATCATTAAGGTAGACCTTCTTCCACTTGCTTTTTGTCTTGGACTCACAAGATAACTGCTGCAGTTCTGGGCTTCATGTCAGTATTCTAGGCAGGAAGAAAGGAAAGAGCTTGGGGCATGGAGGAAAAAGATCTTCTAGAGAGGCTTTGCCTTTAATTCAGAATGAATCACTCTCTCCAGTGACAGTCACCTATATCTGTTTCACTATGTGTCACATGGACATTTATAGCTGCAAAGGAAGCTGGTAAATCCAGTACTATTGGCTGAGCACATTGCTGCTCTGAACAGTGTTGGGATTCTGTAAGTAAGCAAGAAGAGGAAATCCATTACTGGTCACACAATTAACAACATCTGCCATGACCTTCCCTTCTGCTCCCCTATAATCTGCTTGCCTGGGCCATCCTTCCTTTCTTACTAATCCCAGAGATACTGGGCTTGACTTTGTCCTAGCAACTATGGCTGGGTTTGTTCTAGCAGAGGACAGAGGAGACTCGCTTGATTTAGCAACAACATATACAAAAAGGACCTTAATTTTACTGTAAAGTCAACTCAAGGCAATAAGAGAAAAGTAGATTTCAGGCTGCATTAATAGAAATTTAGAATCAGAACAAGAGAAGTGATGTTTTTGCCTTTCTCTATACATGTCACACCTCATCTGGAGCACTGTGATCCTTTGTGTACAATCCATTTAAATTGGGGCACAATGAGGAAGTGCAGGACTGGAGGAATGGCACTTGCCTTGCAAGCACAAAGCCCTGAGTTCAATTCCCCACCACCACATAAAGCTGGGCGTGGTGGTGCACACCTGTAATCTAAGCACTTGGGAAACTGAGGCAGGCAGATTGTACTGAGTCTAAGGCCAGCCTTGGCTACACCAGTGAGTTCAGGGCCAGCCTGGGCTACACCAGTGAGTTCAGGGCCAGCCTGGGCTACACCAGTGAGTTCAGGGCCAGCCTGTGCTACAGAGATAGACCCTGTCTCAAAAAAAAAAAAGAATACTCCAGTGATGATGTCCAAAAGTGAGTTACTAGTTGGTGTCTCTGTAGCCACAATATATGAGAAACAGGTGAAGGCCCGTACTTGGTTTAGTAGGCTTGTGCATCCCTTGGCTCGCATGGCTCAGGGTGGCTTTGAATGTGGCCTAACACATTAGAAAATTATTAAATGTTTCGCTTTAATTAAACATTATTTCCATTTTTGTTACTTGTATACATTAACTATATTGGATATTTTATATAGGGCCCAATACAATTCCTCTTTACTCAATGTGTTTCAAGCAAGCCAAAAGCTTGAACACTCATTCGTAGAGGTGCAAATGGAAGGAAGTGTTTACAAAGGGGAAGATTCAGAACTAGTTATTCAGGTTATGGTTTAAAGCCATGGGCATAATGGCAAAAAGAGTATTGAGTGACTTAGTAGGAAGATGGGAGAGAGAATCAGTAACAATCAAAATAAACACTTACATAGCTCACAATCTTGTACTAAGAATTTATATGTTTTCAACCACTTAATCTCCCATGACAATTTTTGAGATACAAACTATTATTGTCTTTATTTTTCAGATGAAAAGACAGTCGGATTAAGTCACTTGTCTAAGGTCATACATCTAGCAAGTGCTAGGAGCAGAGTTTGAACATATACAATCCAGCTCCAGATTTTGTGCTCACTACCTCCTCCCACAAAAAAAAGTTAGTGACTCTGGTTAGTTGCCTAGATTCACGCACTAGATAGCATTGTCCTTTTTTTGAGATAGGGTCTTGCTCTATATCTCAGGCTGGTCCCGAACTCACTGTCTCACTATGGCGCCCAGGCTGGCTTTGGGGCAATTCTCCTGCCTCAGCCTCCCGAGCCCTGGAATTACAGGTTTGAGCTACCATGCCTGGCTTATGTGGTGCTGGGGAATCGAACTCTGGTACTTAGCACTTAACTGAGTGCTTGCTAGGCAAGTGCTTTAACGCTGAGCCATTCCTCCATTCCAGCACTGTCCGCTTCTTGAATGTAAGTTAGTTGGGATTCAGGGACTGGAGGAATGGCACAGTGGTTAAAAGAGCTTGCCTAGCAACCATAAGACTCAATTTGATTTCCCAGAACCACATAAAGCTGAGTGTGTTGGCACATACCTGAAATGCCAGCATTTGGGAGGCTGAGACAAGATGATTGCCATCATAAGTCCAAGGCCAGCCTGGGCTCCACAGTGAGTTCAGGACCAGTCTGGGCTAATGAGTGAGACCCTGTCTCAAAAAAAAAAAAAATTAGTTGGCATTAGAAAAGGAAGACCCCATTTTTAAGACTTACAAACCAGAAGATTTCTTCTAGATATTTTAGTACCTTCTTAGCAAAAACAAAAGAAGTAAATATCTACAGTTTAGCCCACATTGGGCTTTCCGTCTAACTCCCAGCCTCCCATATGAGAAATCAAGACTCATTTGTGGGTAATTGACAAAATAGTCTTACCTTGGGGTCCATTGCACTCTAGGATGAAAAGGTACAGAGATGGCTACCTCTGGGGTTGCTACTACTCCAGAACTGGTAGTGCGCATGCAGTCTGCAGCTGTTAAAGCTCCCATTAATTCTGGCCAAAAGAGTTAGGCCCAGACTTAGAGCCAATCTCTATAAAGCCACTAGGACTAAAATCTTTTTCCCCCACACCACCCATAACCATCAGTCATCCTTCAGAGTGTAAGCACTGTTTCTATCCTCACACTGATTCTCACATTGCTTTCCTGTTTTTTTCACCCACCCAAGCCCTCCAGTTTTTTCCATCTCCCCAGGCCACCACTGGGCCTCTTGACCACTCTCTCTAATCAGCATTCTCAACTTCTTTTTACCTACTGGAAACCTAGCTCTACCTGGAGGGCCTTGTTCCCCATGCTGCCATCTGATTGAAAGCTGTTTCTTGTCTTTTCTACTATGTTAGGGTCAGGAGATTGGGTATGTGTCTTACCTGCTCCCCATTCCTAATTCAAATTCATTTTTTTCTCCTGCCAAACTTACAGTTCTTTTGAGGCTTTCATCACCCCCCACCCCTCCCAGTACTGGGGAATGAACTCAGGGCTTTTTCAGTGAACTATATCCCCAATCCTTTTATTATTATTGTTTTCTTTTATTTTGAAACAGGATAGCTCAGTCCTTACGTTGCCAAGGCCGGACCTGAACTTGCAGTCTTCCTGCCTCTGCATCCTAGAGTACTGGGATTACAACTATGCCTCACCACCCTGGGCTAATACCATTTTGATACATCATTCATTCCTCATTGCTGATGTATATGGACCTCCTGATCACATCCTCTGTAGCAGATTGAATTATGTCCTTCAAAGGGATCCATTGAAACCTAACCCCCAGCATTTATGAAGGTGACCTTTTTTGGATCTAGAATCTTTGTAGGTGTGGTTAAGGTGAGGTCATACTGGATTAGAGTGGGCCTCAGTCCCATGACTAATATCCTTAGAAGAAGTGGGAAATTTGGTGTGGAGGACAAGCACAACAATTAAAGCACTTGCCTAACAAGCAGAAGGCCCTGAATTTGATTCCCCAGCACCACCTAAGTTGGACATGTTGGGACACACCTGTAATTCCAGCATTCAGGAGGCTGAGGCAGGAGGATTGCCATGAGTTCAAGGCCAGCCCTGAGTTCAGGACCAGCCTGAACTACAGAGTGGTACTCTGTCTCAAAGGAAAAAAAAAGGGGGAAATTTGTGTACAGATACACAGGGTGAATAAAGTCATGCAACAACAGAATCAGAGACTAAACTTGTTTTAGGCCATGCAGTGTTTGGTAATTTGTTAGAGCAGCTCTAAATAACTAATATAATATACCCTCTTTCTCAATGAAGGCTTTGTCTCACTGGCTTCCCCACTCATTACCACAAGGTCTGCCATTATCTGAAGGGACTTCAGTATATAAGCTGATTAGTTAGTGTTTTGGTTAGGATTCTTAGAGAGGCAGAATCAACAGAAATTATAAATAAATTATAAATTTATTTGGAGGGCTTAAAAGTTCAAGGAGAGAAATAGTCCAAAATGGTGACCTGCACATGGAAGAGCAGGGTCGCCCAGTGGCTGCTCAGAGATGAGCTAGATGAACACCAGTCTGAGACTGCAGGACAGCCAGTGCAAGTTGTTGTTCAAAAAGCAATGATAAAGGTTGTAGGAATGGCACAGTGGTTAAAGCACTTGCAAGCACAAGGCCCTGAGTTCAATTCCCCAGCACCACATAAAGCTGGGCATGGTGCTGCATGCCTGTAATCCTAGCACACAGGAGGCTGAGGCAGGGAGATTGTCCTGAGTCCAAAGCCAGCCTGGACTACACCAGTGAGTTCAGGATCAGCCTGGTCTATAGAGTGAGACCCTGTCTCAAAAAAAAAAAAAAAAAAAAAAAAAAAAAAAAAAAAAAAAAAAAAAAAAAAAAAAAAAAAAAAAAAAAAAAAAAAAAAAAAAAAAAAAAAAAAAAAAAAAAAAAAAAAAAAAAAGAAAGAAAGAAAAAAGAAAAAAAAAGAAAAAGAAAGAAAGAAAAAGAAAGAAAGAAAAAAGAAAAAGCAGTGATCAAGAAGATGGGAGATTGAAGGAAATCTGATGGAAATTGGTGATGTGTAGATAGGAATGAGTCAATGTCAGGAGACAAGCACGAAGGTGAGATCTTTCCCAGGAAAAGCTGTTACAATTTTTCTTCTTCCTTCCTTTTTGCTCATTTCCAGCTGCCAGTCCGGCCACCCACATCTGGGGTTGGTGTCATTTGCTGGCCCACAAGTCATATTCACACACACCCATAAAATCTACCATCGGTGTTTTCTAAGCTCTTCAAATTGACATAATCCCTCCAACGGTCACATTCAGCATCACCTGTACCTCCTAGTTCCTAAACTTGCTTATCTCTTCCACTATACTTTGGCCACAAATGGGACCTGCTCTACTATAAATCATCCATCTCAATCAAACAGTCAGCACTGCTTTTTTTTTTAATATTGTGTTTATTTCGCATCTGGCTTTTTTTTTTTTTTTTTTTTTTGGTCTTCCCACTGTCTTCATATCTGACTGCCACTACTCCTATATCCTAACATTCTATAATACGTAAACCAAGCAAACGGCAGAGTTCCATCCTTAAAAAACTAAACAGGCATTTTGGACAACACATTCTTGGCAATGAAACCTGGACAACATTTGTCAAGCATGGTAGGAAAAGTTCTCACTCTGAATTATAGAAAGAACAGGCAGGTATCAGCTTTTATAGAAATGAAATAAGATGGAAAATACAAACTGTTCAAACTGCTTTCTTAAAGAGATTTCCTTCACTGCCAGAGATCTTGAGTAGCCTCCTGGCCAGTCATGTGGAAGCAATTCTTCCAATAATTGTTAAACTTGACTCCCATTTTGGGCAGAGAACCACCTTTTGCAATACTTGCCTGCATTTTTGCCTTAGTATCTTCAACAGAACTAGGTCCTTTTGGTGTTTTTGGAGTATTTTCTGTTTTTTGAAGGGTTCTTGGCCTTTTGATCTTGGCGTTGATGGTTTTGATATTTTCCATTCTCGTTAGAGGCTTCTGTGCATTTTTGACCAGAGTTTCTCATACTGAGTTCTTTACTGGAGCTTTCTCTTCAGTGTCTTCATCATCATCATCATCATCATCATCATCATCTTCTTCTTCTTCATCTTCATCAACAAGTTTTTCTTTTTCTTTTCTTTCTTTTGAGGCAGAGTCTTGCTCTGTAGCACAGGCTGGTTCTGAACTCACTAAACAAGTGCCCTAAACAGAAAGAACTCAGACACCCAGTGGGGTGTCCACGGAAGCCAAAGCCATGGAAGAAACCACTTTAAGATCCTAACCCTATGGAGGCTGCACTGGCCTTGGACTCATGGCAATCTTCCAGTTTCAGCCTCCCAAGTGCTGGGATTCCAGGCATGCACCACCACACTCAGCTTATGCGATACTGGAGAATTAGTGACAGGGTAGAAAGAGGGGCAACAGACTCCTAGGAAAGGGATGAATATCTGAAAAATGGGGGAGGGGCATGGATGAACACTGATTACCCAAACTGCATGTCTTCAATATGTTATAAAATTTGGAACTTGTGTGTGTGTGTGTGTGTCGACACACACACACACACACACACACACACACACACACACACACACACTCAGGAGTTGTCCTTGGCACCCTCTTAGCAGGTCTGCTACTAAGTTCTATTTTGCTTTGTGAAAATTAGCCTTTCTTATAACATTTATCTCATTCATATTTTAATCTCTATTTGTGTAATTCCTTGAATAAATTTCTCTTCCTTTATACTCCATACTCCATAACAACAGAATCCATGTCTGTTGTTTTCTTGTACAGTTTTAATTAAAATATTTTTGGGTTGAGCTGAGAACTGAACCCAAGGCCTTGGGCATGCCAGACAAGTGCTGTACCACTGAGCTACACCCCTAGACCTCATTCTGTCTAGTGTCAAGCATAGTGCCTAGAACATGGGTGCTCAGTATTTAATGTATGAGTTAATACTTGAGTGAAGGAGTAAATGAATAAACACTCAAAGCAAGACCATACCTGCTCCACCACAGGAATATAGCTATGCTCTAAGACATCTGCTAGAATGATTGTGTTTTAATAACAAAATACAGGGACTGGAGGAATAGCACAACAGTTAAAGCACTTGCTTAGCAAGCACAAGGCTTTGGGTTCAATTCCCCAACACTACATAAGCCGGGCATGGTGGCTTAAGCCTGTAATTTGAGCACTGGAGAGTCTGAGGCAGGAAGATTGCCAAGTCCAGGGCCAGTCTGGGCTCCATAGTGAGTTCAAGACTAGGCTGAGCTACAGAGCAAGACCCTGTCTCAAAAAATAAACAAACAAACAAATAAACACAAACCATAATAAGAAGAAAGAAGATCATTCCCAACAGAGGTACTAAATCCCCCTCAATGAAAGTATCTTTGAGCATATATCTAAGTAGAAACTGAATGATTGCTTGTGGTTATAAGATGATTTAGATGGCCTCTAATTTTTTCTTTTTTGCCATCCAAGGTTTTGTGATTTTTAGATTTTTGGTGTGTAGATGGGGGGCCCTAAACAAAAAGAACTCAGACACCCAGTGGGGTGTCCACGGAAGCCAAAGCCGTGGAAGAAACCACTTTAAGATCCTAACCCTATGGAGATCATCTCATTCACGTCTTCCCTCCTAACAGAAGTTGCTCTTTCAGACCATATTTTGAAGGATCATGGATTTTCCTACATTAAAGATTGCCATGTCGTTGAGGCTCTTAAATTTTCAGAGCTCTCCATTTCAAGATTCATTGGAAATTTTATTTTCAGATTTCTTTTTTCTGACTTTAAAGCTGTTTTCTTATTATTCATATGGCAAAAATATGAGTATAGTCACCTATCTTTATGCAAAAAGTTATTAGTAAGAGCTATTCTTTGAGGCTAGGGGCAAGGTCTTATGTTTCACAAAGAATACAGAGAAATAAGGTACCTTTTATGCCACTTATGACAGAATCAGCTCCCCGTATGGGCCTAGGTATGGGCAACTATTGGTATTTGGATGTTAAGGGTTTTGCACGGATGAAATGTTGTGATACTGTGGGGCTTTTAAGTGTTGCAGTCAAGCTCCTCAATGTAAGAGGTTGGTTCTCACCTGGACTGTGGGATGGTAAATGGTATCAATCACAGTCAAGTCCTGCAGAACACCAGGAAAAGAAATTTATTCTTTAGATAGCAAACCACAGCTGAGGAGGAGAGCTATGGGAAGTTTGGGGCCCTACTTTCTCTGGTACTTACTAGGGTGGGAACTGGCCTCCAAACCATTGCTTCCTAGCAACAGAGAAGGAAGAGAGGGAAGCCTCTGCTGCTTTGGAGCCCGATGAAGCACCGAGAGCTTGTAAGCCTCTGAGATAAGTTGACCATGGTTGCCTTGAAGATGTGTGCTAAGTTTTTTGGGCTTCTGGCATCTCCCTCTGCTTCTCCCACAGTGCTCCAGGTCATTCTTATGCAGATGCTTCATGTTGTCTCTCCTGTGTCCAGGGAAAAGTGAAGTTGGGTTTTGTTAAAATAATTTGAGACATGCCTGGGGCTGGGTATATGGTAGCAGTGACTGTAAGAAAGAGATGAGAAAGACAGGCTTAAGGGTGCATATTGGTCATCCTAGCACTTGGGAAGCTAAGGCTTGAGGATTATGAATTTGAGGCCAGCCTGGACCACACTGAGCAAGAACCTGTCAAAAAAAAAAAAAAACCAAAATAAAACAAAACATTAAGAAAGAGGTAGAGCCCTACCTTAGAGCTCACCATGAACTTTCTCCTGTATGTCCTCCTCTTCAAGATCTTTTCTACTTTAGTCTGGGAGCCCCTGTGTTCTATTGTACCAAGGTAGTGGCAGTGGTAAGATCAAAGTAAGATAGGGCTCTTCAAAGAAAGAAAAGACTCGATGGGCCCAAAATGGAATCTCTCTTCTCTTCAGTGCAATGGATTTCTTTTCTCAATCAAAACAGCTTTGTTCTTCAGTGGTACTTCATCTTGGGTCAACAAAAGACCCACTTGTCTAGGCAGCAGTAGATCTCAGCTGGTAGTGTGTAGATGGGGCCCCTCCAGTACTGATCTTCAGAGCCTCTCCACAGTCAGCCCCTAGGCTGAGCAAAGCTTGGCTGGAAGGTTTGTGTTTGGGGATCTGGTTCAAATTGCTTGCAGAGGCCAGAAAGCCCCTCTCTTCAGCTCCCTGCTGAAGCTAATCCCAGAGATGCCGGTTGTGAAAGTGAAAGATGGGCCCAACGGGCAAGAAACGCTCTTCATCCTCCATAATTCAGTACAAAATCATTGTCATCCGGATTCCCTGCCACTAGCAGGGGTGAGAATAGAAGGGAGTCTGGTAGAGGAGTTCAGGCTGCAGACCTGGGCTGAGTGCTAGAGTCCAGGATGCCAGCTCAGGCGTAACTGGGACTTTGGTCCCAAAGAATGTACAGGTTGCTTGAATTCAGGGTTTTCTTTCTAGCCCTTTTCACACCTTATTCTTTACTGTGCCTGGATTAGTGGGATGTAGGGTATACTTAGTACATGATGCACTTTATTTTTATGACTGTCCTATCCCCCAAGAGTCTATGATTATCTGCCTGTTGATTGGGTCACGGGATACTCATGTTGTAGTATTCCTTTTTGCATTTGGACTTGTGCATCCTGGTATAAGTCTGTGGGACTCCGGGACCCCTCACTACCTTCAGGATGCAACACATTGGTAGTGGAAACAAAGTCCGCGTTGGAGTCAGACAGGCCTGGGTTTACATCCCTGTCTAGGACTTTTGAGCACAAGCAATCAGTGTCTATTTCCCCTTCAGTAAAACGGAGAACATAGCTACTTTGTAAGGACACTGTGTAGGAAAAGTGTCACGGTGGCTCTAAAATGTCTGATGCATGGCCCTCCATACCTATCAGTACATGCTGAACTGTTCTTTGTAGAATAGGTAAGCACTGTGTATTTTTTCTTGATTGCTTGATATCCTATTCTGTCTGTTGCTGAGGCACATTTATAGATGGGTTATTAAGTCTGATTGTTTACTCTGAGGAAAATCCCAGAGGGAACAATTTCTATGTGTAGCAGAGGCTTGTGGGTTGGATGCTTCTCATTCACTGCAGTTAACATCCTCAGAGATACAGAGAAGGGAGCATGAATGCCCCTGCTTCAGGTCTGGGTTGGGAGGAGTATGTGGGATGGATGGAGGTGGAAGATATTCCCTACCCTCAGGATTAGAAAAGCGAGGGAAGAAGCCTCATAGAGCTTCCAGTTGGGGAGGTTGGAATATGGAGCCTTTGTCATTTTGTTTATTCCACTGTAACAACTCTCCAAACCTGGTGTGTACAATGTATTGATCTCGGTACCTCTGTTCTGTTCTGCCTTTTTGGTTTCAGTAGAACCTTTACCTGAGGATTTCTTTAGATTTATTTTGAGGGAAGTGTTGGGATGACCATATCTCATTTTTTAAAAGCTCAAGGGAGAGCTGTATCCCCTTCCAAAGGAATGGAATGTTAGTGGCAACTTTAAATGGGGAAAGGGAAGGAGACTGAGTTCCTAGGCCTGCAGGAAGGAAGTGAGGGGTCTCTGGAAGTTGGTCAGAATTTGATACATGGTCTGAGAGCTTAGGTGGTAGTATGGGTTGGCTCTGGAATATCCCACAAAAGCCTCATGTATTTGGACGTGTGGGATAACGGTGTGCTATTTAGAGGTAGGACCTGACTGGAATGGGCAGATGCTTGAGGTTTTACCTGGAAAGATTGTGTCAACTTGTTTAGACTGGGAAGTGCCCAGAGCAGAGCTTTCAGGTGTTTGTTATTGACCCGGATGGAAATCGGGGAGGGGCATCCACCGGCAACCTGAAGTAATTAAAGGAAGAACAAACATTGTTGCAGCTTCTTCCTGGGAAAGCTCTAGCCCTGAGTCTCCAGACTCCAGCTTGCTCCTACTTGATTTGGTTTCTGTCTACAATGGGGTGAGTAGCCCTCCAGCCTCCGCCTGTGCTTCCACCATTGGTGGCTGCCCATGAATTGACTGTGTAAGGCCTTCTGAAACTGTGAGTTAAATAAATCATTCCTCCATTACATTGTGGATGCTGGGTATTTTGTCACAGCAAACAATGAGTAGCTAAGACAAGTGGCTCCCCCAGGACCTGTCTCAGGGACGCTGAGGACCTATCCTGGTTGATCTGAACTTCTATCTGCACCTGTTTAATATATTGGCTATGTAACCTCCGGTGTGGATGGTGTCTCAGGATCACACATGTTGTCTAGTAGTCTCTCCTTTTCTGTTCTGAAGTTTCAGCTTGTTTTTGGACTCCACTGGTGCAAAAGTGCCTCTGGCTTTCAGCTCATCTGCAGAACAAGAACGACCAGCCTTTTGAGTTTAGCAACTAATCAAGCTAATGCTGGTTCCCAACCTCTTTTCCTCTCTTCTCTAAGAAATCAGTGATGAATCACCCTTCTGGTGTACCCAGGGGAGGATGCTGTTCTTCCGAGAATCCCTGAATTGATTCTCATGTGGCAGGTGAGCAGTGAACAGAAGAGAGGCTTTCAAAACACTGGAAATAGGATAAGTTTTGGACCTTAAAAATAAGATAGCTCATCCAGGCCAGAGGCCTGCATGGTAGATATGGGAAAAAGTCATTGCAGGGTGGTCTGGGGCAGAAGTGGAGACAGCTATTATGCGCAGGGTGCGAAAGAATGTGAGAATCATGTGAGAATCAGAGAGGTGAATCTTTCTGTGCCTAGACATGTTAAGGACTGACGGAAAATTATGTGTGTTTTGTCTCCACCAAGACTGCCCTACGGTCCTGGGTCCTTTCCTTTTCTTGGACTTAGCTGGATGCTTTTTGGACTACCCTATTTCCACCCCCTCAATGGGTCAAGTGTGTATTAGTCCTCAGAGTGGTTGTACTGGCTTGGGACTGAGCAGGTCCTGGACATGACTAAGTGCACAGACCCAAACATTCTAATCCCCAAACTGCTTAGGCTAGGCTCAGGGTTCTGTAAATTGGCCTCTGCTGCCCCCCTATGGTAACTGAGGTTATTTTTCCTCAACTGAGATAGGAAGAAACGTGTTCAGACTCCTAAATTTCTGGCCTGTATTCTCAGCTCCCTGCCTGCCAATACCCTCATGTTTCTCTTGGAACATGGATGTCTTCTTGGACAGGCAGAACACAGCTATCAGGTCCTGAGGGCTGGTAAGGTTCATATCACGACTAGGAAATGCTGCTGTCGCCTTTGGACTGCATCTGACCAGCTATCTTGCTGCACTTCCAAGCGTGTGGAAAGTGAACAGAGGAGAAGGTTTCAATACACTGGCAATAGGATGATTTCTCAGATAGCGTGTCATGCTCAAATTTTTGGCCTGAGGCCTCCAAGATGCTTAACCTTCCATCTCAAAGGGACTATGGCCCTTCACAAGCATGCCTCAAAATTAACTTGGGAATCATGACTCAGGTTCTATTGCTCTTTGCCTGGCAGCACTGACAAGTCAAAGGTAGCTGAGAGCCCAGCGGGCCCACGTTCTATTCTCGATGCCCTGCACACCTTTGGGCACTGGGTCATGGATAGAGGGAGAAGCAGGATCAGATACAAAAGCCATACGTTTTCCCCAACCCACACCTCGCCTCCTCCTCCATTGCTCTCTGACACAGTACCACTCTACTTATTGAGGCAGGGAAATGGAGTCTGATGCCAAGCTTGATGGCCAAGACAGAGGTAAAAGGATGGTTTGGAAGGTGTCTGTCTTTTTGAGTATGAATTGGCAGTGGAGATGCCGCCAGCATCCTTACTACCAACTTAAGGGTCCAGTGGAAAGATATCTCCCAAGAGTAGATCTACAACTTTCATCCTAGTCTCTAAGTCCAGCCATCAGCATGCTGGGAAACTGCTGCTCATCCTCACTTCCTCCTTTGTGTATACTTTGTACCTCTGATTTCTGCATCCAAGACCCTGATCCCCATCCCAGAGTCAGAGCAGCACCTGTTTGGGTGCCACGTTTGAAATATAAGAAGGAGTCATACTTGGATTTCTATAGGCATTTTTCACTCATACTGATAAAAATCTCATGAAAGAGGTTTTAATTATCATTTTTACAGATGAGTAAACCATGGAAATCTTTGAAGGATGAGTTGATTTCCCAGGATTCTGTAGCTAGGTCCTAGAAGAAATTCTTGCACATTTGTCTGATGACTTTGGGGGCAAGATTTTTACACAACACTTCTCTACCACTAAGTTGCCCAGGCTGGGCTAAAATTTGCAATCCTCCTGCCTCAGCTTCCCAGATTGCTGGTATTACAGACATCCTTCTCTCTTGAGAGAAAGTTTGCCTACAGTGACATGCACATATCCTCAGTGTACAACCCAATGAGATTTATTTATTATTTGCTTATTTATTTTTACACACAAAGCGACTATAAACTTTATTCTAGAAATATTCTTGTGGGTATGTGCTTTTATATCTTTTGGGTAAACAAGAATAGAATTATCTAGTGATAGAGTAAGTATATGTCTCACTTTCCAGGAAAATTTTGAACTGCCCTTCAAGGAGTTGTACCTGCTATTTATGAAGAATCCAGCGGGTTATCTTCCCTACCATTTAGTGGTATTAAAATTTTCTTTTTCAGTGTTCTGGTTGTGGGGTTGTCGTATCTCACGGTTTTAATTTGCATTTCCTAAAAATTAAAGATTTTGAACTCCTTACATATATTAGCCATTAATTTATGCCGATTGGGAGGTTTTTATTCCATTATTTGCCCATTTAAGCAATCATGCTGGAGTCAAGCACAAGGGCACATGCCCACAATCCGTGTTACTGGGGAGGCTGAAGCAGGACTGCAAGTTTGAGACCACACTGGAAAACTTAATGAGACTCTGTCTCAAAATTTAAAAATGGTTGTGGATGTAGGTCTGTGACAGAACACTTGCCTAGCATGTGCTAAGCCCTAGGCTTAATTCCCAGTGCATCTCTCTCTCTCTCTTTCTCCTCTCTTATTATATTTTTGTTATTGATTTATATAACAGTTTCTAAATAAATAGAATAAATAGATGTACTATTGTTGAATGAATAACTTTTCCTAGGGAGATGTGAACCCTAACATCTATTCACACCAGATAGGGCACAGCAGACAGATCAAAGAAACGATTACACCTAAGTCCAATTTGGTCAACCACTGAGTTTACAGGAATATGAATGAGGGGTCATTTACAGGCCTTTGAGTGACTCAAAAGGCAGTTGCTTCCTTGAAAAGCCCACCCCAGTATAGTTGGCGACTCATGGAAACCACGAACTATGTACTAAGACTCACCTTTCTGGTCACCTGCTGCTTTTTTCTCATGGGATCTCTCCCCCACAGCATCCACAAACAGGCCCGAGGGCATCTACCATGTGCCTGAAGGTGTGTGCCTCCTAGCTGGAGCCAATAAGTTTACGGTGCATGCCAGTAACTGGTGGGCATGCATTGTGATACATTGTGAGTTGCACCTGTGAGTTGTCCCTCCTCCTTCCACAAGAGTCAGAAGACTTGCTATACAACAGCTATTGACATTTCCCACATTTTATTATTATGTATATATGCAATGCATAATGTTTACATTGATCTTGAGTATTCTGTGTATATACATATCGCAACAAAATTACCAATCCTTCCCCTGTCCCTTTTTGACACCATTCCTGCCCCTCCCACTATTATTATTCCCCTCAATTAGTTCTATGAAATGATTGTGATCTGAGTTTCTTGTATTGTAGAAACCATTGGATACTTATCCTTCTGCCCTACTCCTCTGACTCACTTCACTGAGCATGATGGTCTCAGGTTGCCTTCATTTACCTCCAAAGCCTCAAACCTATCTGTTTTTATAGATGAGTGGTATTCCATCCTGTACAAATATGACAATTTATTTATCCATCAGTCTGTTAATAGGTATTTTGGTGTCATCTACATTTTAGCTATTGTTAGTTGTGCTGCTATGAACATGGGTATACATGTATCTCTGTTATGTGTTGTTTTTAACTCTTTTGGGAAAATTGCCAGAAGAGTTATCACTGGATCAAAGGGGATATTTATTTCCAATCTTTTGAGAAACTTCCATACTGCTTTCTATAATGGTTGTACCAGTTTACATTCCCACCAGCAGTGTAGGAGGGTTTCTTTTTCCCCACAGGCTCGCCAGCACTGATTGCTGTTTGTGTTCTTGATATATGCCATTCTCTCTGGAGTTAGATGGTATCTTAGTGATGTTTTGATTTGCTAAGGATGTTGAGCATCTTTTCATATATTTATTGGCCATTTGAATTTCTTCATCTGAGAACAGCCTATTCATTTTCTTTGCCCATTTTTTAATAGGGTCTTTCATTTTGAGGGATATTATTTTTCTTCAGTTCCTTGAATATTCTAGTTATGAGCCTTCTATCTGAGGTATAGGCGGTGAATACTTTTTTTCTATTCTGTCAGTTTTCTCTTTACACTGTTGATAATTTCTGTTGCTGTGGAAAAACTTTTTACTTTGATATAGGCCCTGTTCTAAGTTACTTTTTTGTTGCTGGGACAGAATAGGTATGTATTAGTTTGGGTTCCTTAAAAAGGCAGAATTTACAGAAATTATAACAAAAAGGACCTATTTGGAAGGCTTACACATCCAAGGATAGAGATAGTCCAAGATGGCGGCCTGTATGTGCGAGAGCTGGAGTGTCCGATGGCTGCTCATCCACAAAGTAGAACTCCCATCCGGGACTGCAGGGCAGCTGGAGAGAGTCTGCTGCCGATCTTAGTTGTTTGAAGAACAATGGCGAATACTGAAGATTGGTGACTGAAGATCAGCCACTGAAGATCAACAACAAGCAGACAGGTGCAAGTCAAAACTGGAGCTAATCTGTGATGAAGATCTGTGGTGTGTAGCAAGTCGGCATCTGTAGACAATTGTGAAGGCGAGAGCTTTCCCAGGGGAAGAAGCTGTAACACTCTTCTTCCTTCATTTTATACCATATGTTCCAGTTGGCCCTCCCACATCTAGGTGGGTGTTCTTCCCTTATTCGCTGGCCCACAAATCACTCACACTCTAATCCAGGCTGGTTCCCAATTGCCTAATCTAGGTGTGATACCTGATTGCCTCAAACTGACATAATCTCTCCAAAGGTCACAGTCTCATTTGTTAATTCTGGAGACTATTTCTTTTTCTTTTGGTGTCTTGTTAAGAAATTCCTTGCCTACACCTGTGTTTTTTATATTTTTGCCTAATTTTTCTTCCAGAGGGTTCAGTGTTTCAGTTTTAATATCTAGATCTTTGATCCACTTTGATTTAATTATGATGCATGGTGACAGGTGTGTCTAGATTCATTCTTCTGCATATGGATGTCCAATTTTCTCAGCACCATTTGTTGAAAGAGGCCATCCTTTTGCCAGTGTGTACTTCTGACTCCTTAATCAAAGATCAGGTAGCTGAAGGTATTTGAGCTTGTTTCTGCACCTTCAGTTCTTTTCCCCTGGAATATTGATGTTTTTGACTATATTTTTTTGAGATAAGGTGTTACCCTGTAGCTCAGTCTGGTTCCAAACTCATTATGGAGGCCAGGCTGAACTCAAACTCACGGTAATCCTCCTGTCTCAGCCTGCTGAGTGCTGGGATTACAGGCATGCGCCACCACAGCCAGCTTATGTGGTGCTAGGGAATTGAACTCAGGGCCTTAGGCTTGTTAGACAAGTGCTTTGACCACTGAGCTATTCCTCCAGCCCTGGTCATATCATTCTTATAGAGAGCTATCTTGTGCATTGTCAGATGTTTAGCAGCATCCTTGCCTACTAGGAACCGTAAGAGCACCCTCTTCATTTGTAAAAACCAGAAATGTCTCCAGACATTGTTGAATGCCGTGAGGAACAAAAGTAGCCCTCAGTTGAGAACCACTAATTCATAGAGATTCTGTATATAAAGATCAAAATCCTTTCTCATACATATTTGTTAACATTTTATCTCAGCCTGTGGCTTGCTTTTTAATTTTCCTAATGTTGTTTTTTAATGAGCAGAAAATTTAAATTCAGATAAGTAAGTTACTAGTTTTTTCTTTTATGTTTATGACCTACCATAGAACTTTGGCCAAAGCACATGCTGTGGTGAGTTGTCCCTTGTCCCTTGCAGCAGTGCTACCTGTTTTTTTATTTTTTATATTTATTTATTTATTTATTTATTTATTTATTTGGAGTGGAACAGGATTTTGCTTTGCTGTCCAAACTGGTCCTGAACTCACTATGGTAATTCAGGCTAGCCTGGAACTCACAGCAATCATCCTGCCTCAGCCTCTCAGTGCTGAGAATATCAGGCTGTGTGCCACCAAGCCCAGCTTATGTCATTCTGGTAAATCAAACTCAGGGCTTCACACTTGCTAGGCGAGCAGTCTAACCCTGCTATTCGTCCAGCCCCACTTCTTGATGTGAAAAAGGAGTATCTGGCTTGGTGGAGAAGCAGCATGCCTCTGGGCCAAGTGCTTCTTATTCCAGGATCCCCTGTTGGTGGGAGCTTCCAGGCCCAGAAAACTTGTTGCAATGGAATTTTCCGTATTGGTGCTCTTGGGCCACCCTGTTTCACACCTTTGAGTGAGGTAGAGGAGTCTCAGACATATGAGGACAAAGACATTCCCAACTCTAGGCAGCTTGTTATAATAATAATTTAAAAAGGTGAGGTTGTGTGTAAAAATCTATGCTGCATTCTCTGAAAATATTTTTCAAATGCATTTTATATAAAAGGGTATAAACACTTTCAGAATACAAAAGAGCCAAAAGTTCTAAATCCATTTGTTTTCTTTTTTAACATGGCCAGAAATGTCAAATGTGCTGTGTAGCTAGGTAACATTTTAGATAAAATTGGCTGTTAATGATTTAAGCTGTTACAGTGTACACTGATTATATATAGAAACTTTCTACAGGGCAAAGTACAGAAAAAAAAAAAAGCAGTGATGCTACGTAGTGTGAACAGTGAAGCACTGAGAAGGGAGATACTGAAGTTAATTTTAATAACAGGTGATGTGAAGATTTACTTTTCCAAGGCACTGTTTCGAATGCTGGGTCTATATTATAGTTCATGTAACACTGGAAAAAAATCCTATGAGATAAGTGCTAGTATCATTGCCTGCATTTTATGTATGTATTTTATGTACAAAATTATTCTAAACTTTATCTGGAAGAACAAAATTAAAGAATAGCAAGGAGTTTTGAAAAATAAACTAATAAGAAGGACCAGTCTGCGAGATACTAGAATTTGCTACAAAGTTACAATAATTAGAATATTGTAGTATTATCCTAAAAACAAAGTGATAGCTCACTAAAATCAGAATAGGAAATCCAGAAATAAACCTCCACATATAGATGGAATTTATTGTGTTATGAAAGAGTCATTACAAGTTACTAGGGAAAATATTTAATAAACACTATTGGTACAGCTAGTTGTTTAGAAAATGAAAAAAGTTGGATTCATGCCTCACTTCCTGTACAATACAAATTTTTGACATAACAATATAAAACATTGAAATGAATTGATAAAACCAATAGAAGGAAATACGAGTGAATTTTTTATCTTATTTTATTATTATTATTATTTTTTACTTTTAACTGTGTTTATCTAGGTGTGATTTATTCCCATGCCATAAGTTTTTGTTTCTTCAGTTTCTTCTGGTATATCTTTCTTTTGTGCAACCTCCTCTTCTGGTTTAGGTTCGAACAATCTGTTGCTTTTCAGTAAGGAACATCTCAGTATGGCACGAGGAGCTCATGTATGGGTTAATCCAACCATGAACGCTGTATGTACGGTGGCACATCTTTGGTGCTTTGTTTACCTGGATATGATCAGACTAGAGAATCTATATCTAAACCCTTAAGTTCAACATTACTCTGAATTTTTAAGCATGTGGAGCAAAAATATTGCACACTTTTTGGGCCACCGACCCTGTCCTACTGTTTGGCCTGGGCACACCTACCAGCTCTACCATTGTACTGACGGAATGGCGCACAGTGCTTCTTTAAAGTGACATCTTTCAGATTCTTAGTGGCCCTTCGGATATGCATACCCTTGATGACCTGTGCAGTTTCACAGATGCTCTTAAAGGGAACATGAAGATTTGAATCTCTTGAGTTGTATGATTTTGTGGGGTTTTCTGGGTTAAGAGAGTAGCAAACTCTTTTTACAAGATAACTCAGGCAGCTTACAGGATGACAGCATGAGTGAACATTCTTATAATCTTGCAGAGGCCTTCACGCATTATACATAACACACAAGCCATAAATGGAAGACTGACAGATTTGGCTACATGAAAATGAAAATCTTCTACATAGCAAATTGTCATAAAGAAGAATAAAAACCAAGTGCCAAATTGAGAAAGAGTACATATAACAGATGAAGTTTAATTTCTTTCATCTTACAGACTATTAACAAAAATACGAATACTCCAATGGAAAAGTGGGCAAAAGACACAAATAAAATCACTGGAGAATGTGCAAGCACAGACAGTGTATCTACAGAAGCTGCTCAATATCACCTTTAATCAGAAAAACGCAAATAAGAATCATAATGAGATTAATAGTATTGTTGTTTGGCTTATCAGTATTTTAAGATAGCCTTTTTTTTTAGACACGGACTCATTCTGTAGTCCAAATTGGTCCTGAATTCAGTATGTAGCCCAGGTTGGCTAGAACTCACAGCAATCCTCCTGCCTCAGCCTCTCAGATGCTGGGATTACAGGCATATCCCGGTATGCACAGTTTATGTGATGCTGGGGAATCGCGCTCAGGGTCATGGCGCTCTAATTTCTGTGCTGTTCTTGCAGCTGGCCCTGGGAGCCCTTCTAATTGTCTCCTGTACTCCTTTCACATAACCATACCAGTGTGCATGTCTCTGTGTGTGGAAGCGCATGTGAATGCATGTGCTTCTATGTGCATGTGTGTGCATGTGTTGGTGCTTGCTAGGCTTACACTCTAACCACTGAACTATGCCCCCATTCCTGATATCCTTTTTTCTTTAGAACACCTTGACATTTACAGAAAATTGAAAAAATATGACAGTTTCCATACAGCCTAGGCCCAGGACCTCCTTTCTTTCTGGCACTATGAAATGCCACTCTCATATTGTATGTTCCCTGCCCGAGTCCTAGAATCAGCCATTTCTCCAAAGAACTCTCATTCCCTTTATTGAAGAATAGTGTTAGAAACCAAGGTCTGGATGCTAGGTGTGCTTCTTCTCCGGGAGTGTTATTTCCTCTAGCCCTCTCGGCTGACAAACAAAGAAATACATGTGTGTATGTTAATCTGTGTATATAAACTTGTCAATAAACTTCTATATGTAATCCTCTATATTAAGTTAAACATAACTTTTTACTGATGTTTCCAATTCTAATACATCACCACATAGAGATTATTTTAGCCTCCTCTTTTTTATCTATAAATTCCTGTGTCAACAATGAAAGATGTAGTTTCCAACTTAGTTAATTGTTCAATTTCAGTATACATGCATGTCAGTGTCAGAATTGCTAACATATACTTTCATGGGAAAATACATTATCAACTAGACTTATAGTGCTTATGAAAGTTGTTTGTGTTAGTTATACAGTCTCTACACATTTCTTGCATTCTTCCCAGTGAAGCTGTTTTATATTTGTGATAGACTCTCTTATCACAGTTCACATTCCTTCCCAGAATCCCTGAACACCCATGATTTAATGATGATTTAAAACCACATACTGTACTCTAAGGGTTACCTCTTGTAAGACTAGGAAGGCTTTGATAAATCTACACAGTGTGAGAAAAATATGGTGAATATTTAAAATTTTATTAAAATGGGCAATTGAAATTAATAGAGACAGTTTTCAGAAGAAGAAATACAAATGGCTAACAAATATGTGAAAAATGTTCAGCATCTTTAGCCATTACAGAAATGCAAATCAAAAACAACACTGAGAGTTCCTTTTTACTCCTTACACTAAGAATGGCTATTACGAAGAACTCAAAAAACAACAAGTGCTGCTGAGGTTGTGGGGAAAAAGAAACCCTTCTACATTGCTGGTGGGACTGCAAACTGGCACAAGCACTATGAAAAACAATATGAAGAGTCCTCAAAAAACTGGAAATATATATCCCATTTGACCCAGCTATAACATTTCTGGCTACCTTTCCAAAAAGAGTTAATGACATCATATACAGCAATATATGCATATGTGTTTATAGCAGCACAAGTCATTATAGCTAAATCTTGGAGTCAGCTGATATGTTCATCAACAGACAAATAGATAAAGATGATATGGTGTATACACAATGGAGTACTACTCTGCCGTATGGAAAGATAGATTTGTATCACTTGTAGGAAAATGAATGCACCTTGAGACCATTATGCTTAGCAAAACGAATCAGACACAAAAGGTTAAACAGCACATGGCTTCTTTAATATAAGAAACCCAAAGTATAAATATTAATAAGTAAAAGAGAAAAACAAATGAGTGAATGTAGGAAACAGGGAGATAGATTTTGCAAAAAGGGTTAAGGGAGAGGGTTGAGAGGATGGGAAGAGGAAAGGAGGCAAACGTGATGAAGGTGCGATATGAATATGCACCAATTCCCCAAGTTAAATGTAATTTTTATGTGTCACTAACACATACTAATAAAAACAATAATTTTGGAAAAAATTAAAAATACAAAAAAATCATTACAGCAAACGTCACAATGTCATTAATCCCTCTCAGAACACTCCCCCTCACCTCAAACCCACTTATTTTACTGTCCTTGCATTTTCTAAAGCAGCTTGGGAAGTGCTCTTTCATGACTTTACAAAGTGTCGTCAAAAATATGGCGAGTGCTGCAGCAAAGTGCCATCCAATGTAAAGGCCGTCTTGTCAAAACGTTACAGTGTGCCCTCATCCACCTTACTCATGAGATCTGGCACTATGTGGCTTCCAGCTCTTTTCCAAAGTCAAAATAACCATGAAAGGTAAATGTTTTCAATGAATTCAGAGCACTGAAGTAGCCACAACAGTGCAACTAAAGACACACGCCCTCAAAAGAGACGGACGGCAATGTATCTTTTACTGTGATAAAATTTTAAAACATAAACATTTGCCATATGTTTCTATCACACATATTATCATACACTGATCTTTACATTATAAGACAGATATTTTAGTGCCCTAAAACCCCCTTTCCCTCTTCTCAACTTGTGAGCCACTGGCAACTATTATCGTATCTCCAATTTTGTCTTTCCTGAAATGTAGTATCATTGGAATCAGTCTATCGCCCGTTCAACTGATTTGTTTCACTAAGCAATATGTATGGTTTTCCTCAGTGACTTCGTAGCTCATTTCTTTATAGCACTGAATTTGAATTGTATTTCATTATCTGGATGTACTACTGTTTTAAGACATTCATGTACACAAGGGCATCTTGGTTACTTCTATGTTTTGATGATTATGAATAATGCTTTTGTGAACTAGTACACAGGTTTTTACGTGGACATAGACTTTTAAGTCAATTAAGTAAAAATCTGAGAGTGCAATCTTGTAAGACTATGTTTAGCTTTGTAAGAAACTGCCAAACTGTCTTCTAAAATGGCTGCAACCATTTTATATTACCACTAAATATAAATGAGAGTTTCTGGACAAGATGGTGGCTGAGTACGAGTACTGATCAATGGCTCCTTACAGGCTCATCCAATAAGTTGAGGTACAATTTAAAAAATTGCCTGCTCAACTTAGCTAGGAGAAGGAAGAGAGCTCCAGGAATTGAAAGGGGGCTCTGAGGAGGGAGGTTGGAAACTCTGAAGATGTATTAGAGGCTGAAGAACATGTAGAAAGAACACCTGGAAAGGGCCATGAGCAGCAGTGAGCAGCTGGCAGCTGCAGACATGAGGTAAGGCCCGAACTAGGAGCCATGGGAATTAAGAGCACCCCTGGCTTGTGGTAGTGCAAAGTGCAAATGCACAGTGAGCTACCACTTGAAAAGGCAGACATCTCAGCAGACAAGCACAGGGGAAATACTTCTCAGCAGCGCCATACAAGGAAGTGATGTAGGTAGGGGCCATTTTGAATAGCCTGAGTGTGAACTGTTTTGAGCAAAAGAAGCCAGTGGTAGACCACACACCAAAGATTTAGGCTACACTCTTAACCAGTGCCTAGGAAGGAACCACCACAAGAGACAATTGTAGAAAGGTGAGAAAGGATGCCAGCCTCCTGGGTGTTTTGAGCTGTAGCAAGAGCAGGCTGCAGGGGGAGGAAAGCCCTGCAGGCTCTGACAGAGGAAAGTCAGGACAGATGGGAGAGCTTTGCCAAGGGGGCTGGGAGAAAAACAGACATGTTGAAGGACTTTGACTGAGGTCTCCCTCACTTCCACTCTCAGCACAGAACTTAGTGGGATTTCAGCCCCTCCCCCACTGTCATACATGTTCAGAGAAATGTCTTGGCTAGGCCATTCAAACCAAGTCCCTCGCCAATAGAATCATGGGAACACAAGGCAATAAGGCACATGCAGAAATCCCTGACTCCCCAGAAGCTAATATCATGGGCGCTGAAAGAGTGGAGCTTATAGAAAAGGAAGTAAAAAAATAGTGGGCAGAACAATCAGTCAGGTCAAAGAAGACGTACATAAGCAAATACAAGAAATGATTAGCAAGCTTAAGGAGGAATTTGCTAAATAATTAATGGTCTTAATGGATAAAAACTTAACCGAGCTTATAGCAGATACAACTAAATGGCTGTATGAGGTAAACAAGGTAATGCAAGATATGAAGGAACATTTTGGCAGAGAAGTGGATAATTGTGAAAAGAAATCTAGCGGAAATTCAGGATATGAAAAATTGATTTGAAAGCAGGGAAGGCTGGCTCAAACATCAGGATGACAGAATTTCAGACTATGAAGCCAAGGTTGACAAATTAAATGCTGCAATCAAGAGTGACTATAATAAGAAGTGAGCAAGGTAAGTGGATACTGCACCTGCTGGATGACTCAAAAAGAACCAACTTCAAATTCATGGGTATGAAAGAAGAAGTAGAAGACAGCACAAAAGGTATAAAGAATTTATTCCATGAAGACATGACCAAATATTTTTTCAAAAACTAGAAAAAGAAATTCATATTAAGATACTAGAGGTGTATACACCTAATATCCATACCAGAAAAAAACTTGCAATGTCACATTGTAATAAAAATATCAGAAATTCAACACAAAGAAAGAACATTAAAATTTGAAAGAAAGAAAAACAGACATTCTACCAAGGCAAGCCTATCTGAATAACTGTAAATTTCTCAGTGCAAACGTTACAGGCCAAAAAAGCCTGGAATAAAATACTTCAAGCTTTAAAGGAAAGAAAGCAACTTGTATGAGACTGTTATAGCCAAAAAAATTATCCCTGAAAATTGACGGAGAAGTAAACTTTTTTCATAACGAAGCAACCCTGAAGAAATTTACAGTCACTAATTGGCATTGAAAAGAATACTTGAGAGAATTCTAGAGACAGAGAGAAGAGCAGCACTAGAGAATTCAGAGGGGGAAAAATATCCTGGATATCTGATATCTACTCCACAGCTGGTGGGAATGCAAGCTGGTACGACATTATGGAAAGCAGTCTAGAGATTCCTTAGAAAGCTGAGAATGGAAATTCCATTTGATCCAGGTACTGCAAAGAAATAAAATTCAACATACCAAAAAGACACAATCATACCCGTGTTTATAGCAGCACAATTCACAAGAGCCAAATCCTGGAAACAATTTACCTGCCCATCCATAGAGGAATGGTTAAAGAAAATGTAGTACGTATGCACAATGGAATACTATGTAGCCATAAAGAAAGACAGATATGAAGAGCTTGAATGAAAATGGGGCCACCTAGAATCAATAATGCTCAGTGAAATGGACCAAGCACAAAAGACTGACTATAGATGGGTGTCCCTCTTATGAAATGCACAAAAATAATATCATAAGGAGGCCCAGACATGAATGGCAGTGTAGAAAGAGGCAATGGTCAGATAAGAAAGGGGCAAACCTCTGAAAAATGGGTGGACATAGACACTCACTAATTCCCCAAACCCCATGGTTCTAATGTGTTACAGAATTTTTTAATTCATGTATTTACAAAAAATGTTAAATTTTATGTCACGTGAATTTTTTGCCACAATAAGATTATTTTTTAAAAACACACAAACTGAGGGCAAAAGGACGGAAACTAACATTTCATGCTACTGGAACCTGAACAAGCAGGAATAGCTGTAGTATTGTCAGACATGGCAGATTTCAAACCTAAAAAGAAGGGCTGAGGACATAGCTCAGTGACAACAGTGCTTTCCTAGAAAGCATGAGGCTCTGGGTTCAATTCCCCAGCACCACATTAGCTGGGTGTGGTGGTGAATGCCTTTACTTCTAGCAGTTGGGAGGGTGAGGTGACAGGATTGCCTTGAGTTTGAGTCCAGCCTGTACTACAGAGTGAGACCCTGTCTCAAATAAATAAATAAATAAATAAATAAAATAAAGAGATCAGAAGAGACAAAGATGGCCACTGTATAATTGTCAAGGGAACAATCCAACAAGAGGAGCTCACAATTATAAACATAGATGTACCCCATGTCGATGCATCCGATTTCATAAACTACTGGACACGAAGCATCGAGTAGACCCGAAGACTTCAATACGGTCACAGGCAGACAGGTGAGCAAGACAAAAAATCAACGAAGAAGCATCAGAGCTAAATAACACTGTGCAACAGATGGACTTACCAGATACCCATGCTGGGGAAATCGGTGGGAAGGAAACAGCTAGAGACAGCAGAAGGCTGGCATGACCCCTGAGGGAGGCCTCCGGGAGGCTTGGCAGAGGGCAAAAATAAACAGGAAGAGAGTGTTGTAAATCGAGAATATGGCTTGTTATAGCTTCTTGTCTAGTTAAACACACAGCTGATGCTTGCACATAGCAAATCATTAGACGTTTTCTGTAAGGTTCTTGGCAGGTGGTTCCCTGCATGTGTTGCTTGCCTCAGGCACTAATAAAAGCCAGACACAGAGTTACTTTTGTGCTCTTTTCTTGATAGACATTAGCCTTTCCTCATTTTTAAAGCTATCCTTGGGGCCTCTGTTAGACAAGGGTCAACCGCAAAAAGTAGTCACACCGATGTGACTGACAATCTCACAGAGTGCTCTATCTAACGCCAACAAAATGTACCTTTTCCTCAGCAGCGTATGGGGCTATTTCCAAAATAGATCATATCTTTGGCCATAAGACATGCTTAATAAATGCAAAAGAATTGAAATAATTCTCTGCATATTTTCATATTGTACTTAAATGAAACAAGAAATCAATAGCAAAAGAAAGTGTAGAAACTTGAAAAACATAAAGAGATTAAATAATACACTATTGAACTTGAAAACATAAAGAGATTAAATAATACACTATTGAACAAGAAACCAGGGCAAAAATAAAAAACTTCCTAAAGTCAGGTAACAATGGAAGCACATCATACCATAACCCGTGGGACACAATGAGAGCAGTACTAAGAGTAAGACAAGTATTTATAACTATGAATGTATATATTTAAAAAGGAATACCAAATAAATAGTCTATTGATACAGCTCAAAGTCCTAGAAAACAAGAAGAAAGCCAAATCCAAAAGCAATAGGAGAGAAATTATAAAAATCAGAGCAAAGTTTAGTGAAATTTAAATTAAACAAAACTATAAATGATCAATGAATCAGAGTTGGTTCTTCTAAGGAATAAATAATATTGATGAACCTTTAGCCAAATTCACCATTGCAGGAAAGAAAAAAATCACAAAGGAGCATTAGCTGGAATATACAAAGAAATGAAAAATACTATACCCTCTGAAATCAAACACTGAATCAAAAAGCAGGCTGCTGAGATAAGCAGACAATTATCAGAAGAAGTTTGAATAGCCACAATTACATGAAAAAATGCTCAGTGTCTTTAGTCATCAGAGAAACGCAAATCAAAGCAAATCAAAGGCTTCATCTAACTCCAGAAGTATCAAGAACTCAAAAACAACAAGTGCTGGGGAGGCTGTGGGTAAAAAGCACCCCTCCCACATTGCCAGTGGGACTGTAAACTGGTGCAACTATTATAGAAATCAATATATATATTTTTAAAAAAACAGAAAATAGATACCCCATTTAACCTAGCTATATCTCTTCTGGGTATATTCACGAAAGAGTTAAAGTCATCACACAAAAGTGATACATACATCCCCACATTTATAGCAGCACAACTATAATAGCTAAATCTTGAAATCAGCCAATATGTCCATCAGCAGATGAGTGGATAAAGAAGATGTGGTATATTTTTACAATGGAGTACTACTCTGCCATAAAGAAAGATAAATTTGAATCATTTGTAAGAAAATGGAGGCCCTGTGAGACTATTATGCTTAGCAAAATGAATCAGACCTAGAAAGTTAGATATTTCCTGGTTTGTCTAATATGAGAAAACTAAACTATAAAAAAGTAAAAAAAGATATGGAACCAAGTACGAAGACAGTTTGCACAGAGCCAAAGAGGACCTGGGTGCGGGGCTGAGTGGTGGGAAGGGAAGGAAAAATGGTCAAGATGCGAAGTGAAGTACACCAACTTCTCAAGCCGATTGTTATTACTATGTATTGCAAGTTCATGGCAATAAAATAATTAAAACAAAAGAAAAATGTAAATGAGAGTTCTTGTAGCTCAACACATCCTTTCCAGTATTAGGTATTGTTAGTTTTTAGAAGTTTAACCATTCAAATGGGTCTGGAATGGTATCGCATTGTAGTTTGGATTCGCAGTTACAAATGGCAGGCGCTGTTGAGCATCTTCTGTTATGCTACTTTCCATCTGTATAACATTAGGAGGGCTATCTGTTCAGATCTTTTGTCTGTTTTTAGTTGCATTGTTCACTTTCTTACTGTTGAGTTTAAAGTGTTCTTTGTACATTTTGGTTGCAAGCGATACATACATACGTGGTTTTCACAAAACTTTGTTGTGTTTGTTCCTCTTATTTTAGTTGATGTTATGAGCATTTTGTCATATTGCTATATTTTTCTGCTTGCTTTAGATTTAAATTTCTCTACTTTCTCTGGATTTATAGAAGCTTAGATTACTGATTATAGATTTTTCTTTTCTGATAAAACATTTAATGCTATTAATTTTTCTTCATTCCAAAAATTTAACGTTACATTTGTATTTTCATTTAGCTCAAAATGTTTTGAAATTTCTCTTGAGACTTCTTAATTGACTTGTGTGTTATTTGAAAATGTTTATTTTAATTTCAAGGATACTTGGATATTTTTCCAAGTATCTTTCTGTTACAGATTTCTAGTTTAATTCTATGGGAACTCAGAACGTACTTCATAAGATTTCTATTTAAATTTTTTGTTCAAGTGCTTTATATGGCTGTTAATATGATCTGTGCTTGTGAGCAATGAACTTGAGAAGAATGCATTTTTCTTTTTTTCTTTTTCGAGGCAAGGTCTTGCTCTGGTCCTGAACTCACTATTTAGCCCAGGCTGGCCTTGAACTTGTGGTGACCCTTCTGCCTCAGAATCCCAAAAACTAGGATTACAGGTGAGCATAGCCACCATGCTCAGTTTACATGGTGCTGAGGAATGAAACTCAAGGCCTTAAGCTTGCAAGGCAAGTGCTTTGACTGCTGTGCTACTCCTCCAACCCTGAGAAGAATGTGTTTTCTCTTGGTTAAATGAAATATTCCATAAACGCCAGTTAGATAAAGTTGATTGATGGCTTCACTATATGCTTACTGATTTTCTGCCTGCTTCATCTATCAATTACTAGAAGAGATTTGTTGAAGTCTACAACTATAATAGATTTGCCTGTTTCTCCCCTAGTTCACTCACTTTTGCCTCATGTATTTTGACACTTCATTGTGAATGCATTTGCATTAAAGATTCACAATCTTCTTGGAGATTTGACCACTGTATCCTGTAGTGTCTCTCTTTATCCCTGTTACCTTTATTTTCTCTGAAGTTGCTTTTCTCAAGTTTATATAAACATTCCAGTTTTCTTTGGTTAGTGTTAGCATGGTATATCTTTCTTCATTTCTTGAATTTTTTTTTTCAGGTTAGCAATCTTGGCCTCATTTTTATTACATTTAATGTGGTAATATAAATAACGAAAATTTGCCATTTAACTATTTTTAAATGTAAAATTCGATGGCATCAAGTACATTCACAATATTGAACAACCATAACCACAACCCAGAATTTTTTCATCAACCTGTATAGAAACTTTCCACACATTAAATTCTAACTCCTCATTCCTCCTTCCCCTGGATCCTGGTAGCCTCTGTTCTAACTTTCCATTTCTGTGAGTTTGCTCATTCTAAGTACCTTTTAGAAATGGAATCATGAAGGGCTGGAGTAATGGCATAGTGGTTAAAGCACTTGTCTAGCAAATGCAAGGCCCTGAGTTCAATTTCCCAGCAGCACATAAAGCCAAATGTGGTGGCGCATGACTGTAATTCCAGCACTTGGGAGTCTGAGGCAGGAGGATCCAAGGTTAGTCTGTAATACATAGAGAGTTCAGGACCAGCCTGAGATACAGAGTATGACCCTGTCTCAAAAGAAAAGAAAAGAAATGGAATTGTTTGTCCTTATATGTCTACCTTACTTCACTTAGGATGGTGTTTCGAGGTTTATCTATGCTTTAGCATATATCAGAATGTACTTCCTCTATAAAGCTGAATAATATTTCATTATGTGCATTTGCTGCATTGTGTTTGTCCATTAGCATGTTGAGGGACACTTGGATTGTTTGCACATCTTGAGTATTGCAATAATATGACTATGAATATTGATGTACAAGTGCCTGTTTGAGCTCCTGCTTTCAATTGTTTAGGTATCTTGTAGTAGAATTACTGGAGTATATTGTAATTCTATGCTTTGGAATGATCAAATTGTTTCCTACACAGTCTTCACCGTTTCTTTGTAGATCTTGCTTTCTTTTGAATCTTGATTATTTTTACTTTCCTTCTCTCTTCCCAACCCCTCAGCTCCCATATCCCCATCTTTCCACCAAAGCCCATCTTTCTATTTTCTTTCATCTTTATTTTGTGTTATTCCTTCTTATAGATTATTTTCTCATATTGAAAAACCGTGCAATATGTAGCCTTCTAGGTCTGATGCATTTTGCTAAGCATAATGTCTCAAGGTGCCTCGGTTTTCCTACGCATGATTCAGATTTCTCTTTCTGAAGGGCGGAATTGGGTAAATATACTTCATCTTTACCCATTCATTTGTCGATGGATGTATTGGTTGCTTCCAAGATAAAGCTATTATAACTTGTGCTGCTATAAACATGGGTATGTATGTATCACTCTTGTATGCTGACTTTAACTCTTTTGGAAACATACCTAGGAAAAATACAGCTGACTCAAGTGGGATATCTATTTTCGGTACTTGAGGAATTTTTGTACTGCTTTTAATAATGGTTAAACCAGCTTACAGTCCCACCAACAACGTAGAAGGGGTCCTTTTCATCCACAACCCCGCCAGCATTTGATATTTTTAAAGTTTTCAACACCAGCCATTCTTACTGGAGTTAGATGAAACCTCAGCATTGTTTTGATTGGCATTTCTTTTTTCCCATTTACCCCACTTATTATTAGTATGTATATGTGATATGCAATGGTTACATTAAACTTGAGAATTTTGTGCACATACATATTGCAAAAAATTCATATTCCCTTCCACACTTCATTTCTCACCCTCCCCTGACTTCTGGCATCTCACTTATTTGACTCTATTAATATTGCCTTACACTCTGTGTCTCTTGTATTAGAAAAAACACAATATTTAATTGTCTGAATCTGATTCACTTCATGAAGCATAATGGCCTCAAGTTATATCTGTTTATCTACAAATGATTCACAATTTGTCTGTCTTTATGGCAGATTAGTACTCCATTATGTACTAGATATAGCACATTTTAAAAATCCATTGATCTATTGGTGGGTATTTTAGCATCTTCCATGATTTAGCTATTATTAGTTGTATTGCTATAAACATGGATATGCATTTATCTCTGCTGTTATATAGTGCTTTAAACTCTTTTGGAAAGATGCCCAGAGGAGATATTGCTGGGTCAAATGGAATATCTGTTTTCAGTTCTTGAGGAATCTCCATCCTGCTTTCCATATTGGTTATGCAACTTACAGTCCCACCAATGTGAAAGGCTTCCTTTTTCCCAGCATCCTTGCCCATATCTGTTGCTTTTGCATTCTTGATAGTAGCCATTCTCACTGGGGTGAGATGGTATCTCAGTGTTTTGATTTGCATTGCTCAAATGGCAAAGGATATTGAACATTTTTTTCATGTATTCGCTCGCCATTTGTACTTCCGCTGAGAACTGTCTATTTATTTCACTTGTTCACTTTTAAGTGGGTCTTTGATCTCAATGGGTCTATTTTTCTTTAGTTCTTTTTATATTCTAGATTTTAGCTTTCTATTTGGAGTGTAGGTGGTAAACATTTTTTTCCTATTCTGTCATTTCTCTTTTCACTCTGTTAGTTATTTTTCTGTGTAGAAACCTTTTAATTTGATGTAATTCCATTTGTTGATTCTGGGAGCTGTTCCTTTTGCATCAGGTGTCCTACTGAGAAAGTCTTTGCCCACGCTTGTATCTTCAAGAGTTTTATTGATTTTTGTCCTCCTGGAGGTTCAATGTTTCTATTTTTAATACCTTGGTCTTTGATTCACTTTGATTTAATTTTAGTACATGGTGATAGATGTGGATCTCGGTTCATTCTTCTGAGTGCAGATGATCAGTTCTCCCCGGAGCATTTTTAAAAATATTTTTATGTGTTTTTCCTTAATTTTTTACTAATACATATTTAGGATACAGAATGTTAACAGTGAACATGAGTATTTTGTGTACATATATATCACGTTGACTTTAATATCTCTTTCCAATTTTTTTACCTTCCCACACCTTTCCTATCCCCCCAACTCCCACCATCACACTGACTTAGTTCTATAGAATGCCTGTATTCTGAGTTTCCCAAATCAGAGAAACCATGTGATGTTTAAAACATTTAATCTTCTGTAGCTGACTCACTTCACTCCTCAAATCACCACTCTGTAGCTCATCTTCCCACCCCTAGAATGGGTTGCAGTGGCCATATCTTGATGCGTCTTCTCTGGGTCCAGAAGAGCCCTTTACTGAGAGAATTTGCCAGAAGTTTTTGTGTGTGTGTGTGTGTGTCTTAGTATATCTTTGTTGAAACTCTTTAACATGGCCTCATCCAACAGTCCACATAAGAAGAGAACTGAAACAATGAAATTCATAAAGCTAGAAAATGTGAGAAAGAAAAAGAGAGAAGTTAAATTTCAAATTCCTTAGCTGAGTACAGAAAGGTAAATGTTTGTACATTTAGAAGACAATCAGATTATCATTGCATCGATCAGTTTTCTTAGGACAAACTTAGATCAAAGACCATATAAGTGAATTGCACATTAAATGAACTTAAGTCTATAACACAAGAGTAAGTTACACATAAGCAATAGGTATAACAATATACTTAACTGTTTCAGAATTTCTCATATATATGTAATGTTTACAATGAACTTGAGTATTTTGTGCACATATATATCAAATCAATATTACAATCCTTTCCTCTCCCCATTTTTGGCCCTCCAATACCCTCCCCATCCCCCCTATAACTCTCATTATCACACTCATTTGGTTCTATAGAATGCCGGTGTTCTGGGTTTTCCAAATCAGAGAAACCATGTTTTATTTAACATATTTAATCTTTTGCATCGGACTCATTTTACCACTCAAATCACCACTTAGCTCAGTTTCCCACCCCTAGAATGGGCTGCAGTGCTCATATCTTGATGCATCTTCTCTGGGTTCTTTATTGGGTGATTTGCCAAAAAGTTCTTTTTCCTGTATTTTACTATATCTTTGTTGAAATTCTTTAACATGGCTTCACCTACCAGTCTACATAAGAAGAGAACTATAACAATGAAATTCATAAGGCTAAAAAAATGTGAGAAAGGAAAAGAGAGAAGTTAAACTTCAAATTCTTTAGCTGATACTGAAAGGTAAATATTTGTACACTCAAAAGACATTCAGTTTATCATTGCAACAATCAGTTTTCTTAGGGTAAACTTACATCCAAGACTAAATGAGCAAGTTGCTACATTAAACAAAGCTTAAGTTTATATCAAATTGCTACATTAAATGAGCTTAAATTTATATCACATAAGTATAGAACACTTAAAGCAATAGAGTGGCATGCTTAGTTATTTCACATTTTTTTTAACTTTTGTAAATTGTTTATTCACATTTCACTAATATTTTGCCAGATTTAGTTTATCATTTTACCTATATATCCATCCCTGACTTGATGCACACTTATTTTAAAGGTTTTATACCAAATCCCCATGTTGAATATAATTATTATGCTTTGAAAACTTATATCCTATTAAAAATAATAATTATGAAGGATGGTTCACAGATTTTATGAGACAGTTGATACGGTTTCAGAAGGATACCAATCAGATGATTCAAATGCCAATCTATTTTTTTTTTTGTTACACCTTCTCTTTAGATGCTTCCTTTCCTCCATGTTTTTTTTTTTTTTTTTTTTACTGCTTGTCTCTCTGCCTCTCTCAAAGATTCCTTCAAGTATTTTCTGCAATGCTGGGCTAGTGGTCGAAAATTTCTTTAGGGATTCTTGGCTGTGAAAAAATTTTACTTCTCCTTCAATTTTTAGGGATAATTTTGCTGAATAAAACAACCTGGGTTGACATTTGCTGTCTTTTAAAGCTTGAAAGATCTTGCTGCAGGCTCTCCTAGCCTTTAAAGTTTGCATTGAGAAATGCCAGTTAATTCAAATGGGTTTGCTTTGGTAGAATAATGTCTGTTTTTCTCTTGCTGCTTTTAATATTCTGTCTTTATGTTGTATTTCTGAGGTTTTGATTATGACATATTATGGTGAGTCTCATTGCTGGTTGTGGTTATTTGGTGTTCTATGAGATTTTTATACCCCCAAATTATTTTTTTCTAGATTAGGGGAATTTTATTGCATTATTTCAGTGAATAAATTTCTTATACTTTTGGTGCTGTCTTCTGCTCTTTCTCCTACATCCATAATTCTGAGATTGGTTCTCTTTGAATCATCCATCAGCTGTTGTATCCAGCTACTTTGCTCATTTCTAACTTTGGAGTCATGCCTAAGTACATCATTTGTGTCCTCAGCCTTGTCCTCGAGGTCTGAAATTCTGTCCTCACGATATTTTGTTAATCTTTCCCTGCTTTCATATATATCTTTTATATCTTGAATTTCAGCTAGATTTCAGAATCTCTACTTTTCTATCAAAATGTTCCTTCATATCCTGCATTTCCTTATTTATCTCAGCCAACGTTTTATTTGTGGCCTCAATTGCTCAGTGAGCTTTGTATCCATGAGGACTACTTTTTGGTTAGTAAGTTCCTCTTTAAGCCCACTGATCAATGTTTGTATTTTTTGGAAAATGTGTTGTTTGAACTGGTTGTTTGACTCACTTATTTGCTTTTTAACTTCCTTCCCTATGCATTCCAGTATTTCAGGGCTCTTGACATTAGTTTCCGGGGTCTCAGGCATCTCTGTTGGGCATCAGATTGCCTAGTCTTCTTCCCCTGTTTCTAGTGTTGAGGACTTCACTTTAAAGGCCTAGTGAGAGTTTTCTTTAAATGGTTATGACTGTGCGTGGTGGGAACTGCAGTTCCTCTGAGTTCTGCCCTGGGAGTAGGCAGTGAGGGAGGACCTAACAATCTGATGGACTCTGAGGTGTCAGTTGTCTTGCTCACCTCCATCTCTCCACAGCAAGCTCTTTTCTCTGTCCTGTTTTTCATCCCCTGAGGGTGGGGCTCTCTACCCTCAGAGTTTTGCCCACTATACCCTAGCCATTCAGGAGGTTGGAGGCCTTTGTTTCCTCCCTGCAACTGCATCTTGTGCCAGTTTCTTCCTGGGCAGTGTTTAAGAGTGACCCAAAAACCCTGGTGTGCTATTCTGAGCTTTCTTTTACTCTACTCAGTTCAGTCTCAGGCTCTTTTATTTAAAATGGCTCCAGCTTACATCATTGCCTGTTATGGCTGCCAAGCACAGCTTCTGATCTGGGCTCCAGGAGGCCTTTTCTAGGGGTAGCTCACATTGCATTTATAGTATAAATACCTTCAGGTTCATTTTTTGGATTCTGGGACTATCAGCTGCTGACAATTCCTTCTCCCAAATTCGCGTTTATCTCAATCTGAGGTTCTGGATTCTGGGGTTTCCTCCATCTGTGGTCTGTGGATGCTGGCAGCTCAGGGCTGCACCCAGTCAGCTGCTGTTTTTCTTTACTTCCAACATGTCTTCAGGATTTCTGACCCTTTTGTGCCTCATTTCAGTTGTTGGAGTGCTCCTTCCTCTCCTAGCTGGGTCAGGTGTTCTGAGCTCCACATAGGCTTTCCGGCATCTGCAGATGCCTGTGGCTCCCAGCCATTTGCAGCCTGCCTGGGGTGATAGTGAGAGTCAGGGGGCAGGAGAGAGGGGACAGAAGGATCAAATGGGGAGAAGGAAAGGGATTGTACTGTTGATGCATTATATATGTACACAAAATACTCAAGCTCAATGTAACCATTGTGTATCACAGGGGATGGAGGAATGACTCAGTGGTTAAAGTGCTTGCCTTGCAAGCACTAAGTCAAGTGGTAAGTACCCAAGTTTGTTTCCCCAGCACCACATAAACCAGGCGTGATGGTGTACACCTGTAATTCCAGCACTTGAGAGGCTGAGGCAGGAGGATCGTCATGAGCCCAAGGCCAGCCTGGGCTCCATAGTAAGTTCAGGACCAGCGTGGGTTACAAAGCAAGACCCTAGCTCAAAAAAAATATTGTGTATCACATATATGTACCAATGAAACTGAAAAAAAAATAAACAAAGAGAGGCCGGGATAGAAAAATCTTTTTTTCTTTCCCCAAAGGATCCTATTAAGAGGACACAAAGACTAATGACTGGGAGAAAATATTTTCCAACCACTTATGCAACAATATACCTAGAATTTATAAGGAACTCTCATTAATCAATATTTAAAAAGCAAAAGCAATCCAATTTAAAAATGAACAGGTGACATTAAGAAATATTTTATTAAAAAATATACAGATGCACTTCTGGGCAAGATGGCAGCCAAGTAACAGAGCTCTGCAATGTCTCCTCCTGCACTTAAAAAAGTTGAGATTATAATTAAAAATCACCTGTTCAACTTAGATAGGAGAGGAAGAAGTGCCCCCAAATTGAAAGTAAGCCAGAGGAAAATAAATCCCAAAGACACATTGGAAGCAGAGGAAAAGAGCAGCCCAGGAGGCAGCCTCAGGCTAAGAGTGGCCCTGATCTGACAGCCTCTGCAGGTGGAGGAAACCATGGAGCTTGGAACCTCTTACTAAAGTAAGTGAAGGTCCAGGAGAAGTGGAAATCGACAGCAGCTAGTAGCCCCAGCCTCCAAAAAATGAGTACAGGTAGTGTATACTACAAACGTGATGTGAGCTTCCCTACGAAAGGCCTCCCGGAGCCTAGATCAGAAGCAGTTCTTGGTAGCCATAACAAGCAATGATGTGAGCAGGAGCCATTTCTTTTTTTTTTTTTTTTAAAAAGTGCAAGACTGAATAGAGTAAAAGAAGGCTCAGAAGACCACATCATGGTTTGGGGTGGGGGTCAGTCTTAAACAGTGCCTAGGGAAACTGGCACAAGAGAGTTGTGGAGAGGAAAGGCTACCGACCTCCTGCATGGTGGCTTGGGTCGTAGTGGGAGCAGCACTTTAGAGGATGGAGAGCCCTGCCTTCAAATGAAGGAAGCCAGGACAGGAAGAAGAGCTTTGCGGAGGAGGCTGGAGGTTAACAAGATACCTCAGAGGCCATCAGATTGTTAGGTTCTCTCTCACTGCCTACTGCTAGCACAGAACTCAGACAAATTTTGGCTCTCCCCCACACCCCCATACCAGTTCAAAAAAACCTCTTGGCTAGGCCTTCAAAGTGAAGTCCCTCAACAACAGAAACATGAGAAGAAGCAAGGCAAACAGACACACACAGAGATGCCTGAGACTCCAGAAGCTAATGTTATGGGCCCTGAAATAGAGGAAATCATAGAGAAGAAAGTGAAAAAGCAAACAAACAAGTTGAACAGCCAGTTCAAACAAGATATTCTCTAAGAAATGAAAGCAATGATCAGCAAGGTTAAGGAGGAACTAACTAAACAAATAGTTTTTCTAAAGGATACAACACTTACTGAGCATATAGAAGCCACAAATAAAAAGTTGGCTGAAGTAAATAATGAAATGCAAGATATGAAGGAATATTTTGATAGATAAGTTGAAATCTTGAAAAGAAGTCTAGCTGAAATTCAGGACTTAACACATTTGAAAGCAGGAGAAGTTGACTCAAACATTGTGAGGTCAGAATTTCAGACCTTGAAGACAAGACTGTGGAAACATATGTTATAATCAGGCACGATTCCGAAATTAGAATTAGAGCGAAGTAGCTGAATATAACAGCTGACGAGAATCAGAGAGAGCCAATCTTAAAATTATGGGTGTAGTAGAAAGAGCTGAAGATAGCAATGAAGGTGTAAAGAATTTATTCTTTGAATCATGTAAGAAAATTTCCCAAATCTAGGGAAAATTAATATTTATGTATAAGAAACTAAGAAACTTACAGAACACCAAATAACCTCAACCAGCAACAAGACTTGCCATGACATATCATAATCAAAACCTCAGAAATATAACATAAAGAGAGAATATTAAAAGCAGCTAGAGAAAAAAGGACATAATTATACCAAGGCAAGCCCATTAAATTACTGCAGATTTTACATTGCAAACTTTAAAGACTAGGAGATCCTGGAGCAAAAATTTTCAAGCTTTTTTCTTTTCTTTTCTTTTTCTCCATTCACACACACACACACACACACACACACACACACACCCCACACGTATGCCCAATACATAATGTTTACATGGAACTTATTTTGTGCACGTTTGCATCACGTCAAAATTACAGTCTTTTCCTCTCCTCCTTTTTGACCCTCCCACAACTCCTCCTCCCCACTTTACTCCCACTATCACCCCCATTTGATTCATTTTTTACATATTATATCTCTTTCTTTTTCTTCCCTTCCACTCCTCCTTTCCCTTTGTCTCTCTACAAAGTCCATCTTCTTACTTTCTTATGTATCTCTTACATTTTTTACGTTTTTTTCTCACTTTAGAGAAATCATATACTGTTTAACGTTCTGTATCTGATTCATTTCCCTGACCATCATGGTCCCAAGGTGCATCCATTTTCCTAAAAATGACTCATATGTGTCATTGTTAACTGCAGAGTAATGCTTTATTGTGATTATACACCACATCTTCTTTATCCAGTCACCTGTATTCGGCCATATTGGAACCTTCTAAGATTTGGCTGCTTCCTGGGTTTCTTGTTTTCCTGTGATTCAGATGTGTATTTGGGATTTCTGATCTTCCCATGGTTTCCTTTCAGTTACTGGGGTGCTCCTTCCTCTCTTAGCTAAGTTGAACAGCCAGTTTTAAATTATAACTGCAACTTTTTAAAGTGAGTTCACAAGAAGACATTGTGTAGTTCTGTTATTTGGCCACCATCTTGACCCTTCTTCAGTTCTTAAAGCAATTTTTTTTTTTTGAGACAGGGTCTCACTCTGTAGCCCAGGCTGGTTCTAAGCTCTCTATGTAGCCAGGCTAGCCTTGGACTCCTCTTTCAAGCTTTAAAAGACAGCAAGTGTCAACCCAGTTTTCTTCATCCAGAAAAATCATCCCTGAAAATTGAAGAAGTGAAAAATTTTCATGACCAAGTTTTTGAAAGATATTTGTGACCTAGTCCAGCATTACAGGAAGTACTTGAAGAAATCTTTGAGAGAGACAGAGAAACAAGCAGCACCAAAAAACATGGAGGAAAGGAAACATCTAAAGAGAAAGTGAAACAAATCAATCATTCAAGTGGTATCCCAGTAAAACAGTACCAGCTTTCTCATAGAATCTGTGGAACTTCCCCCACAATTATTATTTTTTTAGTATCTTAGTTTGCAAAGCATGATAATTATATTCCACATGGGGAATTGGCATAAAATCTTGATCTGTGAAACTTTTTTGATGTGTGTAGCTATTCAGCTGGGGGTGGAGTGGCAGAAGGCAGCAGTTACAAATTGGGATATTACTAGTTTTAAAAACAATAAGAGTTGGTAATAAGTGGTTATTGGAGTCTTTGCCCTAGAGCTGTCACTGGGTATTAAAGATAAAAGATCACATAGCCTTAGTCCATTGACTAAGAACTTACTCAGCTATTAATTCAACCTGTGATTCTTGAATTTTACTTTTCAATTTCATGCTATATAACTAAATTTGTAATAGTGATCTTACTCGTTTCTTCCTGAAAGAACTTTTGCAAAATTCTGAAATAATTAAATATGCTATTATATCTATTGCTTTATGTATGATATACTTTTGTGATATAGACATAAGTTCATTTAATGTAGCAATTCATTTATTTGATTTTTGATTTAAGTTTAGCTTAAGAAAAGTGATTGATGTAATGATAACTTGAATGTCTTTTGTATAGCAGTACAATAGCCAAATCTTGGAAGAAGCCAATATGCCCAAGTACAGATGACTGGATAAAGAAGATGTGGTATATATGCACAATGGAGTATTACGCTCTCATTAAGAATGACACATCTGAGTCATTTTTAGGAAAATGGATGCACCTTGAGACCATAATGTTCATCTAAATGAATCAGACCCAAAAATTTAAACATCATATAGTTTCTATAATGTGAGAAAACGAAACAAAAAATGTAAGAGATTCAGAAGAAAGTAAGGAGATAGACTTTGTAGACAGGGAAAATGAAAAGCTGGGGAGGGGGATGAGAAGGCAGGAAGGAGAAAAGGAGGTGGTATATATTAAAACGAGGATTATAGTGGAAGTTAGGGAGGTGGAGGTGGTTGTGGGCTGGTCAAAAAAGAGTAGGGGAAGAGATTATAATTTTGAAGCAACACATATGTGCACAAAATACACAAGTTCAATTTAAACATTGTGTATTGCTTATGTATATATAAAATGGGAGAAAAAGAAAATATACAGAGGCAAAGTAAGAATATGAGAAGATTTGCAGCATCACTAGCCATTAAGGAAGTGCAAATTACAAACATAAGATTTCACTATGCATAAATCAAAATACCTAAAATAAAGAAGTAGTAACACTGCTGAATGCTAGCAAGGATGCAGTGGAATTGGGTGCCACATATATTGCTTTTGTAAATGGAAAATGGTATAACCCCTCCAGAAAATATCTTGACAGTTTCTTATAAAACTAAGTATACAATGACCATATGATTCAATAGTTGGACTCCTGGGCACTTAGTTCAGAGAAAAGGAAAAATGTTACGTTCACAAAAAATTTACATATGAACATTCATAGAAGCATTATTCATAATGACCCTAAACTGAAAACAATCCAGAAGTATATCTGGGGAATACTTGGTAAAATGGCTTAACTAACAGGTGTACATTTATATCACAGAATGTTACACAGGAATGAAAAGGAACAACCTATTAATGCACCCAATCTCCAAAGTGTTAGGTTGAGTGAAAAAAATCTGACCCTGCAATTTTAAATACTACATGGTTTCACTTATATAGCTTTCCCCCCCCCTCAGGATAGGCCCCAGGGCCTTGGCACTGAGCTGCATTCACAGCTCATTTTTATCTGGTGCTGAAGAATTGAACCCAGGGCCTTACACACGCAAGGTAAGTGCTTTAACCACTGACATATGCCCCCAGTCAATTTTTGAATTGAGGCAGAGTTGAGCTAAGTCTTTCAATTGCCCAGGCCTGAACCTGTGATCCACTTGCTTGAGTCTTCCAGAGTGCTGGGATTACAGGTTTGCACTATTGGGCCTGGTTTATATAGCATTTTTGAAGTGATAAAATTACAGACTTGGAAAACGTGGATTTTAGATTGCAAATTATCAGATATGGGTGACTGGGAGGGGGTAGATTATAAATATGTAACATGAGAGGTTCTTATGGTGATGGAACTGTTCTGTATTTCAAGTGTGGTATGGACACATAAAGTTATACATGATAAAATTGCCCAGAGCTAAATATAGCCTCCTGACCCAAGGAAAGTAAAAGTGGAAAAGGTTTAATAAAATCAATGGATTGTTGCAGTGGTAGTACTCTACTTGTACTACATTTATGCAAGATGTTACTATTGGAAAAAATGGGTAAAAAGAAACATGGGATCCCTTTGTGTTATTTCTTGCAAATGTATATGGATCTGTGTTCATCTCAATTATCTCAAAAGTTTGATTAAAATCTTAAAAATAGTGATTGTCATATTCTTGGGGAAATTTTTGAAATTAACTCTTTTGTTATTTCAAATAGTATATTACTCCTTTTGAATTTTTTCTTTAACCATTGGAGACATATATTCTGTATCTGAAAATTTCACTATGTGTATTTCACAGAGCTGTAATCCTGCTGTTACTTCTGCTATTTCTCATTAGTGGTATCATATTTCTTCATGTCTTTTGTTTGAGTTATGAGCTCAGTTTTGTGTGGATTTTTTTTGTCTGAGTTTTGTACAGCCTAAGTTGAGGTTCCATCCCTGCAGAGTTGATTTATCTTTGCTTCTGCTCTGCACCCCAGTACACCACCAACCTGGGAATACTTTTGTTACTTTTTTAGTTGCAGTGCTCTGGATGTACAGATCATAAAGATTTTCCTTCTAACTCTTCATAGTTCTAACTCTGAAAGAGACCCAACCCACTAACACACACACACACACACACACACACACACACACACACACACACACACACACACACGATAATGTTATGGCTGAAACAGCTAAGTTTTTGTTTTAGTTACATTTTGGTTGCAAAAACAGAATGCCTGGCATTCACAAGTTAAGATAGGAAAGATTTATTTTAGCTCACCGTTTCAGAAGGTCTCAATCCATTCTTGAGCAATCAACAATGGTGAAAGCACATGATGGAGGTGCAGCTGAAGGGAAACTGTTCGCAGCATGTCAGACAGGAAGCCGAGTGAGTGTGGAAAGGTGGAGTTAGAATCTGTCCTTCCAGGTCTAACCCAGTGGTCAGCCCCTTTTGGATAAAGTCCCTGACTATTGTGATTTGGATCTGAAGTATCCCACAAGAAGCTCATGTCCCATGGATACTGTGTACTATTGGGAGGTGAGACCTGGCGGAAGGGGTAGATACTTGGGATTTGACCTAGAGAGGCGTGTGTTGGTTCTGCCCTTCCTTCTGGGACTTGGCTCTGTTCTTCCTTGTCATGAGGAGCTCTTTCTTTCACTCTGGCCCCACCATGTGTTTCTACCACCACCAGAACCCTGTAAATGAATAGAAACCTTCTGAAACTGTGAGCTAAAATAAATCTTTCCTCCTGAAAGTTGTCGATGTTGGATACTCTGAATCAGCAATGAAAAAATAACAAAGACAGAAATTGGGGAGAAATGGGGTCATTGCTATGACTTTACCTGACCATGTAATTGGTCATGTAGTTGGTTTGTGGGATAAGTTTGGAAAGGTTTGAGGATGACAGCTGCAAAAGGCTTAGAGTCCTGTGAGCCAAACTTGGTGGGAGTTTCTGGCCAGATCTTAGAAGATTAGAATACTGACAGCAGTATGGATCAGAAAGGCTGTGCTCAAGATGCTTCAGATGGAAACAACTGGTTTGGCAAGTGGTCTAAAAACTATGTGTGCCATGTTCTGGCAGAAAGGTTGGCGGCATTTTGTCCTTGTCCAGATACTTTGCCTGAAACTGAGATTAAAGGCAGTGGACTACGTAATCTGGTGGAGGAAATCTGAGGGATCCTGATGTTCATGCTGTTCCATGGCTACTGTTTGCAGCTTTTAGCCAACTGTATGGTGAAAAGCAGAAAAAATGGCAGAAAAAGTGATATAAAAAGTTTGCTGTCATGTCAAACTGCAGGTTCCTGCAGTGTGTGTGTGGGGAAGGGCCAACGAGCATGGGAAAGTTAAAGAGATTAGTATTCAAAAGAAGCGAAGTACTTAAGATCAGAGTGTAGGAAAAATGCCTGGAGGGCATCTCAAAAGTCAACAAAACCCCACCAATTACCAACTCAGAAAGACAAACAGCTCTGCTCCAAGAAGTGTACCTAAGGGACAAAGGAAAAAATGTTTGCAAGAGTCCAGCTGCTTGGGGCTTAACCATCTAATAAAGAACCAAAAGGCTTCTACAGCATTTGTTCAAGGGGGGCAGGTTCAAGCCACTGGCAGACCTTGGCAATGTTCATTCAGTCCTGGTTTTACAGGCTTGCAGAGTAAAAGAGTTGTGTGTTCATGGAGACTTCCACCCGGATTACATAAGGTCTTGGAGGCCAAGCATTGTGCCCCTGGAAGGCAGTACATAAGGTTGTGAAGGAGAAGCCTAAGGTGCAGTGCAGACTCTCAAATTTTGGATAAGCCAGGACCATGTATCATCCCCTGAGGAAGGCTGTAGGCAACTCCAACCCAAAGGTGAGAAATGGAGATAACAGCCAGAGGCAAACTTGTAGGGGTAGAGCCACTCTTTGGAGCCCACATCTTGCCACAGTTTACCTCAGATGTTGGACATGGAGTTACAGTATTTAACCCTTGTCCTGCTGACTTCAGAATTTACTTTGGTTCAATTGCTTTTCATCCTCCTAGTCCTCCCTTTTGGAATGGGGATATTTACCCTGTGCCATTCATTGCATGTTGGAAGTGCTTGACCCTGGTTTCCAAAGGAGGTCACAGCTGAGAATTTGCTTTGCATCTCAGGGGAGACTTTGTACTTGAACTTTTTTTTTTTTCTTTTAGCAGTGATGAAACCATTAAGACTTTGGTAACTTTTAGAGAAGGACTAAATGTGTTTTGTATAAGTAGATGGGCATGAATCTTTTTGGGGCCAGGGATAGAATGCTGTGGTTTGGATCTGGAGTGTCCCCCCAAAGCCTCATGTACTTATGGATACAGTGTACTATTTGGAGGTGGGGCCTAGCTGGAAGGGGTAGATGCTTGGGACTTGACCTGGAGGAGCATGTGCTGATTCTGCCCTTCCTCTGGGACTTGGCACTCTTCTGCCATTCTGTGAGGAGCTCTTTCTTCAGCTCTCGCCCCACCATGTGTTTCTATCACAACCAGCTGCCCGTAAATGAACTGAGACCTTCTGAAACTGTCAGCTGAAATAGATTTTTTTCTCTCTAAAGTTATGGATGTCAGGCATTTTGTCACAACAACAATAAAGTGACCAAGACACTGCCCCTTTCCAGCCAGGTCCCAGTTCTTAACAGTGCGTGCAATGCAGAGATATGCCATGACATCCAAATAGATGAGGCTTTTGGGGAGCATCCCAGATCCCAACCACAACAATTTGCTTGTTGTTTTTCATTATTATCGAGTGAAAAATTTTCTACTTTATAGTAAGGTTGTATTTTTTTGATGGTCTTTATTTGTGTGTGATGATCCTACTCTTCTTTTATACATGGGCCCAAGGCCTTTAAGGCCTTTTCTATTATATGCATATGTCTGTTAAATTGTAGGAATTATGATCAGAGACCCAAATGTAAAAGGCAAAAATAGAGATTTTTATCCACAAAAATAAAGAACATCTTCATGACATTAAGAACATTATGGCCTCAACGTACATCCATTTTCCCACAAATAACTCAAATTTATTCTTCCACATGACAGAGTACCACTCCATCGCGTAAATATACCACCCTTGCTTTATCCATTTATCTGTTGATGGGCATATATGCTACTTTCAAAATTTAACAGTTATGAGTTCTGCTGCTATAAACATAGGCAAGCACGTATCACTGTAATATGATGTCTTTACCTATTTTGGAAAGATATCCAGAAGAGGTAAGCTAGGCCAAATGGAATTTTTATTCTCAGTTATTTGAAACTCTCTATACTGATTTCTCTTATATAAGAAACTTAAAATATAAACAGTTAAAAGAGCAAAATCAAGGAGAGATGAGAGGAAACAGATAGACTTTATGAAGTTGGGAAAGGGACCAGGGAAGGGGGGGGGAGGAGAAAGGGAAGAAAGATTAAAATACAATATATGTATACACCAATTCCAAGAGGTGACTGTAATTATTATATGTCACAAACATACACTAATAAAAATAATTATTATGGGAAAAAGAATGTTGAAATGGAAAAGTTAAGAAAAGATTTTTTGATCAGGATATAAAAATCCTACCCATATAAGAAAACATTACTAAGTTTAATTATATTAAAATTAAGAGCTTTTTTTATCAAAAGAAACTGTTAACAAATTAAAAGACGAGCCACTGAATAGGTAAGATATTTGCAATATGTATGTCCAACAATAGATTTACATTCAGGTTACATAAACTCTTATAAACCAGTCAGAAAAAACAAAGATCAATTAAGAGATAAATGAAGACGTCTGAAGGCCAGTAAACATTTGAAAGGGCACTTGACTTCATTAGTTATCAGGGAAATGTGAATTAAAACCACAGTGTAAAGGGTCTTTATACCTATAAATATAGGGAGAAAGTAAAATGAAATTAAAGCTAAAAAATCATAAAATTAAGCAGGACAAATATAACTCTCAGACACTGCTGCTGGTAGGGTGAAGTTGTATGATCCTTTTGGAAAACTGTTAATATCTCCTGAAGCTGCATACACATGGGATGTATCCCTCAGCAACTCTACTTCCAGTATACGGATAACTGAAATACATGGATCCGTTCATTAGAAGACATATGCAAGACAATGTTTTAGCAGAATTATTTGTAAAAGCCCCAAACTGAAAACACTCCAAACATTCATCAACAGTCGATAAATGAATTCTTGTATATTGATACACTCAAATACTGTACAACAAGAATGAACAAATTAAACCTACATCCAGCATCATGGATGGACACAATATTAGGTGAAAGAGGCCAGACATGAAGGAGCACATACTATATGGTTTCATGGTATAAAATTGCAAAACAGATAAAATTAATGTATGCTTTGAGAAGTTAGGACAGATTTACTTTTGGAGATAGTGACTGAGGACAGAGTGGGAAGGCTTTTGGGACAATGCTGTTTCTTGATCTGGGTGGTGGTTACCTTAAAAATTTTTATCAAGGTAGACATTTAAGGTATGTACACGTTTCTGCTTATATATTATTCTCCCATAAAAATTTACCTTAAAAGTTGCATTTTTGTAAAATTGGAAGATGAATGTGGCCTAGGTTTGGGCAGAAAAAGTAAGTCTTGAGAGGTCATTGGTATTTTAACATTAAGCTGTTTGATGTTTTTGAAAGTTCTACTTTAAAACTGGTTAATTATGACTAATGTCATAATGTTCTATCCTATATTTTCTTCTAGGAGTTTCAGTTTCAAGTCTCATTTTTAAGTCTTTTGTCAATTTTCAGTTTATCTTTACATACTGTGTAAGATAAGGGTCCAATTTCACTCTTTTGCATATGGTGTCCAATTTTCCCAGCACCATTTGTTGTGTATTCTTGGCACTCTTTTCACAGGTAAATGAACCATGTCTATCTGTCTATGCACCTTTAATTCTTGGCTGTCAGTCATGTTCCATTCATCTATGCATCTGCCTTTACACCAGTCCTGACCAGGGGTTCACAATATATGTAAAATAAAGTCCTACAGCTCAATAACAAAAAAGCCCACACAACCTGATTTAAAAACAGGCAAAGGACTCTGTGGCTGTTGTGGTTAGGATCTGGAGTGTCCCCCAAAAGTCTCATGTATTGTGGTGTTGGTAGATTGGGGTCTAGTCTGGAGGGGTGGATTACAGTTAAGACTAAAGGCATGTGAGTTAGGATTAACGGTGTGTATTGGCCACACCTGGATGCAGGAGGGGCTAATTGCTGGGCGGAGACCTGAAAGGATATATAAGCTGCACCTGCCTTTCCGAAGGACTGGGACTACTCTCAACTGGTCTCGGCTTGCTTTCCTGTTTGCGATGTCCTGAGAAGCTGCCTCCACCTCTGCCTCTGTCCTCTACTCTGATTGCTGCCAGCCGCCCCCGAATGGATTGTGACCATATGAAACTGTGAGCTAAAATAAACCTTTCCTAAGTTTGTGGGTGTTGGGTATTGAGTCACAGCAACGAAAAAGGAACTAAGACAGTATTGGTACTGAGAGTGGGGTCGTTGCTGTGCTTTACCTGACGAATTGGCTTAGAAGTCTTTGGAACTGGTTTGTAGAAGGAATTTAGAAAAGTTTGGGGATGCAAGCTGGAGAAGCCTTGGAGTGCTCTGAGCCGAGCTTGAGGGGAGATTGTGGTCAGAGCTCAGAAGACCAGAATGCTGATAGAAGTGTGGACTGGAAAAGGCCAGGCTCAAGAAGTTTCAGATGCGAAGGAGGACTGTATTGGCAAGTGGCCTAAAGACCATGTGTGCTATGCTCTGGCAAAGAGTTTGTCGGCATTTTGCCCCTGTACGGAGTCTTTGCCTGAAATTGAGATTAAGGGTGGTGGACTGCTTACTCTGGTGGAGGAAATTTCAAGGCAGACTGAGGTTGAAACTGTTACATGGCTACTGTTTGTGGCTTTTAGCCAGCTTTATAGTGAAGGACAGGAGACAATGGCAGAGAGAACAGATGTAAAAAGACTGCAGTCTGGAGTGGAAAAGCATGTGGCTATTCAAGAGACTAACATTAAACAGAAGCCAAGAAGTTGGAAGCAAGACTGTAAGAAGGAGGCCTTCACAGTGACTCAGGAATCAACAAGGTTCCACCCTTTACCCATCAAAGGGTGCAAAAGGCAAAAGATCTTGTCCTGTGAGGAGTACTCCAGGACTCTCTGTAGGGCCAAAGAGGGAAGTGTTTGTTGGAGTTCAGCAACCTAGGCACTCAGAAGCTGCTGCAACCATGGCACAAAGGAGCCAGATTACTGCTCAAGCTAGTGGCGGGTCTTGGAGACGTCCACGTGGTCCCGGCTTTATAAGCTTGCAGAGCCCAAGAGTTGTGGGTTCATAGAGGCTTCCACCCAGGTTTCAGAGGAAGGCCTTGAAGGCCAAGCAGTGTGCCCCTGGGAGGGCAATGCGTGAAATTGTGAAGGAGAAGCCTAAGGTCCAGTGGAGAGCCCGAAAATTTGGAGAAGCCAGGAGCATGGTTTGTCAGCTGAGAAACGCAGCAGGCCGTGAGTGGATCCAGCCCAAAGGAGGATGGAGGTTGCAGTCAGCAGCAATGCCACAGGGGTGGGACCACCCAAACCCCTTGGAGTTCATGCCTCGCCAGAATTTACCTCAGTTGCTGGACACGAAGCTACAGGATTTAACCCTTGCTCTGCCGGATTTAGGAATTGTTCTGGTCCTATTGCTTTTTATTACCTTATTCTTCCCTTTTGGAATGGAAATGTTTACCCTGTGCCATTTTATGTTGGAAGTGCTTAACTCTTTGGTTTGAACAGGAGCTCACAGCTAAAAGTTTGTCTTACATGTCAGAGGAGACTATGGACTTGGAGTTTCTTTAGCAGTGTTGAAACTGTGAAGACTGTGGTGGCTCTTGGAGAAGGACTGAATGCATTTTGCATGGGGAGAATGACATGACTCTTTTGGGGGCCAGGGGTGGAATGTTGTGGTTAGGATCTGGAGTGTCCCCCAAAAGTCTCATGTATTTTAATGTTATGGATTGTCTATGGAACCATGTGAAACCACGTAATGTTGGTGGATTGGGGTCTAGTCTGGAGGGGTGGATTACAGTTAAGACTAAAGGTGTGTGAGTTAGGATTAACGGTGTGTATTGGCCACACCTGGATGCAGGAGGGGCTAATTACTGGGCGGAGACCTGAAAGGATACATAAGCTGCACCTGCCTTCCTAGAGGACTGGGACTACTCTCAACTGGTCTCAGCTGGTCTTCCTGTTTGTGATGTCCTGAGAAGCTGCCTCCACCTCTGTCTCTGCCATGTACTTCCATTGCTGCCGGCCGCCCCTGGATGGATTGTGACTTTCTGAAACTGTGAGCTAAAATAAACCTTTCCTAAATTTGTGGGTGTCGGGTATTGAGTCACAGCAACGAAAAAGTAACTAAGACAGTGGCCATTGGAGAAACTGTTTCAACTTGTTGCAATATCCGGGGAATAGCTTTCAGGTGTGTGTTGTTTACTAAGGGCCAGAAAGTAGGGGAGGGACGCCTACCTGGCAGCTAGAACTGAGGAAAGGAGGGAAGAAAATACATATTTGCAGCCTCTTCTCCAAAAGGCTCTGGCCTGGCGGGGGAGGGGGAGACTTGGGTTTCCTCCTGGCTTGCTCCGGTGGGCGCTTAGCGGATCTCTGTAATAGATGTGCATCAGCCTCCCTTCTGTGCCTGTTTTGTTGGACAACCACTCGTGGCAGGCTCACACTGGTCGTCCTGCATCTTGGACCAGACTAGTGTCCTTTTGGCACGAGAGGCTATTGGACCCTCCAGATCTCCCATGTGTGCACTGGCCAATTAGGACCATCTCTCTCTTCAAACTTGTAAGTCCTCCAAATAAATTCCCATTATCTCTATAAATTCTGTTAACTCTGTTTCTCTTGGAACCCTCAGCAGTACAGACTCGAATAGACATTTCTTTAAAGGAAACATACAAATAGCCAATAGACGTACGAAAGAATGCTTAAAATCACTACTTATGATGGCAATGCAAATCACAAGCATAATGAGATGTCACTTTACACAAATTAGGATGGCTATTATCAAAGAGGCAAAAGATGAGAAGAGTTGGTAAGGATGTGGAGAAACTGGAACTCTGCATGGGTTGGTAAGAATGTAAAATTGTGCAGCTGTTAGAGCAAAAAGAAGTACCGAGGTTCCTCCAAAACTTATAGAACAACTGTATGATCCAACAATACCCCAAAAGAACTAAATTAGGATATCAGAGATGTCTGCACTTTCATGTCTGCTGCAAAACAATTTCAGTGACCATCAATAAGTGGATAGATGAAGAAAATGTGGCATATACACAAAATTAAATGTTACTCGAATTTTAAAAAAGAAGGAAATCATACGATTTTTCTGATAACATAGAAGAATCAAGAGGACAGTATGTTAAATGAAATGCTTAGTCACAGAAGGGCAAATATTACATGATTAAATTGAAATGAGGTACCTAAATAGCCAAAATCGTAGACGCAGAGCCCAAAACTGCAGCTATTAGAGAGTAGAAAAAGAGAAAATGGGGAGTTAATTGTCATGAAATTTCAGTTATAAACAGTAAAGTAATTCTAGAGATCTGCTGTAAAGAATAGTGCCTATAGTCAGCAATATTGTATTGGGCACTTAAAAATTTGTTAGCGGGGGTAGATCTTATATTAAATGTTCTTACCAAAAAAGGAGATAAGGAAACTTTTAGAAGTGATAGAGATGGTGATGACTTTGTGTGTGTCCAAAGTGATCATGCTGTGCACATCAAATATGTGCAGTTTTCCTATAACAATTATACCTCAAAAATAAAGTGGTTACTTGTGTAATAACTCAAAATATAGATGATATTAAGTGAATCTGAAAGACAAAACTGCATAGGGTCTTTTTTATGATAAATGTGGCGTTGGATGGTATGGCTACCCCCAGCAACAGCAACAACAACAACAGCAGCAGCAAAAAAACCAAACCAAAAAGATAAAAACAAACCTGAAACCTTCCAGACTATTTGGTTAGTAACCTGCCGTTGCCTACATGGCATTTCTATGGTAGCACAGCCTGAGCTCTTTGTTTTTGCTCTTGGGGATTTTGTTCACTCCATTTTGAGCTCAGCAATGTGTTTAAAGGCTGTTTACTATCTCTTGTCCAGTATTTGCAGGTGTTTTTGAGAAAAAGTTGTTTTCTAGATGCCTCACATACAGTGACAGCCAGAAATATGAAGCATAGTCCCATTTCTATACTCTGATAATTTCCAGCTCACCTCTGAGATCCCGACTTACACCGAGAGCACATCTCACATGTCCTGTTCTGCATCTTCACTTGGGTGTTTAGTAGGCATCTCAGCTGCATGATGTGCAAAATATAGCTTTGATTTTCTCCTCAGACCATTTCCTTCCCCAGGCTTGCCCATCCCCGTGAGTTACAGTATTATCTGCATATCTGCTGAAACCAGAAATCTGGCTGTAATCCTAAAATGCCTCAATTTCCATCACCTTTTCTACCAGCACACCCTGTCTCATCCAGTCGAAATCGTATATTTAATTACTTCACTGAGTTTCTTCTCTACTGGAACCCATGTCTAAGATTCCGTCATCTTCTTACTTCTCCACTTGCACCTGCTCTTGACTGTTTTTGCATACAAAGTGAATGAATTTCATCAATTCCTTCTTATGTGCTTAAAATAAAACCCTGAGTCTTGTTAAAAAGCAAACTGAGGTACACGACAGTTTCCCACCTGGTACTGTGGATCGAACCCAGGGCATTCACACTGGGCTACATCCTCAGAGCCTTTTATTTTTACTTTTTAAAAAATTTTTACTTTTGGAGGCAGGGTCTCAGAAAGGCACTAAGTTGTTCAAGTTGGGGTTCCGCCTGCCTAAGTCTCCTAGAGTGCTTGAGTTACAGATGAAAGTTACCACACCTGGTCACAAAACTATTTTTCAAAGGTTATTTGAGCAAACAATGGTGTATGAATTGGGCAGCTATTAACTAAAAGTGGTTCTAGGGCTACACGGAGAGAATGCAGAGGGCTGGTTTTTGTAGGATGGACACAGTAAAGTGAAAAAAAAAGATCATTGGCTACAATTATACAGTTGCCTTATTTGGTTATCCAGTCGGAAAGTCTCTAGTTAGATAATTAGAAGTATGTTGGCTGTTTCTCATTGGTTGGACTTGAGTTTTCTTTTTCTCTAATGTAGGTATTGATAAGACATAACTATGCTAAGCTTCACTTATCTTTGCAGATCAAACAAGGCTTCAATCACTTATGAGGCTTCACTGGCTTTGTCTGCTCAGGGATTCTTCAGGTCTGGACTTCAATTTAATTTACTTTAACATTCTTTATCATTTGTCTATGATGTCCTAGACCACTGATCCAAAACTCAGAGACGACTAATTAACTGGAGAGCATGTGACCCTTCTAAATGGGACATCTGCTAGATTGCCACCTTGCCAAATGTGGATCCACTATTATCAGATTTTTTTATAAGAGAACTAGAAATCTAGGTCAATATGTGAAGTCTTCTGATTTTTAATTATTGGCAGTCAAAACTAAAGTAAAATAAGACAAACAGAAAAAAGAGAAGACGCTGTGCAGGCTAACTCACGTGCCTCTGTTGCCTGCTTGTGTGCAGCTGGTCTTGGACCTACGTGACCTGGCCCCCGTTTGACCCTCCAGCTCGCCCCTTTTCTGACTCTGCTTCAGGCTTCCTAGCTACAGCAAACACTGTCAGCTCCTCTCCAGATCCCTGAGAGTTGTCATTTCAGGGCACTCTCAGTCCATCTTTGGCTGCTTTTTCTGGAAGCTTGGAAGGTCACTCTGCTTACAGAGAATAGCTATCGGCCAATGATTCTGGGAGGATGGGGTAATTGGAAAACATGTGTCTTGCCCTATTTCCCTTAGGTACTAAGACTGTCCCCCACTGTGTAGCTGGCTTATTAACATACTTTTACTGGCTGCCTCTCCTTCCCTTTGTAGGCTTCCCACTGCCTTACTAGCATTCCCTATGGCTCTCAATAAACTATCGCACTCAAGTTCTTCTCTCAGGGTCTGCATCTGAGAAAACAAAGCGGAACGAATTGCTTCCTTCTGTTTTCTCCAAGAGGTCAAGTCCTTTGCCTCCGCTGTAGCCTCTGCTTGCTCTTCTCTCACATGTTTGTGTGGCCCACTCCTTCGCTTTGCACGTAGCTCAAAAGTCACCTCTGCAGCCAGGCCACCCAAGACCACCCAGACTAATAGTTTCTTCCACCTTTTATGACTGTCAGTTTTATTTTCCCTGTGTCCCTCTTCTTGATCTGAGGTTATTTTGTTGATTTATTTATTCACATGTTTCCTGTCTGCTCTCAGTATCAGCTCTGTGAGAGCAAAAGCCTTGTCTGACTTGCTCACTTCTCTGTTAGGACTGCTGAGGTCTCAATGAATGACAAAGTGAGGATTTTCCACAATTACTTGAGTTCACATTCATTTCCACTGCTGCTTCTTCCCTTGTCTCTGTCTCTCTCTGTCTCTCTTTCTCTCTGTCCCTCTGCCTCTCTCTCTCTCTCTCTCTCTCTCTCTCTCTCTCTCTCTCTCTCTCTCTCCCTC
>PVKB01000499.1:0-137214 GCA_004027205.1 Ctenodactylus gundi | reverse complement strand
TAGTTGCAACCACCCCCACACCTAGCCCCAAGGGACCCCTGATCTCCAAGCTCGCCCTGCCTTGACCAAGATGCAGACAAATCTTATTCCCCTTGGTTCAAATGAGACAATATTGGAATTTCTCAAAAGGAAGTTTGCTAGGAGACCAAGTGAAAAACAAAACCAGAGGGAAAGAGGGAGTAAGAATACAAAAGTCTGGAGAAGGTTGCATTACAGAGCCCAGCTCCTTATTCTGACATAACTGCACTCTGCTGAATATTGGCTGGCGTAGCTCACCGGGCACACAGATATGAGAACAGAATCCTTCAAATGGTGATAGGGTGGGGAGTGTTTACAGAAAGGCGGAAGGAGTCTTTGGGTGTCTGGACTATTTCGTTCCAGGGAAATGGTGCCTAAGGAAGTGTGGGGCCTACTCTAGCGGCTCGGGAGGGGCAGGAATACCAGTCTCACTTTTCTGCAACTTCTCTGAATTCATTTTTTCACATTTTTATTGGATTATTTAGGACTTTCCATGTACAACATAGTATTGTCTACATATAGAGGTAGCTGTACATCTTTCATTCTAATCAGGATTCCTTTTTTTCTGTTTCCTTGCCTAACTCCCATGGATCTAACGTCCAGTACCATGTTACGCAGTGTTGGCACAAGTGGATACCCGCATCTTTTTGTCAGTCTTAGGGGAATCTTCCACCATTAAGCATGAGGTTAGTTGTGGGATGTATGTATGTAGATAATGTACATATAGACTCACCAACACTTCCTTTTACTTTTCTTTTCGAGATACAGTCTTACCCTGTAGCTCAGGCTGGTCCTGAACTGATTGCCCAGGCTGTTTTTTCCACATTTTGTTTACATGAATATATGTGATACATGTTTGCATTGAACCTGAGTATTTTTTGCACATATATATATATATATATATATATATATATATATCATATCAAAATTCTCTTCCCCCTCCCTTTTTGCCCCTCCCACACTCTCTCCTTCCCCATACTAGCTCCCACTATCCCCCTATTTAGTTCTATGAAATGACTATATTCTGGGTTTCTCATTATACCCATGTTCATAGAGGCCCAGGCCACTCTTAAACAGACAATCCTTCTGCTTCAGCCTCTGGGTGCTGAGATTGAAGGCATGCTCACCATGCTCAGCTTATGTGGTACTGGGAATTGAACCCAGGGCCTTGTGCTTGCTAGGCAAGAGCTTTAACTGCTGAGCTATGCACTAGCCCAACCCATCTTTTCTTGAGAAGCTCTGCTATTTTTTTTTTTACGTATTTTCTTCTTTGTTTTACTTTCAGCTTCCTTTCCTCTTTGCACATTTTCTTTCAAAATGTCTAGCCTATGTCTATATCCTTCAAGAAATCAAAGGGAAAGCCTTGATCTTCTCTCATTTATCCATTCAGCAAGCTTTAAATGCCTACCATGTACCAACACTGAAGTAGGTTCTAGAAAAGAACATTGGGTAAAATAAAGCCCCTATCCTCTCGTGTGCATATGCTATGGGTGAACTTAGATAATAAGTAAACAGCCCAGACGATTGCAAAGGGAGGGAAATATGAGAAGGGAGCAACCCCAGGTTTCTCATGAGAGAGAGCAGGAAGGGCCTTTCTGTGGAGGTGGCATTTCATCTGGAGTCTGAGTGGGGAGAAGAGTGTTCCTGCAGAAGGGCAAGTACAGATGCCTGGAGGTGGAAACGAGTTTGGGAAAAAGGGGCAAGGAGGAGGGGTGGCGGGAGCAGAGGGAGGGTGGGCTGGGGTGGGAGTGGGAGGTGATGAGAACACAGTCAGGCACTGATCTTGTAGGCAAGAACATTGGAATTTACTGGATATGATGGGAAGCCACTGAAGTGTGCTAAACGAGACACTGCAACGTCACTTAAGTTAGTAAAAAGAAGTCCCTCTGGCCGAAGTAGCTGTACCTATCCTGCCTTTAAGGTTTTGTGAAGCCAGAGGCTATTTGGACTTAGCCTAGAGTGTTGGGATGATAAGAGAACCTGCATTTACCTCTGCAGCCTCACTTCACACCACAGCAGGGGGAGTCGTCTTCTTTTTTTAAAATAACTTTTGGTTTTTATTTACACATTACATCGCTTTCCGTTTCTCGCCCCTCAACCCCCTCCCCCATCCCGTTTTTCCTCTCAACAAATTTATTGCTTACTTTCTTCCATCTCTCTTCTACTTTTTTATGATTTGATTTTCTCATATTAGGGAAATTAAAGAATATTTAAGCTTCTATGTCTGGTTCCCTTTGCAAACAGTAGTGGTCTCAAAGCATACCCATTTTCTCACAGATGACTCAAATTTGTCTTTCTTTTTAACAGAGTAGTACTCCACTGTGTAAATACATCACTTCTTTATCCACTCATGTGTTTATTGGACATATTGGCTTCTTCCAAGACTTGGCTATTATAAATTGTGTTGCTATATATAGGTATGCATGTATCATTCTTGTAATGATGACTTTAACTCTTTTGGGAAGACATCCAGAAGAGAAATAGCTGGATCAAATGGAATAGCTATTTTCAGTTTTTCTTTTCTTTCTTTCTTTTTTTCTTTCTTTCTTTCTTTCTTTCTTTCTTTCTTTCTTTCTTTCTTTTTTTGAGAGAGGGTCTCACTCTCTAGCACAGGCTGGTCCCAAACTCACTATGTAGTCCTGCTTTGAACTCACAGCAATCCTCTGCCTCAACCTTCCAAGTTCTGGGATTATAGGTGTGCACCACCACACCCTGTTTATATGGTACTGGGGAATTGAACTCAGGTCCTCAGTGCCTGTTAGGCAAGAGCTTTAACTGCTGAACAATTCCTTCAGCCCCGTATTTTCAATTTTTTGAGGAATCTCCATACTGCTTTCCACAGTTGTTATACCAGTTAACAGTCCCATCAGTAACGTAGGGGGTACTTATTACCTCACAACCTCATTGGCATTTGTTGTTTTTGAGTTCTTAATACCAGCCATTCTTATTGGAGTTAGATGGAACCTCATTATTGTTTTGATTTGCATTTCTCTGATGGCCAAAAATGCTAAACATTTCTTTTTTCATGTATTTGCTGGCCCTTTGGACTTCTTCTGAGAACTGTCTATTCATTTCAGTTGCCCATTTTTTGATTGAGTCTTTTATTTTCGAGAATTTACTTTTTTCAGTTCTTTGTATGTTTTATTTTTCCCATTTTATTGATATATATATATATATATATATATATATGCAATACATAATGTTTACATTGAACTTGATCCTTCTAAAACAAGTCAGATCATGTTCCTTCTTTTTAAAAAAATCTATGATTTTCTATTTCTCTGTTAATACCCTCTTAATGGTCTTTAAGGTTGTCTTTCTCCATTTTCTGCTGCTAGCACAAAATACCACAGGCTGGGTGATTTATAAACAGCATAAGTTTACAGTTGTGAAGGCTGGGAAGTCCAAGATTAAGGGGCTGCAGCTGGTGAGGCCCTTCTTTCTGCATCATCCTATGGCAGAAGGCATCAAGTGGATGAATGAGAATAAGCACAAGAGCTAGAGTGAGAGAGACAGAGGAAGATGCAGAAACTCACCTTTTTGTCAGGAACCCCTTCCCACAGTAACTAACTCCCACAATAATGATATTAATCTGTTCATAATGAAGTCCCAATTCTCAGTGTTTTGAACACATGGCATGTGTAAGACAGGTTCATATCAAAGGTGGTACAATGTATGCCCCTGCCCATGACTCTCTGCCTGCCTTGTAATCACTCTTGCTCTTGCTTTCTCTCCTCAAGCCATATCAGTTTCCTTGGCTGTTCTGAAAAGAAGCCAGATGTGTTGTTACCACCAAACCTTTGCGCTGGCGTTTCCTTTTGTCTGTAACACTGTCATCTAGCTATCTGTTTGAATACTACCTTGTCAGGGAGACATTCCCTAACCAATGCTATTACCTCTCTGACTCCTCTGTTCTTTTGTTTCCTTTCTTCAGATGCATTATTCTAGTTGCTGCTGTCTCTGAAGTTCAACAGGCATATCCTCTTCTGTTGGCTTTGTCACTGTCTCTCTTGCTTGGACATAATAGACTTCATTTAGATATAGTACCAGTGGGATAGAAACTTAAGGCCCAAATGAGAGGAACCAGGGGAAGAGGTCAATAGGTTGAGCGAGCTGGGAGTGATCTTAAGCCAACTAGCACATGGCAGGTTACAAAATTTCTGTGTTTTCTTTGATCTATTGTGAATTATTTCTTTTTATGATCATAAATTATTGGATACTCATAATAAGTTAGAAAAATGAGTGATGTAGCACCGTGACAGTTTATTTTAAAACTAAACAGATATATTTCAGGGATTCCACTCTTAGTTATCTACCCAAGAGAAACAAAAACTTGTCCTGCAAAGTCTTATACACTAATATTTGTAACAGTACTATTCATAATAGCTGAAAAGCAGATACAGGCCACGTTTCCATCGACAAATCAGTGAACAAGATATGGTCTCTCCATACAATGGAATATTACTCAACATAAAAGGAACAGAATACTGATACATGTTACAGCATGAATCAACCTTGAAAACATGTTAAGTGGAAGGTCCCGGCATCTCATGCACCCCAAACAGACCTGCCAAGAAACCACCCCAGGCATTGGTGCCTCCCACAACTCGCCACCACCCTCTCTTAGACCCTCCCAAAGTCTCAACAGCTTGCACACCCAGCGGATACACCAATACGCCATCCCAGGCATAGGTGCATCCTGCGCCATTCCACCACCCTCTCCTAGACAATGGGGAAACGAGGTACCAAGTCACTGACAAAAACCCCTAACACTCCAGAAACTGATACCAGGGATATTGAAATAGCAGATCCAACAAATAGTAAATCCAATAAAGATGATAATTTTTGGGCCCAGAAGTTCACACAGGACATAAGAGAGATGTACAGAGAAAGACATTAAAAATTTCCATGATAACGAAAACCTAAAGAAATTTGCAATCACTAAACCAACATTGCAGAAAATACTAAACAGAACCTTCAACAGACAAAAAGAGACTAACAACACCAAAAACCCAAGAGAAAAAAAGACAAGAGAAAGAGGAGAATAAGCTGGCAAGAGAGTAAGTCAAGTAAATAACACTGAAAAATTATAATGATGGCAGGACATACCAACTACATCTCAATTCTAGCTCTGAATGTGAATGGGCTTAACTGACCTACCAAAAGACAGACTGGCCGACTGGATCAAAAAAAAAAAAAAAAAAACCCACAATTTGCTGCTTACAAGAGATGCACTTTACCCATAAGAAAACTCATAGACTGAAAATAAAAGGATTGAATTCAATATTTCATACAACAGGACCCAGGAAACAAGCAGGAATAGCTATACTATTCTTAGGTTCATCAAACTTGAAAAAAAAAAAAGTTTAGGAGAGACAAAGATGGTCACCGTTTACTGGTTCAGGGAACAATAGAACAGGAAGAATTCACAATTGTTAATATATATGCTTCTAACTCTGAAGCTCCCAATTATGTAAACCAAAAATTATTAGATCAGAAAGTTCATATAGGCCCCAATACAATTATAGCAGGGGAATTTAATACTCCACTATCACAGATAGACAGATCAAATAGACAGAAAATCCACAAAGAAATACAACAGTTAAATTACACTATAGATAACTTGGACTTAGCATACGTCTATAGAGTGTTCCACTCAACATCAACTGAATACACATTTTGCTCAGCAGCACATGGAACATTTTCTAAAATAGTCCATATTCTAGGTCATAAGTCATGTTTAAATAAGTACAAAGGAATCAAAATAATTCCTTGTATACTTTCAGATCACAGTGGAATAAAACTGGAAATTAACAGCAAGAGAAACAGCAGAAATTACACAAATACATGGAGACTTACTGTTGACTGAACAATGGATCACAGAAGAAATCAAAAATGTCAGGTTAAGTGATGAAGGAAGTATATATCAGAATTTATGGGACACAATGAAAGCAGTACTTACAGGGAAATTCATAGCCAAAAACCACACACATCAAAAGAACAGAGCAATCACAAATAAACGTGTTGATGATGTACCTTAAAATACTAAAGAAACGAGCAATCTAAGCCAAAAAGCAGTAAAAGAAAGAAAAAGATCAAATCTGAAATTTATGATATTGAAACTAGAAAAAAGATGAATGAATCAAAGGGCTGGTTCTTTGAAAGAATAAAAAAGATTGACAAACCTCTAGCTAAACTCACCAAAAGGAAAGAAAAAAGACACATTAATGCAATTAGAAGTGAAAAGGGTGAAATTACCATAGACTCCGCTGAAATTCATAATATTATAAGAAATTATTTTGAACACCTATATTCCAACAAGTTAGAAACTTGGAAAGAAATGGATGACTGGGTAAACACATACAAAATACAAAATTGAACAAAGAAGACATAAAAGCCTTGAATATCCCCATCACACACACAGAAATTGAAGCAGTAATAAAGTCTCTACCTACAAAGAAAAGTTGAGGACGAGGTGGATTCACAGCAGAATTTTTTTAGTACTTCAGGGAAGAACTAACTCCAATGCTTCTCAAACTGTTCCATGAAGTTGAAAGAGAAGGAATACTACCAAATTCATTCTGGAGGCTAGCATCACCTTAGTCTCAAAATCAGACAAAGACTTAACCAGGAAAGAAAATTATAGACCAATCTCATTAATGAATATAGATGGAAGCATTTTTAATAAGATTGTGGCAAATAGAATCCAGCAAGTAATCAGAAACATTATACACTATGATCATGTGGGTTTCATCCCTGGGATGCAAGGCTGGTTTAACATATGCAAATTGATTAATATAATACATGACATCAACAAAAGCAAAAACAAGAATTACAGGATTATCTCAATTGATGCAGGAAAATCCTTTGATAAAATCCAATATCCTTTCACGATGAAAACTGTGAGAAAAATATGTATAGAAGGATTTTACCTCAAACTGACAGAAGCTGTATATGCCAAATCTACTGCAAATACAGTGAATGAAGAGAAATTGAAAATATTTCCTCTTAAATCAGGAACAGGACAAGGCTCTTCACTCTCACCACTCTTATTCAACATAGTCCTTGAAACACTTGTCATAGCAATCAGGCAATAAGGTGAAATAAAGGGAATATGTATCAGAAAGGAGGAAGTCAAACTATCTTTATTAGCATATGATATGATTATCTACATAGAAGACCCAAAAAAACTCCATCTTAAAACTTTTGGAAATAATAAAGAAATTTAGCCAAATTGCATGTGACAAAGTCAATATGAAAAAAAAAACAATAGTCTTCCTCTGCACCAACAACGAACCTACAGAGAAAGAGCTCAGAAGAACAGTTCCATTCTCAAAAGCCCAGCAAAAAAATTAAATGCCTAGGAGTATACCTAACCAAGGAAGTGAAGGACCTACATAAAGAAAACTATATTATACTGCAGAAAGGAGTTATAGAAGACATTTGAAAATAGAAAGACATACTGTGTTCTTGGATAGGCAGAATTGATATAGTTAAAATGACTATACTACCAAAAATGATATACAGATTCTATGCAATTCCTACCAACATACCAAAATTTTTTTTTCATAGAACTTGAAAAACATCCTTAAATTCATATGGAATCAAAGGAGACCTAGAATAACCAAAGTAATCCTGAGTAACAAGACTAAGGTAGGTTGCATTACAATACCAGACATCAAGTTATACTACAAAGCAATAGTTATAGAAACTATGTGGTAATGGCACAAAAACAGACAGGTAGACAAGTGTAACGGAACTGGGGATGCGAAAACAAATTCAGATACCCTCAGCTACTTGATCTTTGATAAAGGAGCCAAAAACATACACTGATAAAAGGATAGCCTCTTCAACACATAGTGCTGGGAAAATTGGACATCTACATGTAAAAAATTAATATAGACACACACTGGTCATTGTGCACCAAAATTAAAGTGGATCAAAGACTTAGACATTAAAACTGAAACACTGAACCTCCTGGTAGACAAATCAGGCAAATATCTAGAAGATTATAGGTGTAAGCAAGGACTTTTTAAACAAAACACCAAAAGCAAAAGACTCCAGAATTACCAAATGAGATCATGTCAAATTAAAAATTTTCTGCATGGCAAAAGAAATTATCAACAGTGTAAAAAAAAAAAGAACTGACAGAATGGGGAAAATATTCACCACCAACAGATAGGAGGCTCATAACTAGAATTAATAAAGGGAACTGAAAAAAGTAAGCCTCTCAAAATCAAAGATCCCATTGGAAAATGGGCAAAGAAATGAATAGGCAGTTTACATATGAAGAAGTTCAAATGGCCAATAAATACATGAAAAGATGTTCAATATCCTTAGCCATTAGAGAAATGCAAATCAAAACATCACTAAGATACCATCTAACTCCAGCGAGAATGGCGAGAATGGCGTATACCAAGAACACAACAGCAATCAGTGCTGGTGAGGCTGTGGGGATAAAGGAACTCTCCTGCCCTGCTGGTGGGAGTATAAACCGGCACAAGCACTATGGAAAGCAGTACAGGAGTTTCTCCAACGACTGGAAAGAAATATCCCCCTTAATCCAGCGATGCCTCTTCTGAGAATTTTCCCAAGAGTTGAAAATAATGCATAACAGAGATACATGTGTACCCATGTTCATAGCAGCATAGCTAACAACAGCTAAACTGTGGAAGACAGCAAACACCAAAATACCCATCAACAGACCAATGGATACATAAATTGTAGTATTTATACACAGTTACTACTTATCTATAAAGACAGGTTGGTATGTGAATGGATGCAACTGGAGACCATCATGCTCAGCGAAGTGAGCCAGAAAGAGGTTAAATATTAAATGGTTTCTCTAATATGGAAACCAAGATCACAATTATTTCATAGAACTAACTGAGGCCTAGAGGATTGGCTCAGCAGTTAAAGTGCTTGCCTGGCAAGTGCTAAATCAAGCGCTAAGTACCCAAGATTGATTCCCCAGCACAACATAAGGTGGGTGTGATTGTACATGACTGTAATCCCAGCACTCAGGAGGCTGAAGCAGGAGGATTGCCATGAGTCCAAGACCAGCCTGGGTTCCATAGTGAGTTCAGGACCAGCCTGGGCTACAGGTGTCAAAAAAAAGAGAGAACTAATTGAGGGAATGATGGAAGTGGAGGGGAGAGGGAGGCGTTGGGAGAGTTGAAAGGGGAGAGAGGAAGCATTTGTAATTTTGACATGATATGTATATGCACAAAATACTCAAGATCAATGTAAACATCATGTATTGCCATTATGCATATTGATAAAATGGGGAAAAAAAGAAAACATGTTTAGTAAAAGAAGTCAGACACAAAGGGCCACTTATTATGTGCTTACATTTCTATAGTGTCCAGAATGAGAAAAACTGTAGAGACAACACAGACTGTTGATAAGTGGTGGCCAGAGGTAGGGAAAGGGAGGAATGAGGAGTGACTGCCAATGGGTATGGCTTTCCTTTTAGGAATGATGAAAATATTCTAAAAATGATAGTGGCGATGTGTTTCCAGCTTTGTGAACACAGGAAAACCACTGAGTTAGGAACTGAGCAGAGTTCTTCTATTCCACACACTTATTCTTCCTATTGTCTCCCTTAGCTTTGCCCTATCATCACATGTAAGTCCTAAACTGGTGAATGCCCCTGATTCGTTGCTGATACCTCTGCACAAGCTTCAGCGAGCAAGAGAAAACAGGATAGGATGCCCCTCCCTTTGAAGTCTTGTCTCTTTATTCCACGCAATTTACAAAAGGCCAAATGGGTAAATCAGCCTTTGTTGAAGATTAGGAATGATGAACGTTACTTGTGCCCCATAATCCAATTAAGAAGGGCTAAGGCAGAACTGGCCACCTTGTATGCAGAGTCCCAACGACCTCTGAGATTGCTCTATCTATCTATCTATCTATCTATCTATCTATCTATCTATCATCAATCTATCTCTACCTACCTACCTACCTACCTACCTACCTACCTACCTACCTATCTGGCTCAGGCCAATATTCCTGGCATCTTAAATACCAGAATTTTCTTGTGTTGCTGTATGTGTAGACTCACATGGCATTTCCGGTTTATTGACATTTCTCATGTATCTCCTATCTTGAGTGAGAGTAATACTTGGAATCAAACAGGTAGTAGACATATCGCTTATTCTTTACATATAGCCTGGTAGCCACCCTTCTTCCCTGGAAAGATTCCATTGTATTTCTAGCCACATTACATTTATATGCTAATAGGAAAATCCAATACCACACTTTAATGCCTCTAGTATGGGTACAAGTAAGAAAGCCATCATTAATCAGACCTATCTCTGTAGAGAAACAGTCTTACCCTGGGGCTATGCTTCCAAGAGGAAATCTTATCTGAGACAAACTAGTCCAGACCATTGAACAAGCCGAAGTCCTAAACACCCTGGGCTCAAGAGCTGCTTGGTCCTTTGACTTTCTTCTGGGCACACTGATAAGATGGGAGGAATGTAAAGCATGCTTGAGACACAGAAACACATGAGAATATGGGTTGCAGAGAGATTCCCGGTTGATAGCAGCTTTTAAGGCAGAGCACAAGAAGGGCCTGCGCCACAGCCTGCATTTATGACTTGTCAACATTGTAGCTATTAGCAACAGGAAAATGAAGTAGGCTCAACTATAACCCTAATTTTCTCTGAGCCCACACGGAGTCAGGAGGTTCTCTGGCTATCAGAAACTGGAGAGGGTGGTGGAGCCCCACAATAAATGTATTGGTGGTCTTTTGGGGCTTGGGGAAACTGGGCCTACTGGGGCCCAGATATTACCTGGCTTGCGTTTGTCCCAGTGCTGGTGGAATTTATTGCAGAACTTCCTAAAGTTTTCCATTTTGTATCACCTTAGAGAATGTAACATTTTTGAATATAGTGATATCAATGGAAGGAACTTTTTAGTTAGAGACAACTCGAACTGTCTCAGGTTCTAGCAGACACATAAAACTTAGGGGCTTAATATCTATGAGTGGTCCACAGATTGGGTAATTCTGTTCTTTTGAAGAACATTTGCTTCTATAGCACCTTGGAACTCAGAGCTAAGTGAGTCAGAGTGACTTCTTAGCTATGTACCCGCATGACTTTTAACATACCTATCTGGAGACGAATAAACATATCTTCTGGAACAATTGAGACTCTGAACTTCACCTAGGATAACATTATCTTTGGGCCAGGCTCGTGGCCAAACTATCCATTTTTCCAAGTAAGCTGTCATCTACTTGACAAGCACTTTCAGAACAGGAGAGAAAAATTCTAGTTCTATGGTGGATCGTAAGCTGATTCTTGGGTCTTATGGTGAGGATAACAAACCTTGAAAAAGGAAGAAGCCCAGATTCTGGGATTTCAATATAAAATCAGTGTCACAGGTTCAGTCTTCAGATTCTTCCACTTGATAACTGAATAAAAAGAAAGAAAAGAAAAGACAGACAGACAGACAGACAGACAGAAAGAAAGAAGAAAAAAGAGAGAAAGAAGAAAGTTAGTTTCCAGTGATGGCCAAAGCCATGATGCTTTGAGAGAAGCTCAAGTATTTTTGAACCTGAATGGCATCTACAGGTAGCCTTAGTCAAGTTAGGCTACAAAATGGCATTTCATATCTACTCAGGGACAGTATAAGGGGCACATTACTTCTTTTAAGGCACAAATTAGTCTTTGCCTGTCACCTAAAGAATTAGAGGTCTTATTCTGGCTGGATCTATGGCCCTGAATTTGGATTCATTTCCCCCCAAACCATGGTTCTCTTCAGCTGCTTCAAGTTATATTGGGATACTACCGCAGCACCACCTACAGGTCACACCCACGAAATGCATACTGGTCACTTGGAATTTGAATCTTAGAATTCTGATTGAAAGATCTAGAACAGTACTTTATAAACTTTGCTAGGCATCTAAACGGCAAGACTAAAACACACACACACACACACACACACACACACACACACACACACACACACACTCACTCACTCACACAAATTTAAACAAAAGATTATACAAAAACAGAGCAATATATCCTTTGGTCTTGCTTCCTAAATGTGAAATTCTGGGAACTGAGACCTGGATTAATTTTTTCAAAATAGTTCTGATACTGCCAACTTTTGGAAACCACTAGTTTCATTGATACTGGTCAAAGTGCTTCAATATTTGAATGGCAAGCCCCAAAGTGATTAAGGAGATACAGATAAGGCTGAGGCTTGCATGCTGTCACTGAAAGTTCTAAAAACAATGTCCCAAGCTTGATCTTGACTCTCATCATCATTTTAAAGAGGCAGTGAGGCATTTTCTGGACTAAGGTTACACTTGAGAATTTTAAAAAAATTTTACCTTCTAAATGAACACACAGAATTTCCTGTCTAGCATGTAGAAATTACCACTTTATCGTAACAACAATTAAAAATATGAACAAGGCAAAACAATCAATAAACATTCTTAGATCTACTAGAGAAGTGAAAACACAGGGCAGGCAGATATAGAGAGTTACAACTTACCAGAGAGGAAATGCACCAACAATTCACAATCCAGCCTTTACTAAAACCAGTGCAAGGGTGAGATAACATGTACCTGACATCCACAATTTAGGTTGGAAAGATTTTTCGGCATCAATTGAAATAATCATATAAGTTTTGTTCTTGCTTTTACTGATGTGGTATATTACATGAATTGACTTACATTTTTAAAAATAATCCTTGTATCCCAGGAATGAATCTACCTTGGTCATGGTGTATGGTATTTTTAATAATTTTCTGGATTCTTTTTGCTAGTATCTTAGGGAGAATTTTTGCATCTACGTTAATTAAGGAGATTGGTATATAATTTTCTTTCCTGGTTAAGTCTGTCTGATTTTGGTATTAGGGTAATGCTAGCTTGCCAAAAGGGGTTTGGCAGTATTCCTTTCCCTTCAATTTCATGGAACAGTTTGAGGAGGATTGGTACTAGGTCTTTTCTAAAGTACTGGTAAAATTCTGCTGTGAATACATCTGGTCTGGGACTTTCCTTATTGGGTAGAGACTTTAATACTGCTCCAATTTCCATGTTTGTTATGGGTCTATTCAGGATTTTAATGTCTTCTTGGTTCACTTTTGGTATTTTGTATGTGTCTAAAAATGCATCCGTTTCTTTCAAGTTCTCCAATTTGTTGGAGTTTTGTTAATAGTTTCTTGTAATTCTCAGAATTTCTGTAGTGTTGTGATTTTACCCTTTTCGCTTCTTATTTTATTCATAGGGGTTTTTTCCTTCTTTTGGATAGTTTAGCTCACGGTTTATCAATCTTTTTTTTTTTTTTTGAAGAACCAACTGTTTGATTCATTGATTTTTTTTTTGTACTTTTTTAGTTTGAAGTTCATTCATTTCTGCTCTAATCTTTAAAATTTCTCTTCTCCTACCACTTTTTGATTTATATTGTTCTTGATTCTCTGGGACCTTAAGTTGCATCACTAAGTTGTTTGTTTGGAATTACTCTGCTTTTTATGTGTGCATTTATAGCTATGAAGTTCCCTGTTAGGACTGCTTTCAGTGTGTCCTATGCATGTTGGAATGATGTGTTTCCTTCATCATTTACCTCTAGGAAGTTTTTGATTTCTTCTCTGCTTTCTTCTTTGACTTATTGTTTGTTCAGTAACAAATTATTTAGTCTCCATGTATTTCATTGGTTTCTGTAAGTTCTTTTGCTGTTGATTTCCAGTTTTATCTCGCTGTGATCTGAAAGTAAGCAAGGAATTTCTTTAACTCCTTCATACTTATTTAAACATGCTTTATGGTCTATAATATGGTCTATTTTAGACATTGTCCCATGTCCTGCTGGGAAAAATGTGTATTCTGTTGATTTTGGATGAAACACTCTGGAGATTTCTGTTAAGTCAAAATTTTCCATGGTATAGTTTAATATTTCTTCTTTGATTTTCCTAGTGGACCTGGCTATCTGTGATAGTGGGGTATTGAAGTTCCCTACTGTAATCGTGTTGGAGCTTATTTGGCTTTTGAAATCAAGGCCTTTCAATTTTTGTTTTACAAAATTGGGTCTCCTGATGTTGAGAGCATATATGTTTATTATTGTAACTTTTTTCTGTTGAATTGTATCCTGAATCAGTATATAATTTACATCTTTTTCTCTCCTGATCTGTTTTGTTTTGAAATACGCTGGGTCTGAGAATAGTATAGCTACCTCTGTTTGTTTCCTGGAGTATTGATTTCTATTCTTTTATTTCCATCTATGTGTTTCTTTGTCTCTACTGATCTGTTTTGCTTTGATATCTTCTGTGTCTGAAAATAGTATAGCTACACCTGCTTGTTTCCTAGAGTATTGATTTCTATTCTTTTATTTTCACCTATGGGTGTCTTAATGGCTACTTGATTCTCTTTCATGCAACAAATTGTTGGTTTTTGTTTTTTGATCCAATCAGGCATTCTGTGTCTTTTGATAGATGAGTTAAGATTATTAACATTCAGTGTTACTATAGTGGTATATTTGCTACATCCTGTCATCATTATGATGCTTCCATGTTGATTGTTTGATCTATACTTTTTAAAAATTCATTCTCCTCTTTCTACTTTTTCCTTTTATTAGGAGTCTTTGGTACTCTTGATCTTCCTATCTCTGTCTAAGAATACTTTAGGTTTTATTCACTCCAAAAGAATTTTAACTTCTACCTCTATTTTGTAGAATAACATTCCTGGAAATAGCCATCTCGGTTGGCATTTATATTCTTTTAGCACATGGATGAAGTCACTCTGTGATCTGGACATTATAGTCTGTGTTGAACATTTGACAGTTATCTTGATAGGTTTGTCTTTTTAAGTTACTTTTTGTTTTTCTCTTGCAGCTTTGTTTTCCCTTTGTATTCAGTCTCTAGGATTTTAATTGTGATGTGTTTTTTTGGAAGTTCTTTTCTTGTCAAAGTTATTTTGCGCTCTTTAAGCCTGCAGTAGTTCAACATTCAATTATTTTCCTAGATTTAGGAAACTTCCTTCCATAATTTCCTTGGGTATTTCCTTTAAACCTCTTATTCTGCCCTCCATTTCCTCCTGCACTCCTATAATTCTGAGGCTGTTCCTCCTTGACTCATCTATTAGCTGTTGCAACCCGTGTCTTTCATGTCTTTTTGTTTTTTGATCCTTACTGACTGATTCAATTTTTCCACCCTATGTTCAAGGTCTATTAATCTATTCTTGAAGCTGGTTTCCCTTTTTTTATGTAAGTTTTTCGTATCCTAGAATTCAGCTTTCAGTCTATTTCTCTACTGAAATGTTGTTTTATTTCCTGCATTGTCTTCTTTATCTGTTTCTTTTTTCTAATCCTTAAACTTTTTGTGTATTAAGGTCATTGTTTCTTTGATTGTATCCGCTTTGAACTTCCTATGCATCCCTTGTATGGATTGCTTGAGATTTTTGGCCGTTCGGTCTGCTTGGTGTTTTACTTCATTTCTTGTAGATTCTGATGCTTCAGCACCCATGGTATCAACTTCTGAGGTGTTGGGCCTTTTTGTAAGTGATTTATTGCCTCATTTCCCCATGGTTCTATTGCTGGGAGTTGTAGTTCTGAACTTGTTTCATTTTATCTTTGAAGGTGTACTCAATGACCAGCTCAATGTTGGTTACCCAGTCTTCTCCACTTTCTGGTGAGAGAGGAGCAGATTATAGAACTATATAATGTCTACAAATAAAATACTTGTTATCCTGTATTAAATATGAAGATGAATCTCTATGTTGACACCCACACTTTGAATAAAGATTTACTAAATTACTATCTAAGATTGACAAAATACTGACAGAACCTAGCAGCCAGTTTGACACTGTAACTATTATGCTCTTAACATTAATAGATGCAAACCACAGCCTCAATATATCGCTCTAAATAAACCTAATATTGACTTATAAGAATGTTCTGTTAATGTCAGTATTACAACACAGTCACTACTGTAATAGACCTCTACCTTGCTTACCTAGGCTAACCGAAATCACCAAAAGTTATCTGTCCTTTTTAGGTTCCACTTCCCTTTAAAAGTGTGATGGATATTTTTATCTATGTTTATACTTAATACCTACTAGCTCCATACACTTATGCTAACCAGACATTGATATATACATCCAATCCACCCTTAGCTTTCTAATTTTGATCTATACTACTAATGGAAGTCTCTATACAAATTGTTTGGTAGCATATTAGAACAGTTTGTTGATGGCACCACTGAATCATTGTTAATAATATATGTAGAGAGAAATCTACTTTACAGATCTATTTCTAACTAAATGGTATACAATTATTGCTCCCTTACTTGCCCATCTAAATTGTTGTGTATTATTAATACTTAACATCATTAGTGAGGGCGATTGTAATAAGTAGAAATTATACTAAGACTAAGGGTTATCTTTGAGAATGTAATAGAAATCAGAAAAGTATAGATAGAGAAAAGCCTAGCGGAATTTCAACTCCCATCAAAGGATACTAGATAAATTAAAGCACTATAAGCAGGAGTGAGATGAATTAAAGAGAGTTATGAGAGGAATGTAGATGGTATGTTGTTAGAATCTATAGAGAAGCTTTTCAAAAAGAGTGTAAAGAAATAGTCAAGAGAGGTAGAGGTTCAGAAACTAACTAATAGCAGAAACTGAGGGAGGAGAAAGGAAAAAAGAAAGGGAAAAATATCCAACTCACTTGCAGAAAGAATACAAGTTCATTATATCCATACAAAACCTTTGCAGTAAAGCTTATTGCCAAAACCCAGAGAAAAAATAATTAAAAATAAAGAAGAAAAAATCAAATAAAACCAAATCAAACAAACAAACAAACAACAGGAAAAAAAAAACAATTACCCCATGTGCTATTTATACGGGAGGTCTCCACCTCTAGAGTTCCTTCAGCTTGTATCTCAGGTAGATGAGCTTTTCTGCACTGCAGCCAGGATGACTCAGAGTGTAGTCAAGCCAGATGTGTAGGCATGCTCCCAGTTGTACATGCAGGTGCCCTGTTCTCCACAGCAGCAGTGGGCATGTGCAGGGGCAGGGGTAGTGGGTGCATTTGTACAATAGCAGCCAAAAACCACTCTTAAAATAGCTTACTAAGAGAAATTAACATACCGTAAAGTTGACTTTTTGGTTTACTCTTCTATACATTTTGACACATAGATTGGTATAGCCATTACCCCAGTCAATAGCATAGGCTCTACATATCCCTCAGATAATTTCCTTCCAAAATACTTTTAGTATTAATAAGTGCTGATCTGTTTTCCACCACTGTTTTGTATTTTAAGAATGTTATATAAATAAGTCACACAGTAATGAATCATGCAGCAGTGGTCAGCAATCAACATTGATTTCTTTTACTCACATAACTACATCCAACTGAATTATTACTGTGGTGGTAGTTCATTCCTTCGTATTTCTGAGTAGTAGTCCATGATATGGATGTACAACAGTTTGTTTAACCATTTACCCATGGGAGAACAGTAAGGTTGTTTTCACTCTTTGGCTAAAATGAGCAATGTTAGTATGGGGGAGTCAGGATGGCATCAGAGTGGGAACTCCAGGAAAGCTACTCCCTAAGAAACTAGAGGGGCAGACAATCAGAGGAAAGTACATCTCAGGATTGTAACAAAATCTAAGGAATAGAAATAAAAGTAAAGTTAGGCTATCATGAGCTGGAGAGCCCTGAGTGGGGTCTCCCTACTCCCACAGAAGTGTAAGTGTGTGGCAGCAGAGCTATGTACCAGTGTGCCTCTAGCTACACCCAGCAAAGAGATTGGCATTTTGGGTTTTATAGGCCCACACATTGTAGCACTGCAGTGAAGTGGGTTTTCCTCTAAAGTTGGGTGATCAAGGGCTTGAGAGGCTCTGAGTGGGATTTTCTCACCCCCCACAGAAGTGTGAGGACATGGTGGCAGAGCTATGCACCAGCGCACTTCCAGTTGCACTCAGAAATAAGAGATTGGCACTGTGGCTTTTATATACTCACACGTCACAGTGCTGCAGTGAGGCTGGCTGTCTTCTCCCACTAGGAAGATGCAAGGGAGATGTGGAATTAAAGTCAATCAGAATCTCTAGAAGTCATACCTGCAGAGAAAGCAGATGAAATCCAGTGCTACAAACACAAATTGGACCTTTCAGTTGCCAGTGGCTGTGAATTGTGAGAAACTGGTAAGGAGTCTAGTTTCTCCAACCTGATCTCCGTACCATAGGACTTCGTTTGCCCTGGGCATCAATGATTGGAGACTGCTTGTGGACAGAGGAAGACCTGGAGTAGGGCAGAGTCACAGATATGTATGGATTGGGAATTTCAACATCAATCAGCCTCTACTGGAAAGCACAGAAAGGAGAGTTGGAGCACCATCTAAAGGCCACCAGGACCAGCTAGGAACAACACATGGACCATTTGGAAATTCCTAGGAACAGTAACTGAGTAGAACCTGTTTCTGGGGGTCCTGAAAGTTCCCAGGAGGCTGCACTCAGACCGGATCCGGATCCATAACTGCTGGGCCTGCATCACCTATGCTGAACAGGCACCCACCACTAGGCCTTCTGGAGGTTCCTAGGAGGCTATGCTCAAACCCATTCCATCACCACCAGGCCCATGGTGCTGGCCCTGAATGCACACTGGTCTCTGGGGGGGTCCCAGAGGTTTGGAGGAAGCTGCACTCAGACCTGCTCCATCACCACCAGGCCTGTGGTACCTGCACCAAAATGGATAGCCATCACTGGGGTATCCAAGAGGCTCCCAGATGGCTGCACCTAGGTCCATGCTGTGCTGGGAACAGATGAAGTCCAGATCTCGATACAGTAGCCAGCACTTGTTTCACATAAAAATATGGGGGGAGGGTAACTTTTTTCTTTTTCTTTTCTTTGTTCTTTTTTCTTTCTTTGATGATCAGTTTGTACTTTTGCCTTTCCTTTGTTAGTCAGCTGTCTCTTTTCTTCTTTCTTTTTATTTTTATCTGATATAGTTTCTTAATTTACATAAAACTGATATGGTTCCCTTATTTTAAGTCTACCTTAGTATTTGTTTTTATCTTTTTCTTTGTTCTTTCTTTGTCCCTTTTCCTCCCTACACTCCCACCATTTCCTGTCTCCTTATTAGTTTGTTTCTGAGTCTTTTTCTTTCTTGATCAACTCTCTAAGCTATTTTCCATAAATCTTTAAGTAGTTCTGGAAGCAATACTCTACTTAACTCATCTGAATACTATGTATACTCTATTTCTCTATCTGTTATCCTCTGACTTTTTTAGGATTATTCCCAGGCCTTTCTCTGTCCTATAAATACTTCTATACTTTCTATTTCATACTTAAAGCTAACTCCTAATCTTAGTCTACTCTCTCTCTACTCAAATTTCTCTATTAATAGAACTAAGTATCAATAATACACAACCATGACCAGGCAGGGCTGCTTCGGAGGAGACTGGTAGGATTCATGGACATTTTCCTTACCACTCCTAGCCTCGGGGGCGTGGGACTGAGCCTGGGCTTGCCTAGCCCAAGGCAGGGCAACTCCAGAGGAGCCTGGTAGGCCTCCCTGATATCTTCCCTGCTGCCCCTTGCCTCAGGGGCCTATGATGCAACCTGGGCTTGGCTAGTGCTAGGCAGGGCTGCTCTGCAGGGGGCTGGTAGGACTTCTGAACATCTTCCCCACTGCTCCTCGCAACAGAGACCTACGGTGGATCCTGGGCTCGGCAGTAGGTCTCCTTGCTGTCTTCCCCGCTACCCCTCACAGCAGAGGCAGGCGTGGACATTGTGCTTTGCGAGCACTGGGCAGAACCTCTTCAGAATAGACCAGTGGGACTCCCTGCCACCTTCACTGCCACCCCTCACAGTGGAGGCCCGCATGGAGACTGGGCGTTACCAGTACCAGGTAGAGCCACATCAAACTAGACCAAGGGGGAGTCTCTGCCATCTCCCCCACTCCTTTGAGGTGGTCATCACAGAGGCTGTGATTGCCCAGCCCCGACAGAGCCATGCTGAGGTGAGTCCCTAGGGGAAACCCAGGGACAGACAACCAGAGACAACCAAAGACAACAGAACCATGAGGAAATGTAGAAATAAATCCCCTTCAGAAAGTCTTGACATGCCAGAAGAGCATACTAGAAATCCTGAAAATGCAGAATCTAAAGATGAAAATGACAAAAATTATGGTAACTTCTGGGCCCAGAAATACATCGAATTAAAGCAGGAATTAAAACAGGAATTAATGCAGGAAATGAAGCAGGAAATAAAAGCCATAGAGCAAGAGCTACACCAAGACCTAGCCAAGCTAAAAGTAAGCTTTGAGAAGCAAGTAGAGGAGATCAAAGAAGAAATGAACCAGAAGATAAAGAAGGCAATACAAGAAATGAGAGAAGAACACAACAGAGACATAAAAAAATAAATGCAGATATCCAGGAAGTGAAAAACACACAGGTCACAGTAAGGAACGATATTGAACAATTTCAAAATAGATTATCAGACATAGAAGACAAAAGGACAGAGTAGGAACAGAAAGACCATAAAGAACGCAAAGTAAAAGATGAAGAAAGTGAATCATTACAACAACTAATAGATGATTCAAAGAGAAACAACCTGAGAATTATGAGAATCCAAGAGAAGACCAAGTACTAAACAAAAGGCTTGAAAGTCATATTCAAGGAAATTATGGAAGAAAATTTCCTAAATCTAAAGAAGAGAAATAAACATTGAACTATTGCAGGCATATAGAATACCAAACAATATGGATCAGAAGAGAACCTCATCCCGACACATCGTAATTAAAGTACTAGAAACCCAACACAAAGAGAGAATACTGAAAGCAGTAAGAGAAAAACAGAAGGTGACCTACAAAGATAAGCCCATCAGGATAACTGCAGACTTCTCAACCCAGACACTAAAAGCCAGGAGATCATGGAGTGATGTCATTCAAACACTAAAAGAACACAAATTCCAACCAAGACTACTAAATCCAGCACAACTATCTATTAAACTAGAGGGAGAAGTTAAAATTTTCCATGATATAGAAAGCTTAAAGAAACTTGCAGCCACTAAGCCATCACTGCAGAGAATTCTCAAAGGAAACTTGGATAGTGAAAGAGAGGCCAAAAACACAAGTGACCCCAGAGAAAAAAAGACAAAAGATAGAGGAGAATGAGCTGAGAAAAAAGTAAAGCCAGTTAACAATGTGGAAAAACTACAACGATGTCAGGACACACCAAACATATCTCAATAATTACCCTAAATGTGAACGGCCTCAACTCACCTATCAAAAGACATAGATTAGCTGACTGGATCAAAAAACAGAAACTCACAATTTGCTGCCTACAAGAGACACACTTCACCCACAAGGAATCTCATAGACTGAAAATAAAAGGCTGGAATTCAATATTTCATGCAACAGGTCCCAGAAAACAAGCAGCGGTAGCTATATTAATCTCAGACTCATCAGATTTCAAAAGAAAACAGGTGAAGAGAGACAAAGATGATCACTACATACTAGTTAAAGGAACACTAGAACAGGAAGAAATCACAATTATCAATATATACGCACCCAACCCTAGAGCACCCAACTGTTTAAACCAAAAATTACTAGATGTGAAAGGACACATGGGCCCCAGTACAATTATAGCAGGGAACTTTAATACCCCACTATCACAAATAGATAGACCAATCAGAAAAAAAAAATCCACAAAGATATACAAGTGCTGAAAGACACTATAGAAAACTTGGACATAACAGATGTTTACAGAGTTTTCATCCAACATCAATTGACTACACGTTCTTCTCAGCAGCAAACAGAACATTTTCTAAAAATAGACCATATCCTAGGACACAAGTCATCTTTAAACAAGTACAAGGGATGGAAATAATTCCCTGCATACTCTCAGACCATACTGGAATAAGACTGGAAATTAACAACAGCAGAAACAGAAGAAAAATACACAAATACATGGAGACTTAGCAACTTACTACTGACAAAACAATGGATCACGGAATAAATCAGAGAAGAAATAAAAAACTTCATAGAGTTAAATCATGATGGAAGTACATCTTATCAAAGTCTGTGGGACACAGTGAAAGCAGTCCTTAGAGGAAAGTTCATAGCCACAAATGCACACATCAAAAGAACAGAATAGTCACAAATAAATTCGCTAATGATGCACCTTAAGGACCTAGAGAAACAAAAACAACTTAACCCAAAACTCAGTAGAAGAGAAGAAATCATAAAGATCAGATCTGAAATAAATGAGATTGAAATTAAAAAGACAATAAGAAAGATTAATGAGTCTAAGAGCTGGTTCTTTGAAAGAATTAGCAAAATTGACAAAACTCTTGCCAACCTCACATCAAGAAAAGGAAAGAAAAGGCACAGATTAGCACACTTAGAAATGAAAAGGGTGAAATTACAACAAACTTTGCAGAAATTTAGAATACTACAAGAAACTACTTTGAACGCCTATATTCTAACAAATTTGAGAACTGGAAAGGAATGGACGACTTCCTAGATACATTTAAAATACCAAAATTAAATGAGGAAGATATAAAAATCTTGAACAACCCCATCACACACACAGAAATTGAAGCAATAATAAAAGGTATACCTACAAATAAAAGTTCAGGCCCAGATGGATTCAGGGCAGAATTCTTTCAGTACTTTAGGGAAGAACTAACTCCAGTCCTCCTCCAACTATTTCATAAAGTAGAAAGTCAAAGAATACTACCAAACTCATTTCACAAGGCTAGCATCACACTAGTCCCAAAACCAGACAAAGACTTAACCAGGAAGGAAAATTATAGAGCAATATCCTTAATGAATATAGGTGCAAAAATCCCCAATAAGATTCTGGCAAACAGAATCCAACAAGTAATCAGAAAGATCATACACCATGATCAAGTGGGCTTCATCCCTGAGATGCAAGGCTGGTTCAACATACGTAAATCAATCAATGTAATACACCATATCAATAAAAGCAAAAATAATCACATGATCATCTCTATTGATGCAGAAAAATCCTTTGATAAAATCCAGCACCCCTTCATGATAAAAACACTGAGAAAAATAGGTATAGAAGGGCCCTTCCTAAAACTCATAGAAGCCTATGCTAAGCCTACGGCAAATATCATAGTAAATAGAGAAAAATTGAAATCGTTCCCTCTCAAATCAGGAACAAGACAAGGCTGCCCACTATCACCACTTCTATTCAACATAGTCCTTGAAACAGTTGCCATAGCAATCAGACAAGGAAATGAAATAAAGGGAATCTGCATTGGAAAGGAGGAGGTCAGACTTTCCTTATTTGCAGATGATATGATTATCTACATGGAAGATCCTAAAAACTCCACTACAAACCTCCTAAAAATAATAAAAAATTTTGCCAAGTCACAGGCTACAAAATTAACACTACAAAATCAGTAGATGTTCTCTACACTAATAATGAACTTATTGAGCAAGAACTCAGAAAAATAATTCCATTCTCAATAGCTCAGCAAAAAATTAAATATCTAGGAGTATACCTAACCAAGGAAGTGAAGGACTTATATAAAGAAATCTACATTAGATTGAAGAAAGAAGTTATAGGGAGACACTAGAAAATGGAAAGGCATCACCTGCTCTTGAATAGGCAAAAATAAATATAGTCACAATGACTATACTACCTAAACTGAGATATAGATTCAATGCAATTCTTATCAAAATACCTACAAGTTTCGCCAAAGAACTTGAAACAACAATTCTTAAATTCATATGGAACCAAAAGACACCAAGAATAGCCCAAGCAATCCTGAGCAACAAGACCAGGGCAGGAGGCATTACAGTTCCAGACATCAGGCTGTACTATAAAGCCATAATTGTAAAAACAATCTTTTACTGGCACAAAGACAGACAGATATACCAGTGGAACAGAATTGAAGATGCAGAGACAAACCCAAATACCTTCAATTACTTAATCTTTGACAAATGGGCCAAATGCATACAATGGAAAAAGGATAGCCTGTTCAACAAATGATGCTGGGAAAACTGGTCATCCACATGCAGAAGAATGAATCTAGCCACACACCTTTCACCATGCACCAAAATCAAATCAAAGTGAATCAAAGACCTAGACATTAAAAATGAAACACTGAATCTTCTAGAAGACAAATTAGGCAAATATCTAAAAGACGTAGGGGTAGGTAAAGACTTCCTTGACAAGACACTAAGAGCAAAAGAAATTATCCCCATTATTAACAGATGGGATCTTGTCAAATTAAAAAGTTTCTGCACAGCAAAGGAAACTATCAACATTTTAAAAAGAGAATCAACAGACTGGGAAAAAATATTCACCATTAACATCTCAGATACAAAGCTCATAACTAGAATATACAGGGAGCTGAAGAAAAGTAAGCCTACCAAAATAAAGGATCCTATTGAAAAGTGAGCAAAATAAATGAAGAGGCAGTTCACTTACAAAGAACTACAAATGGCCAGTAGACACTTGAAAAGATGTTCAACGTCTCTAGCCATAAAAGAAATGCAAATCAAAACAATGCTAATATACCATCTCACTCCTTCTCACTATATCAACAAGTCAAATAGCAATCAGTGCTGGTCAGGCTGTGGAGAGAAAGGAACCCTACTGCACTGCTGGTGGGAGTGTAAATTGGTATAACCCCTTTGGAAAGCAATATGAAGAGCTCTCAAAAGACTAGAAATAAATATCCCCTTCGATCCAGTGACACCCCTCCCGGGAATATATCCAAAAGAGGCCAAAACAACATACAACAGAGATATATGTATACCCATGTTCATAGCAGCACAACTAACAATAGCTAAAATACAGAAGTCACCAAAATACTCATCAACAGACCAGTGGATACACAAACTGTGATATTTATACACAATTAAATACTATGCATCTATAAAGTCCAACAGTGTGGAGGGTTTTACAGACAAATGGAAGAAACTTGAGAACATCATGCTTAGTGAAGTGAGTCAGAAGCAGAAGGTGAAACGTCGAATGGTCTCTCTGATATGAGTGACCCAGACCACAGCTCTTATGGAACTTAAAGTGAAAAACAAAGTGAACCAGGGGGGTAGGGTGGGGAAGGAGGGAGGAGGAGGGAGGGGAGGGGGAGGGACAAAAGGACAGTGGGAAAGTCCTTGTCACCTTGACAAGATATGTATGCACACAAAATGCTAAACTTTATTGTAAACCTTAAATTTTGCACTTATACATATCAACAAAATGGTGGAAAAAAGAATAGCAACAAAGATGTAGCAAAATATAGGAAAAAACCTTTTGGTAAATATCCCAATAGAGGGATTGGTTGGATTCAGAGAAGAGGCATCAAGATTTAACTATTTCAACCCATTTGAGGAATCGGAATCTGAGTCAGAGTGATGACTTAAGTGAAATGGTTTAGGTGCAGAAGATTAATACATTAAGTACTGTATAGTCTCTCTGACTTGGAAAACCCAGAACACGGACAGTTTGTAGAACCACATGAAGTGATAGCCAGAGTTGGGGGAAGGGATTGGGAGGGGGTGGGAGGGTCAAATTGGGAAGGAATTGTAAAGCTGACATGATACGTATGTGCACGAAATACTCAAAGTCATTGTAAACACTATGTATTACATATGTATATTAATAAAAATAGTGGGGAAATGTAGAGATGGTCTGGCTGTAGCTATCACAGTCTTAGAAGCCTCTGGCATGCAGAGAAGCAGTGACTCAGAAACCTCTGGCATGCATGGGAGGGATGAATGATGGTCCCAAATACCTCAGGCATGCAGGAGAAAAGTGGTGGGCTGGCTGCATCTACCAGGAAGGCTCTGGCATGCTGTATGGACTGGAGATGGACTTCCTGGTCCTAGAAGCCTCTGGCATGCAGGGGAGTGATGGGGCGATCTTTTCTACATTTTAGCTATTGCTAGTTGTGCTGCTATGAACATGCGTATACATGTATCTTTTTATATGATGCTTTTTAACTCTATTGAAAAGACTCCCAGAAGAGGCAACAGTGGATCATAGGGTGTATTTATTTTCAGTCTTTTGAGTAATTTTAATATTGCCCTCCCTAGTGGTTGTACCAGTTTACACTGCTATTGCCACCAACAGTGTAAGAGGGATCCTTTTTTTCCTCACACCCTATCTGGCATTGATTGCTTGTAGGAGGTTTGTTTTTGTTTTTGTTTTGTTTTTTTAAACAAGGTCTCGCTCTGTAGCCCAAGCTGGTTCTGAACTCACAATTGTAGCCCTGGCCTTGGACTCTGACAATCCACCTGCTGCATCCTCTGAGAACTGTGTCATCATGCCCAGCTTTATGTGGTGCTGGGTAATGGAACTCAGGGCCTTGCACTTACAAAGTAAATGCATTAACCGCTCTGTCATTTCTCCAGCCCAGCTGTTTGAGTTCTTGATATATCCCATTCTCTTTGGGGTTAGGTGATATCTTAGTGTTGTTTTGATTTGCTTTTCTCTAATGGCTAAGAATGTTGAACATTTTTTCATGTATTACTGGCCATTTGAACTTCTTCATCTGAGAATTGTCTATTCATTTCCATTGCCCATTTTTAATTGGGTCTTTGGATTTGAGAGGTCTGTTTTTCCTCAATTTCTTATATATTCTAGTTATTAGCTTCCTATCTGAGGTATAGATGGTGAAATTTTTTTATTCTGTCAGTTCTCTCTTTAATCTGTTGTTAATTTCCTTTGGCATGCAGAAACTTTTTAATCTGATATAATCCTATTTGTTGATTCTGGGGCTTAGTTTAGCTAGAGGTTTGTCAATCTTGTTTATTCTTTTGAAGAACCAGCACTTGATTTATTGCTTTTTTTGTATCATTGTTTTTAGCTTCAATTTCATTAATTTCTGCTCTGATCTTTATGATTTCTTTTCTTCTACTTTTTGAATTAAATTGTTCTTATTTCTCTAGGACATTGAGGTGCATCATTAAATTGCTTATTTGGGATTTCTCTGTTCTTTTGATACATTCTTTTATGGCTATGAAGTTCTTTCTTAGTACTGCTTTCATTGTGTTCCATAGGGTCTGGTATGATGTGCTTTCTTCATCATTTAACTCTAGGAAGTTTTTATTTCTTCCCTGATTTCTTCTGTGACCCATTATTTGTTCAGTACTAGGTTATTTAGTCTCATGTGTTTGTATATGTTCTGCTATTTCTTTTGCTGTTGATTTTCAGTTTTATTCCGCTATCTGAGAATAGGCAAGGAATTATTTTAATTCCTTTGCATTTTTAAAGCATGTTTTGTGGCCTATCATATGGTTAATTTTAGAAGATGTTGTATGTGCTGCTGAGCAGAAAGTGTATTCTGTTGATGTTGTGCAGAGCACTCTATAGATATCTGTTGAGTCCAAGATTTTCATAGTGTCATTTAGCTGTAGTATTTCTTCATGGGTTTTCTGTCTAGTTGACATGTCTATCTGTGATAGTGGAGTATTTAAGTCCCCTACTATGGTTGTATCAGAACCTGCATCTTTTCAAGTATAATTTTTTTTGTTTTATGTAATTGGGTGCTTCAGAGATGGGAGCATATATTAATGATAGTGATTTCTCCCTGTTATATTGTTCCCTTAATCAGTATATAGTGTTAATCTTTGTGTTTCTTTAACTGTATTGGTTTGAAGTCTGATGTGTCTGAAAACAATATAGCTACTCTTGCTTGTTTTTAGGTCCTGTTGCATGAAACATTCATTTCCATCCTTTTATTTTAGTTTATGTGTTTTCTTATGGGTAAATTGTTGCCTATAGGTAGCATATTGTGAGTTTTTGTTTTTTGATCTGTTGAGCCAGTCTGTGTCTTTTGAAAGGTGAGTTAAGACCATTAATATTCAGAGTGATTATCAAAGTATTTTTGCTATTTTGCCATTTTACGATGTGTCAGTGATATTTGCTTGACCCCCTCTTTTGCTCATTCTCCTTTTTCTGTTGTTTTCTTTCCTCTGGGGTCTTTGGTACCATTGGTTTTTCTTTCTCTGTCTAAGATTCCTTTGATTATTTCCTGTAATGCTGGTGTGGTGGATGCAAATTTCTTTAGGTTTTCTTTACCATGGAAAATTTCAACTTCTCCCTCTGTTTTGATAATTTTGCTGGCTAATTTTTCTGGTTTGGCATTGATACTGTCTTCACACTAGGATGACATGGTTTGTATTCAGAAATATGCAGTTATCCTGATGGGTTTGTCATTGTAAGTAGCCCTCAGTTTTTCTCTAACATCTTTAATATCTTTTTGTTGGGTCTCTAGAATATTAATTATGATGTGTCGTGGGATGCTCTCATCTGGTCATATTTGTTTAGAGTTTTATTTGCCTGTAGAAATTCAATGTTAATTTCTTTCATTAAATTTGGGAAATTCTTCCATAATTTCATTGAACATGTCCTTTAAGCCTTTTTTTTTTTTAATCCTCGGTTTGTTTCTGTACTCACAAATTCTGAGATCATTTCTCTTTGTGTCATCCATCAGCTGTTGTAATGAGTCTCTTTCTTGTTTTGTGTGTGTGTGCGTGCGTGCGTGTGTGTGTGTGTGTGTGTGTGTGTGTGTGTGTGTGTGTGTGTGTTTGGTCTTCACTTACTATATGTTCCAGATTAGCAACTTCATCTTCAAATTCTGATAGCATATCTTCCATGTGTTCAAATGGTTATTTATTTTTTCCTGTGATTTTTTTCATATTCTGGAATGCAGCTTTTATTGTTTCTATATCTCTGCCCAATTGTTCCCTAATTTCTTGAATTGTCTTCATTATCTGTTTATTTGTTTCTTCTTCGTGTTCCTCTAACTTCTTATCAATGGCTGTTGTTACTCCAAGTATGTTTGCTTTGGCCTGTCTCTACAACTCTTTTATGTCCTGCGTGAGCTTCTAGGGCATAATCTGGAGTGTTCCCCAAAAGCCTTATGTTCTTATGGATACTATGTGGGGTTGGGAGATGGGGCCTGATTGGGAGAGGTGGATACCTAGGACTTGACCTGGAGGGGCATGTGCTAGTTCTTCCCTTCCCCCAGTCTCTCTGTTTCACCATACTGGTAAGGATCTCTGTGCCTGGAATTCTGGTTCTCTTGCTGTGGCCCTGACATTTGATTCTAACATTTTCCAACAGCCTACCCATTAATGGACTTATGTATAGCAACCCAACCTTACATCCCAGGAATGAAGCCAAGTTGATCATGGTGTATGGTGTTTTTAATAACTTATTGAGTCCTATTTGCCAGTATCTTATTGAAAATTTTCACATCTATGTTTATTAAGGAGATGGCTCTATAATTTTCTTTCCTGGTTAAGTCTTTGTCTGGTTTTGTTATCAGAGTAATGCTAGCTTCCAAAAAAACAAAATAAAACAAAATAAAAATGAGTTTGGCAATGCTCTTTCTCTTTTAACTTCACAACACAGTTTGAGAATCACTGCTTTTAGCTCCTTTCTCATGTAGTGGTAAAATTCTGTGGTGAAGCTTTCCAGTCCTGGACTCTTTTGGGGGATAGAAACTTATTGCAGCCTCAAATTTCATGTTTGCCATGGGTCTGTTCAGGGTTTTTATGTCTTTGTGGTTCAATTTTGGATTTTCTATGGGTGTAGAAATTTATCCATTCTTTCGAGGTTCTCTAACTTGTTGTAGCATAAGTTTTCAAAATATTTCCTTATGATTCTCTGAATTTCAGCAGTGTTCATTGTGATTTCACCCTTTTGTTTCTAATTGCATCAATATGGCTTTTTTCTTTTCATCTTTTCATTAGTTTGGCTAGAGATTTTTTTATCTTGTTTATTCTTTTGAAGAAGCAGCTTTTTGATTTATTGATTTTTTTTTGTATTTTTAGCATCAATTTTGTTGATTTCTGCTCTCATTTTTATAATTTATTTTCTTGTACTACCTTTTGATTAGGATTGTTCTTGAGTCTCAAGGAACTTAAGTTCATCATTAAATTTTTTAATTGGGATTGCTCTTTTTTTTGCTGTATGCATTTATAGATGTGAATTACCCTCTAAGGACGTGTTTCTTATATGTTCTAGTATGATGTGCTTCCTTCATTTAGCTCTAGAAAGTTTTTGATTTCTTCCCAGACATCTTCTTTGATCCATTGTTTGTTCAGCAGTAAGTTATTTAGTCTCCATGTATTTGAAAGGTTTCTATATATTCTTTTGCTGTTGACTCATAATTTCATTCTATGATCTGAAACTAAGCAAGGAATTACTTCAATGCCTTTGTACATATTTAAACATGCCTTATGGCCTGTGATTAACTGACAAAATTTTGTTGATTTTCTGTGTAGTCGACCTCTCTATCTGTGATAGTGGAATGTTGACTTCCTTTACAGTTATATTGGGGCCTATGTGGTTTTTCAGTTTCAATAATTTTGCATTACAAAATTGGGTATTCTGAGGTTGGGAGCATATATATTGATAGTTGTAATTTCTGACTGTTGGCTTGTTCCCTGAACCAGGGTATGGTGTTCATCTTTGTCTTTTCTGAACTGTTTGAGTTTGAAATCTGCTGTGTCTGAGACTAGTTTAGCAACCCCTGTTTGTTTTCTGGGTCCAATTGTATGGAATATTGATTTCCATCATCTTATTTTCACTCTATGTATTTCTTTATGGGTAAAGTGTGTCTCCTGCAAAAAACAAATAGAGGGGTTTTGTTTTCTGATCCAATCAGCCAGTATTTGTCTTTTTACAGGTGAATTGGGACCATTTAAATTCAGTGTTATTATATTGGACTATTTGCTGCATCTTGTCATCATTCTGATGCTTCAGTGTTGATTGGTTGATTTGCCTTTTTATTAATTCATTCTACTCTTCCTATTATTTCATCTTCTCTAGAGTCTTTGGTGCTGTTCACCTCCCTATGTCAGTGTAGAATTCTTATAACTATTTTTTGCAATGACAATCCAGTGGTCAGGACTTTTTAAAAAAATTTTTCTTGTCATGAAAAGTATTAACTTCTCCCTTTATTTTGAAGGATAGCTTTGCTGGACACAGCAGTCTTGGTTGACATTTGAGCTCTCTTAGCAGTTGGATGATATTTCTTCACAATCTCCTGGCCTTTAAAGTCTGTGTTGAGAATTGTGCAGTAATACTGATGAGTTTGTCCGAGTAGGTCACCCTGTGTTTTCTGCTTACAGCTTTTAATATTCTCTTTTTGTGTTTAGTCTCTAGGATTTTAATGATGGGTCCTGGGGTGTTATTGTGTTCAAAGTTATTTGGAGATCTGTATGCCTACTGGAGCTCAAGCTTCATTTCTTTTCTTAGATTTGGGAAATTTTCTCTCATAATTTCATAAAATATGTCCTTTAAACCTTTTGTTCCATCCTCCATATTTTCCTGCATTTCCATAATTCTGAGGTTGTTTCTCTTTGAGTCATCCATCACATATTGCAACCAGACTCTTTTTTGTCTTTTTCTTTTTCAGTCTTTACTGTCCTCATGATCCAGGTTATCCACCTGTCTTCATGATCCAATAATCTATCCTCAAAGTGTTCATCCTGGTTTCTCATTGTTTTGTTTGAGTTTTTAATATCCTGGAGTTTGGCTTTTGTTTTTTTTTCTATATCTCTATTGAATTCTTCTTTCATTTCTTGCATTGCTTTCTTTATTTTTTATTTTATACTTCTTTATACTTGTAGTTTTTAATCAATTAAGGCTTTTATTTCTTTGATTACTTCCATCTTAAGCTCCTTGTGTATCTCTTGCATGTCATCCTTGAGCTGTTTGGTCATTAGGTCTACTTGTCTTTTGGCTTCATTTTCTGTAGGTTCTGCTGCTTCATAACCCATGGTGTCAGCTTCTGGAGAGTCAGGCTTTTTTCCATTATGTGTGTGTGTGTGTGTGTGTGTGTGTGTGTGTGTGTGTGTGTCTCTGTGTGTGTGTGTGTGTTACATAACATTTACAATGAACTTCAGTATCTTATACACATATATATCACATCAACATTGCAATACCTTCCTCTTTCTGTCCCCCACCCCCCAAACACACACACCCTCTCCATCTCCTTGTAAATTCCACTATCACACCCATTTGGTTTTATAGAATACCTGTACTCTGGGTTTCCCAAATCAGAGAAACAATGTAATATTTAACATATGTGATTTTCTGCATCTGACTCACTTTATACTCAAATCACCAATCTTCAGCTCAGCTTTCCAACCCTAAAATGGCCTGCAGTGGCCATATCTTCATGCCTTTTATCTGGGTCCAACAGAGCCCTTTATTGGGATGAATTGCCAAAAGTTATTTTTTTCTGCATCTTACTAATCTTTGTTGAGATTCTTTAACATGGCCTCAACCACCAGTACATATAAGAAAAGAACTATAACAATGAAATTCATACAAGTAGAAAATGTGAGATATAGGGAAAAAAAAGAGAGAAGTTACATGTCAAATTCCTTAGCTGAGTACTGAAAAGTAAATGTTTGTACATTCAAAATACTTTCAGGTTATCATTACATCAATCAGTTTTGTTGGGATAAACTTATGTGAAGGACCAATTAAGTGAATTGCTACATTAAATAAACTTAAATGTATATCACATAAGTATATTACACATAAAGCAATAGATAAAATGGCATACTTACCTCAATTTTTTTTAAGTTTCATAAAAATTATCTACTCACATTTCACTAATTACTAACATTTTGCCAGACTTACTATTCATACATAAATTCCTATCCATCCATAAATCCACGCATACATATTTTTAAAAGATTTTATACCAATTCCCCATGTTGAATATAATTATGTATTGCAAACTAATATACTATTAAAATAATAATTATGGGGGAAGTGTCACACATTTTATGAGAAAGTTGTTACTGTTTTAGAAGAATACAAATCAAATGATTCAAATATCACTCTATTTTTTTCTTATACTTTCTCTTTATATTTTTCTTTTTCTCCATGTTTTTGGTGCTGCTTGTCTCTTTGTCTCTCTCAAAGATCCCTTAAAGTATTTTCTGCAAAGCTGGGCTAGGGGTTGCAAATTTCCTTAGGGATTCTTGGTCATGAAAAATTTTTAAATCCCCTTCAATTTTCAGGGATCATTTTGCTGAATACAACAACCTAGGTTGACGCTGCCTTTTAAAGCTCAAAATGTCTTGCTCCAGGCTCTCCTGGCCTTTAAAGTTTGCACTGAGAAATCTGTGGTAATCTGAATGGGTTTGCTTTGGTAGAATAATGCATGTTTTTCTCTTGCTGCTTTTAATATTTTCTCTTTATGTTAAATTTCTGAGGTTTTGATTATGATATGTTGTGGTGAGCTTCTTTAATGGTTAAGATTTCTTGGTGTCCTCTAAGCTGCTTGTACCTGAAAATTATTTTTTTCCAGATTTGAAAATTTTTCCTGCATAAGTTTGGTAAATAATTCTTTATACCTTGGGTGCTGTCTTCTGCTCTTTCTCCCACACCTGTAATTCTGAGATAGATTTCCTTTGAATCATCTATCAGCTGTTGTATCCAGCTACTTTGCTCACTTCTAATTTTGGGGTGTCTGAATATAGCATTTATTTCCTCAGTCTTGTCCTCAAGGTCTGAAATTCTGTCCTCACAATGTTTGAGTCGACTTCTCTTGCTTTCCAAAGTATTTTTCATATTCTGAATTTCGTCTAGATTTCTTTTCAGAATCTCTACTTCTCTATCAAAATGTTCCTTCATATTTCGCATTTCCTTATTTAGCTCAGCCAACTTTTTTATTTGTGACTTTTATATGTCCAATAAGCTTTATCTCCATTAGGACCAGTATTTGCTTAGTAAGTCCCTTTTTAAGCCTGCTGATCAATGCTTGCATTTCTTTGATAATATCTTGTTTGAACTGGTTGTTCAACTCATATTTTACTTTTTGAGTTTCTTCCCTGTGCATTCCACTTTTTCAAGGCCCATGACATTAGTTTCTGGAGTCGCAGGAATTTCTGTGTCTCCTCTGGACTCATATTCTTCCTATATTTCTGTCATTGAGGAACTTTATTTTAAAGGCTTAACCAAGAGGTTTATTTGAATAAATATGTGGGTGGGTGGGAAAGCCAAAAGTCCTCTGAGTTCTGTGTTGGGAGTAGGCAGTGAGTGAGGACTTAATAGCCTGATGACCTGACCTCTGAGGTGTCATTATCATCTCAGCTGTCAGCAAAGCTCTCCCACTATTTCTGGCTTCCACCCCCTGAGGGCAGGGCCCTCCATCCTCAGAGGTGTTCCAACTACACCCAAACTGTTCCAATGGTCAGTGGCTTTTCTTTCCTCTCCACAAACGTCTCTTGTGCCAGTTTCTTCCTAGGTGCTATTTAAGAGTGACCCTGAAGAATCTGATGTGCTCTTCTGAGCCTTGTTTTACTCTAAATAGTTCAGTCCTCAGGCTCTCTCTTTAAAAAAAAATGGCTCCTACTTATGTCACTGTCTGATATGGCTGCCTAGCATAGCTTCTGGCCTGAGCTCTAGGAGACCCTTTCTAGGGGAAGTTCACGTTGTGTCTGTAGTATGCACTACCCACAGGCTCATTTCTGGAAGCTGGAACTATGAGCTGCTGTCAATTCCCACTTCTCCCAGATCTGCACTTACATCATTGTTAGGTTTCCATGGGCTTTCTTCCATCTGTGGATGCTGGCAGCTTTGGGCCACGCTCAGATGACTGCTGTTTTCCTCCATTTCTCACATGTCTTCAGGATTTCTGACCTTCCTGTGGCTTCTTTTCAGTTTCTGGGGCTCTACTTCCTTTCTTAGCTTGGTCACAAGTTCCAGGGTCCGGGCAGGCTTTCCTCTGTCTGTGGATGCCAGTGGTTTCCAGCCATTTGCAGTCAGCTTAGGGCAGCTTCCTGAGCTGTTCTTTCTTTCCCTCACTTCTGATGTACTTTTGGGATTTCTGATCTTCCCCCAGGTCTCCTTTCAATTGTTGGGGCATTCTTCCCTGTCCTAGCTACATTGAACAGGTGAGTTTTGACTATATTCTCAACTTAAGTGGGTCCATGAGGAGATATTATGCAGCTTTGTTACTTGACCACCATCTTGACTGGAAGTTGAGTGTCAGGTTTTTTTGCTTAAATTAGCAAATTACCTCTTTTCACTTTAGACTATATTGTTGATTGTGGCTTACTCTCTGTGATGACTATGGGAGGTTTCTTCTTCCAAGACTTTGAATCCTTGTGTCTTTGTCCTCCTGGTCCAGGTGGTGGGCTGGCTGGTGACCTGCCTAGTCTGGCTGGTGAGCTACAACAATAGTTGTGTTTCTATACACTTCCAATGAAAAATGTAAATTGAATTTGAGAAGACATTTTTATTTAGAACAGTATCAAAAATAATTAGGTGTACATTTTTAAAAAGTGTAACATTTGTACACTGAAAACTACAATACATTGCTAAAGAAAGTTGAAGGTGACATTTATAAATGGAAAGATATCTTCTGTTTAGGGATTGGAAATCTTAAGATTTTAGTGTTCCCAAATTAACCTATATACACCAGCCTCGTTCTATGAAAGTCCCAGTTGCCTTTTCAACATAATGAACAAGCTAAACTTTACATCCTTTTCAATACTTTTCCTGCCCTCCCTCCTCTTCTTGCTCCCTGACTCCCTTCCCTGTCTTGACCAAATTTTAGAACAACCCCCTCTAAGCCCTCTTCTTGACTGAATCTTATCCTTGGGCCTTGTTGCTATGCCTACATCATCTACTTTTAGGAAGAATCCTACTATGTCAGCTCAACTTCACCAAGAGGCCCATTTGACCATTGTCAATATGGGACTCACATTCTCGTCCTCTGTCACCCCCCAAATGATACATGAGCACCGTTGCCTACCTTCAGTAAATACCCTGTTAGGTCAGTTTAGTAAGCATTTCTCCCCAACCGTTGATATTTCCTTTTAGTAATTTTTTATTCACTGACCCTGTGTTCCCAAACCTATTCATTGGCTATAAACCCCAACTTGCCATCACTGTATTAGGAGTTAAGTCAGGTTCTGTACTAAGGTCTCTTTTTCCCTTATTGCTGAGTACTTATTTCTGTGTAAAATCTAGTTTTATTGCTTTAACTACTGGGCTTTTTAAAAACAGGATTTGTGGTGGAAATGGAGAGTGACTGCTAATGAATATTGGTTTCTTTTTGGAATGATGAAAATGTTCTAAAATTAATTGTGATTATGGTTTTGCAACTCTATGTACACATTAAAAACACCGAATTGTATGCTTTAACAGGTGAATTGTATGGTGTGGAAAGTATATCTCAGTAAAAATGTGAAAATAGTCAGTGTCTGGATGTGAGCCTAGATCTGATTGACACTAAAGCTTACTCTTCACAGGTGTGTTCTGCTGCTGTGAGAGGTGTTTCATATGCTCACTGCTGTCATTAGGGTCACGGTTACAATTACTTCTGTGGAGGGAACAACTCACGACTGAGATGTCCATCTTGCGAGGGCTTTGGATGTTTATAGTACTGAAGAACAGCCACCACATAGATATACCTGAGTTCCCAGAGACTCTTACTGTCAAATTGAATGCAAAGAGAAGCCAGAACTGCTGTGCTGACACTTGCCAGACTGGAAACTTAGAGATCTTCAGCAGCTACTCACTGTAGGACATAAAAGACCCCCCTTGGGACAAAGGCAAGCCAGTTCCTAGCCTTAGTGTGTGCTGGTATAGTCCCAATACCAGCACACCACAATTTGTGGAAGAGACTAAAAGCTGAGGGGTCTTAGACATTATCCCAACACTACCACGTGTCTCCTGGTAAGGCTGAAGGTCCCACCAGTGTCACCTCAACAGCCTAATGGATTCTTGAGGTCTGTCTACACTGGCTTGTCAGTAAATTAGACGAAATGCTTTTCAGAGATACGACATCAAGGGGAGGAGAAAAAGCTGTGCCTAGACAACCAGAAGGACAACTACAGATATCCTCAAGCCCCAACATCCCATCGGCATATAGGCCATATTGAGAACCCTGGTCCCTTCTTTCAAGCCGCTATATCCCCACTTGCTGTAGACAATCTTTCTGTAAAAGATGGCCCTTTCCTTCTTCAACACAGGGCCCCTCTTGGCCTTGGGTTCCTTGTAACAGTAACTGCTATTATTTCTTGGGAGCGTACTGTGTGGCAGCCACTTTTGTAAGCTCTTAGACCTCTGGTGTCATCTAACCATCACAAGTTTACCAAAGGTAAGAGTCCCTATTTTGCATGCAAAGAATCCAAAATAAAGGGAGGTTGGTTATCTTGCCCAAGGTTGCACAGCTAAGGAAGTGATAGAGCTGGTCTTTGAATTATGGCAGCCTGCCTTGCAAGTCTAAGCTGTCAGCTACTTCTCAAACATCTGTATTTCTAAGTATATACATTATGGCCTCATTTGGAAAGGGGCTTCCAAAAAGTACAGATACCCCGATGCACTGCTCATCTGGCCTGAATGTGAAGCCAGCCAGTGGGAATATCAAAACTCTGGAGGCAGCCTCAGGGATTTCACCACCTACAAGGAGAACCACTGACCCAAGACCTCCCACAGCTTAACTCAGAACAGCCTGTGTCATGGCACACAGCCTCCATCATGATGATCTTCTGCCTTTGCACTGGCCCAGCTCACCTGGATCCACTGTGAAGTCAACTGCAGTGGGCCAGAATTCAGAGGCATGCCATATGCCAATCCTGTAGCCCAGAGCATTGCCTAGCCACAGGAACACTGACACACTGACTTTAGGTTTTAGGTTTCCTGAGCCCTGGGGCCACTCTGATTGTTTAAGTGAGTGACATACTACCAAGCGGGAATGGAGATAGATTGGGATGAGGAGGTGGGATTTTAGCTTACCTTAAACTAGCTGTCTTCATCCTGCTCCCCATCCTATATCCATGGGCGGTCCCTTAAAGATTCCAAGCTTCAAGTCTTTTCTAGGAGCTGCCGTTTCCTATTTTTGTTTATTTTTGTTTTTGTTTTTGACAGGGTGTCTCTCTGTAATCCAGGCGGGTACTAAATTCACAGTGTAACCCAGGCTGGTCTCAACTCATGGCAATCTTCATTCCTCAGCCTCCCAAGTTCTGGGATTACATGTATGTGCCACGATGCCTGGTTTATGTGGTGCTGGGTCTTGTGCTTGCTAGGCAAGCTCTCTAACATATGTCCTATTCTTCCAGTCCTACCCTGTTTTATTGTCAAGGAATAACCATTTTTCTCCTTTTTATTAAACCTAAATATTTGTTCTTTCTTTCTCTCTTTCTTTTTTCTTTTTGTGGTACTGAGATCAGGACCTTCACACTGAGCTATAGCCCCAGGCTATAGCTTTTTAAATATTTAGTTTTGCAGCAGGGTCTCACTAAGTTGCTAAATTGACCAGGCTGAGTTCAAACTTGTGGTCCTTCTGCACAGTCACACTCTGAGGGTGGTAGGATGAAAGGCATGTGCCACCACACCTAGCTCCCAATTCTGATTTTTGTTCTCATCCCCTACTGGACTTTGGGGAAAATTTGACATGAGTTGTTACTACATCTTCTACTCCACCATAGGATTAGGTAGATCCTGGGGCCTTACATGAGGCAAGGACATTGGTGAGCCCCCTCCCAGCCTCTAATCTGATTGGCCATCACCTCAATCTGGCTGGGGAAAGAATATGCCTTTTCAATTGGTAAGTATTTGAGCACCACTCTTGGGCTACAGGAACCATTTGAGATTCTGCTTCCTTAGTTTTATTTGAAGATTTTCTTGAACCTACTTCTCAACCACTTCTGTTGCTGTACCCTATCTTGCACTTTATTTTTCACCTACACTAAACTATTGAGCTGCCTGCCTGCAGCTCAGTGCTGCTATCGTCCAGGGATCTTCTCTGCCTAGATTGCCTTTCAGGCCCTGGGAGCTTCAGCTTAGGTACCTCTTCTTTTGCAAAGTTGTCTCTATACTCAGTGCCACCCTTATCCATATTCCCTCACTCTTCTTGGCTTTCTTCTTTCAAGGAACTGACTGCAGCATATTGGACTTGTCTATTACCATTGTGTGTCTTTCTCACAAATACGGAAGCAGCCAGAGAGTGGGGACTACATCTTATTTGTCTCTAACCTTGCTTACAGCCTGCATATTCAATCCGAATTAGATTTTTATTCTCACTTCACAATTCATTCATTTTGATAAATGAATAGAATAAATGTTGGAGATAGGTAAAGGTGAGAAGAAATTTATAGTAATAGCCCTTACATAGAGCTGCTCAATGTGACTAAACATGTTTTCCCCCCAGCAACCTTCCTTCATCCAAAAGCTTAACAGCCTGATATAGCAGAAAGGGACCTTTTGTGACCACAGTCAGCAGTCAACAGGAAATTCTTTTAGCAGTGTTACACACAGGGGGCATGCTGAACACAAGGGGCATTCTGAATTACAGTGACTCTTGTCAATGTCAAAGACCTAATTATTTTGTAAGTGCCTACCCTGAAGCTGGACCAGGCCAGAATGCTTTCCTTCATCTCCTTTTCTACATGCATGGGTCCAAAACCCTTTCTACCAAAATCCAGAGGCAGGCACACTAGATTGAATAGTACCACTGATGCCACAAGCTTCAAGCCAAGAAGGAAAAGATAAGATTTTTGAAGGGACAGAGTTGAAAAGACCACAGAGCTTGGGTGTGGAGGAGAGGAGAGAAGGGGTCTCAGACTAGAAGCTTTTGGAGACACAAAGAGAGGGCAACTGAGGAACTGGGGCTATTGGCACTAGGAATTTTTAAGATTTTCTTGAGTGGCCCTGGAAGGAGAGGACAAACAACTGTAGAATCCATTGATTAAGACAGAGGAAGTAATCCAAGAAAGAGGAGAAAAGGGTGGAGGGGTGACTCTCCAGATCGCAATAGGCAAACCCGAGCTGAGAGTAGACTTAACCCTTCCCATTAATTTGGGTCGTGTGTGATTGATCAAGTAATGGGGAGACTTTTTTTTAACCAGTAAAGGCCTATATTAGCAAACTTTTATGATATTAAAGGGTGTAGTAAGGCATAATAAGGAATGAATCAGATTTCTCCAGGATTGTTGCAGTGTGTCAAACAATCTAGCTTCACCCAAAAGAAAATATACCAAAGAACTGATGAATGTGGGCCTGTGTGATCCCTAAATTGCTAGTACAATGAGTCTGCAGCTGGATGCAGCACAAACAGTAGTGGTGCTGAGGATCCTCTTATAGTAGGAAAGGAATGTGGAAGAAACAGCTGTGGTCTTCACACTAAAGTTCCAGGATGTCTCTTGTGTTTGAGAACAAATGCTTCTCCAAGGGGATATCTGCACTAGGAACTTTCTATATTGGTTCAATCCTAAAATTTTCCTCAAGAAATTAGACATAGACAAATAATTCTGCGGGATAATCAATATGTGTCTGGAGAGAGAGGCCTTCTGTATTTCCTGAGGGATATGGTAGAATTGACTGAATGATCCCATTACACATTGGAGCTATTGGGGCACAGTAGCTTGAAACAAGTAAGAGAGCACGAGACACGTGTCTGTAATCCCATGGCAAGCGGAGGCAGGAGGATTTCAAGTTTGAACCTAGCCTAGTCAGTTTAGCTGCTTAATAAAATCCTGTTTCAAATTTTTAAAAAATGAGGTTAGAAGCCATAAAATCTTTAGTTTGGAGAGTTGACCGTAGGTCAAGGCAGAATGTGAGGCTTCTATAAAGGTGGGTGGGTACAGCCTGAAGCTTCAGAGCAAGGATTTTTCTTTTCAGTGTCCCACTTCTAGCATTTGAAGAGGGTTTCTCTGAAACAGGAACCATGCCTCATTGGGAAACAAGTTGGAGTGACTGATCGCAGCAGTGTGTTATGTAACAACCGTGACTGGAGCCTGAGAGAATTCAGAATACCTATGTTAGCACCTAAATCAAATCTATATTATGCCTACTGAATAGGTGCTGTAACATCGGGCAGAAGGGAGCAGCGGTGGCTGATCTGGATGCTTTGCCTGTTCGGGCATACTCAAACATAGGCGGGAAACAGCACAGAAGCCAAGGGAGACATAGTTCTCCTTCTGTTTCAGTTCCCCAGCAGCTATACGGTCTTATGACTTAAATATAGCCAGTAAGATGTGCCCACTCCATGATAAGGCATAAGTGTGATGGACGTCACAAAGCCAAGAGTCTGTTGGCACAATGGCAAGTGTCCAGAGGTGGTAGTGTTAGTGACAGCATGTCACAGTTTGCTGCTAGTGGGGGATCTTGAGTAGACCTCACATTCCTTGTTCAAGCATTAGATCTCAAGCCTCCAGATGATTCTGTAACCTAGACCTTACCAGTGTGAGAGGGTAGGCTAGCACTGGTGTGTGTACAATCCACTAGTCTGATTGATCCAATGCCTATTCTCCCCAAGACACATGAGATCCAGTCCTGTTCCCCATAGAGCTCACAGTCTGGCTTCTGCTTTGAATGCTTTTTGAAACAAAGTCTGTGACGAAGAATTAAATACAGTCTGAGTGAGGAGGAGGGAGCTAAGAAATCATGACAAAATTTAGAACCAGTTCAAGATGACATTAGAAAAATAGCAGGTAACTGAAGAGTGGATTTTACAAATGGTATCACTTGCAGCAGCTCAGAAGATTGAGAAGTCAGAAGGCTGGTCAAATCAGGGAAAGGCAATTGTCCAAGATGAGGAGATGAGGCACAATATCACCTGAGCCACAGTAGCTGAGGAATTCTGAGAGGATGCAGAAGCGTTGCCAAGGGAGACAGTCTGCTCCCCAAGAGCATAGCATCCATCATACCATTGGGGTTGGGAAACAATGACTCCTAAAAACATCTCTGATGACTCTCATCCTTCTCACGGCACCCCTGTGCAAACATCATCCCCTTAGAGCTCTCAGTTCCATAGGACAGGGCTTTCCATTGTGCCCTCATTCCAGATGAGGGACTCAAGAGCCAGACCCTTCAAGTAATTTGCCTAAGGTCACAGAACCACAGAACCAACATGAGAAGAAATCTTCTCTTACTTCCCTCTTTTTACATTTGAGCTCTTCCAACAGCATTTCAATGAATAGGCTAAACCCAGGCTCTGTTATCATACCTCTAGTATAAGATTTCTCTATTTTGCCCTTGAGCAGCTCAAGCCTCCAGAAGGTTCTTCTTCATGTTGAGTTGAAACATGTGTCCTGTTAAGCTTCCAACACCATAAAACTGATCTGCATCAGAGCCAAGACTAGAGCTCCCTTAACTCATAAGCAGTCCTTTTCCATCGTCTCTCACTGTAAACGGCCTATGGCCTTGTTCGCTCCTTTGTTACTCCAGTCTCTGCCTATATTATGCATAACAACTGGCATCACAGGGGAAGACAAATGGGGAAGACTAGAAGTTGGGAGCCAGGCATGGGATGAGCCATGAGGTGGCTAACAGGACAGCCTGGCCTCTAGCTGGTTCCATGGCCCTAAAAACAATTTGCCTGTCCGGGTGCTGATTTGCTTTACATCTTTCCTTATTAGTCACACTGTTTTACACAGGCTAGTGAACTTGAAATGTATTCGTTATGACTATAATTATGTTTGACTGACCATGGACCCAGTAGCCCAGAGGTGGGACAGCTTCTCTCTCTTGAATTCCCCAGTTCCAGGGGTCTCTTTTGTAGCTTCAGCCAATCTCTCTTTGCAAGGCTGCAGAGAGTAGTAGGATGGCTGGAGATTTACCCCAGGTGGACTTTGCGGATACTCACCTCAAGCATTTGCTCATGGGGCCTGAGCCACGATTTCTTTAGAGGAGGCTCCACTGGAGGAATGGAAGGAACCCGTATATTTTCCTCTAATACATAGTATACCTGAGCCCTTTAGAGAGTGCAGTGACAGACATGAGGAAATGAAATGGCCAATACTGAAAAACATGAGAAGGCAGCCCCCAAACACACTTCCATTTGTCAGCAAAATAACTTGAACTCGCCTGAGAATTGGAGTGCCTTCCAATTGCAAAGAATTTAATAGGAACCAGCTCAGAATTCTGCTAGCCCACCGAGGACCCTGTTCCTTTGTGAAAAGCCAGATGGGCTCTATTATTTTTAAGTGTCAGTTGGATGGAAGATATGACAGGGAGAAGGACGAGGCTCCTCTTCCTGCAGGCTCAGGGTAGTCTAGTATGCTCAGGGAAAGATGTTCCACACACACAACCCTCTGGGCTCCTTCCTGCTCTTCTTCAAGATGCTCATTTGGAATGTTCTGGTGCCTGGAGAAGGTCAGGTTTCTGCCCTGCCTGAATGCCCTCATGGATCTAGGCCAGCAGTACATCTGGTTTCCATTATCTCTTCCGTGTCCCCACCCCTCCACTACTTCTCTCCCATTCTCCCTGGGGATAGCCACTGGAGCTGTCTTGACAGAAGCCCTCTGGGGGACTCTCAGTATGTGCTGCCCATCTGCTTGATGTGCTGGAGATCTTAGACTTTCTGGGGTCTTTCCAGAATCAGTCTGTCAGTTAATTTGTCTGTCAGCCACTCATGGCCAACTGCAATCAGCCATTCAATTTGCCAGTCGGTCAGTCAATCAGTCAGTCAGACAGTTATTTGAGGAGGAGAAATGGAACACGGACCACAGACCATAGGGGAGAGAAGGAACCAGGACACTAGTGTGCTGTGAAGGTGGTGCCAAGGCTGAGGAGCAAGCAGTAGAGAGATAGGCAAAGTAGAGTGGGACTAACCTGGGCGGGTATTCTGGAGGAAGCTGTTTCAAATGGGCGCAGGGAGCCTTATCTGAGCTGGGGCTTTTCAGTTCTGTCCTGTCCCTGAGTCCAAGTGTATATGTTGGGTGTGGGGGTGAGGACGACCCTGAGTGAAGGGGTTGAAGGTCAGAAACTGAGAATTTGATGGTTCCTAGATCTGCCTCTGACTAGCTGGGGGACCTTGGACAAGGTCTCTGAGCCATGGCTCCTCAGCAGTGTCACTAAGGACAAATGGGGGGACAAGAGAGCTCCAGATGAGCCTCAAAGCCTCCTTCGTCTATCATGTGCCCTGGTTCCTTCTCTGGTGTGTATTTGGGAGAAAGAAGGACTTTGTGTTTCTGAGGCCTGGCTTGGGCTATCAGTAGGGTCTTCTGGTCTGTTCAGTTGTATGAACACAGGCCTTTCACAGGGTGAATAGCAATACTGAAAAATAAATAAATAAATAAATAAATAAACAGACACATGGGGACAGATCCCTGGCTGGGGCACCCCTGAACTTTAGGACAAACTAACGTAGCCGATCTATTCTGGGTTAAGTTTAGTGTCCTAGGTGGGATGTTGTGGGACAGACAAGCCATTCTTGGCACTTCTAGAGGGGCAGGAAAGACTATTGGGAGGAAGAGGGTTCTCAGGGGCAAAGAAAGAGACTTGGCAGGGAGAAAGGGAAAAGTGTTAGCAGGACTCAGGATCTCACCACTCCTTCCTAAGTCTTCTATTCTCTTCTTTCTGCACCTGTCTTCTCGGCACCAAGCTATCAACTGAGGCCAAAGTCAACCCAAAGCTTACTTTGGCCTTGACCTCTAGGTCACAGGAAGATAAATCTAAAAGACACTTTCCAAGCCATCCACCTACCCAATGGAATCACAGAGGCCCAGAGGCAAGAAGAGACTTGTCTCTTAGATGAAATGTAGGAAGCAAGATAACTGACACAAGGACAAATGTTATGGGTGCACAAAGGAGGAATCAGCAGAGGGGCGGTGACAAAAGGCTTTTCTGGAAAGGTTTCCACTGAGCTGCAAGTTGGTCTGGGTTTTAAAGAGTAGGCAAGAGTGAGGTATACAAGGGAGAGAAATTCCAGGCCTAAAGCACGGGCAGGAGAGCAAGTGTATGGGGAGAAGGGATTCTAGGCCCAGAGGGTCCAACAGGTGGAGTAAGACTATTGAATGCAAGTGAGAGTGAATGGTAAGTATGGTCTTAGATAGCTCCGGGAAAGGGGGCTGAGATAAAACCTAGATTCTGAAGGATCTTAAAGGCCAGGATGGGAAATTCGAGCTTTGTTCAGACAGTTACTGGTTTTGAAGCAGGGAGATGATCAGATTTTAAAATAATAATTCATCTTATTCTATATTAGGTTCCATGAATGGAATACTTTGCTGCAGGCTCGGCTGTCAGTCAGTAGCTGTGTGACTTTGGACATGGTGCATAATACCGTCTTTGAACTGCTCATTTTATCACCTGTAAAACAGGAGTAACCATGGTGCCTTGCCTCTAAGGCTTTTCTGAGGTAATCACGTGAAGGCCTGAACACAGAATCTGGCTCATAGTAAGCACTCGATAAATCTCAGCCACAAGTAAAGGAGGTGGCATCTTCGTCTTGTGTGGGAGGAGTTTGAGGCTCAGGAAGGTGAAATCACTTGCCCAAGGTGATGTAGCCAGACTGTGGCAGAGTTAAGTTTCAAAACCAAAATTCAGGCTAAGATTTGTGCCTTAAATTTTTCTTTGGAAGGCCTGCGTGGAATTGTCTAAAGCTAGAGACAGCAGAGCCATGCCACTGCTTGGAAACTTGGAAGGTTGTCACAACTATGGAGGCATGAAGATATAGCTCGGGACCCTGGAGAACTTTTGCCCAGCTAGGCTACCATTTGGGACCCTCTGAGGAGCTGGCCTGGCCCAGAGAAGACCTGTTCTTTCCATCAGTGGGGCTGGGGAGGTTAATGGCATTCCCAGGAAGGCCAGGGATTAGGGGAGCCTGTACTTTGGAGCCAAATTCTTTCGCCTCTAGTGAGTTTTCCAGAGTTTCTCCCTCTGCCCCTGGTGGCTGGCCCCAAGAAGAGAGACAGGGGTGGGGCTGGGGGGTCGGCTGAGACCGCCCACTTCCCAGCCTCACGGACCAGGCTGGAGAAGAGTGCTGCCCCCCACCGGGCTGGCCCTGGTCCCAGCTGTGGCTATTTCAGCGCAAACTGTGGGAAGGAAGGAAGGCCTCAGCACGTCACTGGGGTGCAGCAGGGGTGGACAGAGAGGAGGTAGGCCAGGACCCTTCAGAGGTTGGACAATTAGAGAGAAGGCACATTCCAGGGGAATCCACATCTGTGATGAGCCCAAGCCGTGGCCAGCCCTGTAATCCGTTGCAGATGTGACAGCCAGCAGCAGATGTGGGCAGGACCGCCCTCACGGGCAACTTGGGGGTGGGGAGGTGCAAGGCTGAGGAGAAAGGGGGCAGCTTCCAGATGATAGTGGGCAATTCATTTTGGATGGCTGTTACCTGACAACAACTCCATGCCTGGCACCACGGTGGTGCAACCAAGCTGAGAGGCTGCCTCTTTTAAGTGCTTCTGGGAGCAGATCTTGAGCCAGGAGACCACTGGCCCCCAAGCTAGGCTCCTTTGCATCCCAGAGGACCTTGTGTTCAAATGCCAATTGCTGAGCAGCAGGAGTCTCAGTGTCTTCATAGCTGAGGAGAAAGGAGTTGGGGACCCTGGGTGTGACTTAGCTCCAGCATGCTTATCCTGGCCTCAGGTCAATTCTCTGGGACCCTGGGGCTGGTGCTGCCAGGGGGAAGTCTAAAGGGACTTTTGGGTGCCAAAAACTACCAGTCTTCAAGCATCGAAGTGGGTAGGGCTTAGTAATGCTTAGTAATGTCTAGTCCTCTGTGCCACATGATGTGATGTTGGCACCAGAATAATGCTTTAGGAGGGGTAGAGGGATTCAACAAAGACTGAGGGAGCAGAGGGGTGGTGACCAAGGCCGTGCAGAGTCTAGGAGGACAAAGGAAGAACAATGGAAGGGAAGGCGTAGGATGTTCCTGGTCTCTGAGTGCTACTGCTGACCATCCAGAATGTCTGGCAGGGAACCTGCAATTACGGAGCAACACCTTATAATGGCAGAATGAGGGAGGGTATTTTCACAGGCCTTGATCTGTCTCCATTCCTTTGTGTCACAGAGGAGCGAAGGGATGCTCAGAGAGAGAAATGGGGGTGGGGCTTGGGACCCAATTGCAAAGCTAAGAGAAGACTGAGTTCCTGACTCTCAGCCAAGTGAGTGCTGTTTCCCACAATCCCAGGAGTCTTGATGGAATGAATGAGTAAGTGAATAGGTGAATGAATGGCAAGGCCAGGCTGCTGAGCTGGAGGTATGGCCTAGCCAAAGTCTTGCAGACACAGCGGGTATGCGCATTTTCACTTTCTCAGCTGCGTACTAGTCTTGCAGAGGAGAATCTCTCACTCCTTCTCTTTCAACCATGTTTCGCTACACCCATCTTAAGGCTACAGGCTCAAAAAAAAAAAAAAAAAAAAAAAAGAGGAACAATTCACCTCTTTGGCCACCAGGCCAAAGACAAAGGCAGCATGCAAAGTCTCGCGTCCCGCTCTCCACTGATTCCTGCCAGAGCTGAAGACAACTTCCATCCATTTCACAGGCAAGGAAACCAGAGACAGGCCCAGAGGGGGTGCAAGACAGATTACAGGATGAGCTTTAAATCATACCTGGCAGGACACTGCATGTAATGGATTCCTGTTGGCGGGAGAAGCATTCCTGGCCCCTGTGAGACCGACAGCCCCCAGAGCTGTGTCACTCCAGACTAACAACAGGTGGCAGCAGAGGACTATAGAAGACAGTGTGGGCTTTGCCTGTTGCATTTGTCCAGCCACTTTCTTCAGGCCCAACGTTGTCTAGATGATACTTTGAGTGCTGGAAGGGCTTCTGTGGCAGAGGGACCCCAGAGCTGAGATAAGGATGTACTTACTGAACAGCAGCAGCACATGTGGGGACAAGCAATGGTGAAAGGCAGGATAGGACACCTGAGAGGGTGGGAGAGACAGGAGAGCTGGATAGAGCCTAAGAGAGAAAGGAGACTGAAGGGAAGGAGGGAGGGAGAGAAAGACAGACAGAGAGAGAGAGAGAGAGAGAGAGAGAGACAGACAGACAGACAGACAGAGACAGAGAGAGACAGAGACAGACAGACAGACAGAGGGACAAAGAAGTAAACTAACAGCTCAGAGAAAACAGAGATGCATGAAGTGTCCATGGAATATACTCACATTTCAAAAATTATGGAATCTTCCAACTAAAAAGACCTTTAAGAGATTCCTAATCCAAAACTTTTTTCTTGGACGTGAGGAAACAGGCTCAGAGTCTTCAGGTCACACAGCAGATTTGTGATCAAGTAGGAACTAGTCTTATTCTGGATCCTTTTCTGATTCTCAGGTTCCAGCGTGTTTTTTTTTTTTTTTGAAAGCCCCCCTTACCCTCAACTCTTTGACAGTATATATGGTAACTGTGAGGGGGAATCTACCTGATATTTGCTACAGAGTTAAAGAGGCTTGATTTTTTTCAACCTTTCCTACCTGCTGTCTAATAATATCACTATCTGATTTCACCATACAGAGGAAATACTTTTTTTTCTGACTAGGAAGCAAACTTTACCATCTTAGACCTACTGGTCTATCCTAAGGTATCAGTGCTATGTCATCATCAACTTAGGTGATCTTATTTAAAAAAAAAAAAACTAAAAAATTCAGCCCAGTTTGTCTAATGTATGATCTGATCACAGAGCAGAATATTTAAGATTAGACTTGTCCCCAGAAATAAGGGCCATCTGGTTACTGTCCTGTTACTTCGCCCATTGGCTTGCCCTTCACACACAGGTCTGGATATGCCTCCAGCTGTTATCCAGACCCTGGGGCTAAGCCCGAGGAAGAGGAAAGAAAGCTAATCTATACGGAGTTCCCACCATGTGTAAGGCATTTTCCATTATCTCGTTTCCCTCCCATGATAACCCTATGAGATAGATGTTGTTATTATCTTCAACACACAGGTGATGAACAGGGTCCTAAGGTCACACAACTACTGAGCAATGCTCAGAGTTGGCTCCAGGATTTCATGCAATGAGTTGATTTCCCCAGGAGAGCAAGTTCTTTTAAGGAGTGAGAGAAGCCCTGAGCAGGAATGTCACCCTGAAAGCTACTGTGAACTTGGGATGTATCAATAGAGAAAAAGAGACCAAATAAAGTAGATCACAACCTTGTTCTTCTCTTCCCTCTGGACTATGCATCCAGCTTACATGAAGACACATTAGTACACAACCACAGGGGACTGAGGAGATTGGGAGCGGTTTGGAGCCCAAGTCCCGTTACCAACAGTTGGAAGAATGGTGGCACTTAGGCCTACATATGTGACTTCATAGAATTCTGAGAAATGTAGGGACACACATATTCTGTGTGGCTCCAGGGACCGAGATAAGAGGTAATAGCTATAGGGAGACAGATTTAGAATTTTCTCACAATCCAAGCTATATCATAAAACTAGGTGCCTGGAAAGGCAGTGGCTCTCCATGTCTGGTGGTATGCAAACTGGATCAAGCTGACCACTTGGTAAAAATGCTACAGAGAAGGTTCATACCCTGGATCAAAGATTAAGCTGCATACCTCTGCATTCTTTTCCTTTTTTCCCCATTGTCTCACATCTTTTAAAAGCCAAAGTGTCTTTCCTTAAATTTCATCTAAATTCCTCTTACTGGAATCTCCTTAGATCCATGAAGGACTGCTGAGAAGGGAAGGGTGGAGAAAGTCACAAAGCAGGGCCAACCAAAACCTAGAGAAGAATCATTCTCAGATTTGCAAGCATGAAGCAGACAGCTGGCCAATGATGAATGGAGGAAAAAATGCTCGGGGAACATTTATTTTGGGGAAACAAAGGCCCTGGTTCCTGAATGATATTATCTTTCCTGGTTGATTTTTGAGTCAAGTAGCTAACACCTAAAAAGTGATGATGGCAGCGAGTCACTCACATTTTCATTATTTGGCATATGACATGATCCGACCGCTCTAGGTGCTGCCGAACACGTTCCTTCTAATGTCAGGAAACCCTTTCTGAGGGCTAACCTAGATGGTGTTTATGAGCCAACAGACCATTGTTAAATGTTAACTTTGCATAATTTTCTTTTGAGTGAGAGGTGCAGATTGTCAGATGGCTAGAACATGTAAGAAATCGATGATGGTCCTTGTTTGTCCTGACAAAACCAGAGGGATGTCACAGACTGAGGAAGTTTGGAGTGAAATGGATGGATGGACCATCTCTGCCGAATCACATCTGGTTTCTCTCCATTCCACCAGATCTTCACTACTTAGGTCAGCATCGATTTCCTGGCTGTGTGTGCAGCTCCCAGAACTTAATGGCCCATGGTGCTAGCTAGCATCTCTATTCTGGAAGTTAGTTCTGCCCCTCTCTAGGACTTTCTTCTCCTTCACATCACATATCTGCTTTCTTCATCCCTATGATCGCAAACTGCTGTCTTCAGGAGAGAGCGCTAGCTTGGGCACCTTTGCCTGACAGCTTATCCAACTGTGAAAAGTCAGATGTTATGGTTTCAGTCTAAATTGTCCTTCCAAGACCAGCTGCTGGGCTTTTGGGAAATGACCCACTAGGGTGCTAACTTCTCAATAGATTGATCTACCTGGATGAGCTATTAGGAGGTGGGGCCTGGTCAAAGGTCATGAGTCATGGGGGTGTGCCCTTGGGGACTGTATTTCGTTGCTGAGTGGCTCTTCTGTGGCTCTTTCATGTACTCTCTGCGTCCAAGCTGCCATGAAGGGAGCAGCGTTGCCCTACCTCACCCTCCTGCTGTGTTGTTCTGCCTTACCATGAGCTAGAGCTACAGAGCCAAACATCTGGAACCATGAGCCAAAAACAAACCTTTCCTCTTCTAAGTTGATTTTTCTCAGGTATTTGGTCACAGTGATGGAAAGCTGACTGACACACTAGGAGCCTGTGGAGTAGTGTGAAGAAAGGGCACCCTTCTGCTTGTGTGCCTGAAGGTTCTATGCATGCTGGGTGCTGTGTGGCTAAGGCCAGCTTCTACTTTTCATCTGAACCTGTTCATTTTTTAAGAGAAAATTCTATGTGGGAGGAAGGTTGAAGCACCAAGGTAAGTTCCAGCTGTGATGAGGGTCTTAGGTCAAGTTCCTGAAAATGGAGCCTGAATCCAGGATCTGGGGCATATGATTTATCGAGGGCATGCCCTCCTGGAAATAACTGTGAGGCAGGAAAGTAGGCTGGAGAAAAGCTAGGAGGCAAGAAAAGGTTGGGTCTCTGCTGAAAGTATTACCTGACCTGATCCACTGTGGGTATTGGGACTTCAAAGCATAAATCACACCACAGTCACTCCACCCTGAAGAGAGGGCTGGACTTTCATATCCCTGTATCAGTCACTAGGGAAGGGGAGGAGCACCCTCTCATGCAACTCTGAATTGGGTGGTTCCTGTCAGCCAAAAGCCGATCTGGAGCTCTTGTTGCTAGCCAAGACAACGTATATACAGCAGCTTGGGTTTAGGTGGAAAGTGGGATCCGGTCCAAGCACCATCATTGTTTATTACAGCAGTGCTGTCATTCTAGGCCAGAGGACTTCAATCACCATGACTCCATCAATCAGCTATGAGCAAGCTGTGTTTCCCTGGCCAGAGCTGCTGAGGGTTTGGAAAAGGAAGGATGGGGAAGTTGACATTTGTCTGAAAATGAGACCAGAGTCCACACCACTAGGATTCAGAAGGCCACTTGTCTGAGGAGCAGGGCGCTTGGCTTAATGCAAAACACTACCACATTCCCGTTGTATAGAAACAGGGACCAAGTTTCAGTGAGACAAAGTAACAAAGTAACTTGCGCATAGTGACAGAACAGAAGTAAATCCAGTGCTTCCCTATTTTGCTGTACTTATTAATTACTAAATACTTGTTAACTGCCAAGTGCTAACTGAAGTCATACAAAGGGGTCCTTATTATCCAGGCATGCATTTTCTGAGTGCCTGTAGTCATAAGGTTGGGTAGAAAAGCAAGGGCCATTAAGATATTCACCAGTGAACTAGCCAATTATAAAATTACTCTGGCATTACTCCCAGATTAACCCTAGCACCTAGATCAGTCTTTTGTGATTGTTAGGTTTTACAAATATTGGAGAGTAAAGAGCAAAGAGAATACAAGTCAGTTTGCAAAGTAAAACTGTAAATATTAGAGCAAATTCGGGTATTCGTGAAATCAATAAAGTGCTGTTGGATTGCTGCTGTCATCTCAGCAAAGCCACTGACACATGAAGGCCTGGCAGAATTAGCCTGGTTAACAGCTGAGCAAGAGCAAGCCAAAGATGAGAGCAAGATAAAGACCTCCCAAAATAGTGAGTTGACACTCAAATTATTAAGCACTGTCCCGAGGAAAACCAAGCCCCCCCTTTGTATTATGTGCCTCTTTATGGTCACACTACGAAAAAAAAGCAGGGAAGAGATGCCACAGCATTATCCAGTGTTGCCGTAAGAGCCATAGCCCCAAACAACTCATCGTTTGTTTGCCTCAGAATTGGGGCATAACTGTAATTTCAGCCTAAATTTATGAAACACAAGATTAAGTGCTTGCTGTAATTTTGGGTTCCACTTAAATACATTTCTTTTCTTTTTTTTAAATTTCCTGTAAGCATAGAAACATTCATTTTGGGTGGGGGCTTCCCTCAGTGTCCATTAACTGAAGATGAAGATCTTTTCTAGGGGGACTACGATCAACCTTGGATCAAATCAACCTGGCTCAGCTATTCACAAGGTTTTTGGCTTGAGCAAGTTTCTCAGCATTTGTAGCCCTAGTTTTATCATGTGTAAACTGAGGGCAACATATGTATTTATTGTAAAACTTAAATTACTCATACAAAGCATTTAGAATCATTTTCATGCATAGTACTCAGTCAATAAGTGTTAGCTGTTGTGCTGTTTTTATTTATTCTTATTTATTTATTTTTGAGACAGGCTCTTGTTCTAAAGTCCAGGCTGGTCCTGAACTCATATGTAGCCTAGGCTGGCCTTGAACTCATGGCAATCCTCCTGCCTCAGCCTCTTCAGTTCTCGGATTACAGGTGTGCACCACCATGCCTGTATTTTTTGTTGTGCTGTTTTAAAAGATACTGTGCAGTATCACTGGAAGAGCATGGGCTTCATGGCTTGTCACACCTGAATTCCAATCTTGGCTTGGCCATCTCCTTGCTATGTGACCTTGGATAGGCTCTCCCATTCTGACCTTCAGTCGTCTTATCTAAAAGTTGGGTCACACAGGGTTGCTGTGACAGTCAAGTAGGATACATGGCACTCAGAAGTCACTACCATTCAATAAATAATAGGTTTGTTTATCTGTGTTTAAAACTGTGTCAAGTGCTGTGTGTATGGGCATGTATGTGTGTGTCTGGCTACACACATACTCATGATAGACATATGTATAAGACATATAAGGGGTAGTATGGTTCTTGTCCTCAAGGAGCTTACATCTTATGAAGAAAGGCACAAATGTGATATATGTCACCTACATGCCTTCTCTGAGCCTCAATTATTTTTCCTTTACAATATCAAGTCCCAAACAAATGGATCTGTAAGGCTCTAAAATTCTGAGAATCTATACGGTCATGTGGACACCAGAAACAAGTAGAAAGAAAGCCAAGGCAACTTAGTTCCAAGTGTAAGATATTGTAGGTCATTAAAGAAGTTCTTCAGGAGTTGGGAGGAGGGAGATGAGTTAAATGGATTGAAGACTGGCTTTGAGGCCAAAGAGATCTGTATTTAAATCCCAGCTCTTAGGCTAGGGGCGTAGCTCAGAGGTAGAACACTTGCCTAGTAAGCACACGGCCCCAGGTTCAACTCCCAGCACTGCAAATTAAAACAAAAGTTATGCTCTTCCATTTGGTAGCTGGATCATCTTGAATCCCTAGCTTTTCCTCTGTGAGCCTCAATCTTCTCTACACAATTAGATGAAATAGCTTCACAAGGAGAAAGTGAGAAATAAGCCAAAGTATTTGAAAACACCTCACATGAAGTAGGTTCTTTTCTCTTTGGTTAAGGAGGCTTCCTGGAGATGGGAACTTGAGCCAGGAATTTTTGATGTGAAGAAAGCTGCTAGAGAACCGGGTACAGCTGGGCAGGATAGCAAGGAATAGCATTATGGCAGATGCCTTTATGGGGAGGGCAAAGTTCCAGGATCAGAGCCCACTGCTCTGAGGTCTACAGAAGAAGATGCCCCTTTGCCAGCCCCTGTCTGGGATTCTCATCAAGGCTGAGAGGGAAAAAAAGAAACCAAAATGAAATATATATTTATAACAATAATAATAATTATTCTTTCACCAATTTTCTCTTCCTTCGATGGAGTCTGGCAAGGACTACAGAGCAGGAAAACTGCTAACGTTGAGAGTAATGGTGCCCTCAGGACAAATAAAGAGAGAACTTCAAACCAGCAGATGCTGCTGAAAGCCCCAACACAGGAAATATCTGCAGAATGAATTGAGAATTTATGGGGGTTTGGGTTTTTCAGGATTTATAAGCAAGTTCCATGAGCAAAGGAGGGAAATGGAGGCGAAAGCAGGGCAGGGCAAGAGGACTGAGCTGAGGGTAAAGCCCATTGTCTCTCCTTCCCCCCAGCCCCCACACCCCACCAGCCACCAAGGCAGAACTGGCATTCATGGTGTGCTGCAGGGGCTATTGTGGCCTCAGCAGGCTGGGCTGAGCTGGGGTCGGCCTCATAGTGGGCAGGCAGATGGGTGCAGTAAGTGTGCACGGGTAGGAAATGCACCAGCACAGTTCTCATGACCATCATCACTAGGCCTGCTGATTGCGGGACCTTCCCTGGGTCTTGGTTTTCCCAAGGCCTTCCCCAAGCCTGCACCTCAGACAGAGTCAGGTGAAACAAGTAATACTCAGAGTATGCAAGTAGATTAAGCCAGAAACTCAGGAGAAGGTGGGAGTTATCGAGTATAGCTTTCCTTCAGGCCTCCCGGTGGGTTGAGCTGCTGAGCCCATGCATGCGCACCAACCTGAGCTCTCTTGGGATCTTTCCCACCTACTAAATGATGCAGGGTTTTAGACTACAATAACCAGTGGACCTTGTTATTGAGGCATAGGATAGGGGAAAATTGGGAGTAGGGAAAATGGGACATTAGGCTACCAAAAATAGGGAAGTAGGAGTAGGGAGAAGCTTTTCTCGCTTTCTCCAGAAAAGGTATGCCCTCGAAGCGCTGACACTTCTCAGAGCACAGGGGTGAGGTGGTGTCAGGTGATCTTTACCCACCAGCCTATGTGGGTGTGGGGCTATGAGTTCAGTCTGAATTTAGGCCACCCTGGATGCTGGCCCTTCAAATACCTCAAAGGACCCTGAAAGTTTTCCATTTCTGGTCTCTGCCCAATGGGAGATTTGGGAGGAAAGCCATCCAGCTGCATTTAGAGGTTAGTGATGCTTGGAAAGTGTGCATTGAGCCAGCTCCTAGAAGCAAGGACCCTCTGCTTCTTTACTGGGGCAAAACCCTGGCAACAGGAAAAGGAGAGAGAAGAGTGGGATAAGGGCTGGTGAGAGGCATGGTTTCCTCAGGTCTCCCTCCAGGGTTACTGTAAGATGAACTTCACAATAGCCACTCAAGGTTTGTTGGACAGGAGGAGACTGCCTTTTTATAGTATATGTTTATATTTTGAATTTTTAACGATAATTTTATTATGATAAAAAATTCACATAAAATTTAACATTCTTTTGTAACTACATGAATTCCAAATTCTGTAACACATGAGAACTATGGGTTTGGGGAATGAGTGAGCATCTCTGTCCAGCCCTTTTTCAGAGGTTCACCCCTTTCTTATCTGACCGTTGCCTCTCTTTCTACCATGTCATTCATGTTGGGGCCTTTTTATGTCATTATTTTTGTGCATTTCATAAGAGGGACACCCATCTATAGTCAGTCTTTGTGCTTGGTCCATTTCACTGAGCAGTGTTGACTCAAAATGGACCCATTTTCATCCAAATGCTTCATATCTGTCTTTCTTTATGTCTGCATACTATCCCATTGTATATAGGCACCACATCTTCTTTAACCATTCCTCTATAGATGGGCAGATAGGTTATTTCCAGGATTTGGCTATTAAGAATTATGTTGCTATAAACATGACACGCATGTGTCTTTTTGTTATGTTGATTTTATTTCTTTTGGGAACATGCCCAGTAGAGCAGTAGCTGGATCAAATGGAATTTCCATTCTCAGCTTTCTAAGGAGCCTCCAGACTGATTTCTGTAATGGTTGCACTAGATTGCATTCCTACCAGCAACGGAGTAGGGTTCCCTTTTTTTCCTGCACCCTTGCCAACAATTGTTGTTTTTTGAGTTCTTGATGTCGGCCATTCTCACTGGAGTGAGGTGAAGCCTCAACATCGTTTTTATTTGCATTTCCCTGATGGTCAGTGGTGAAGACCACTTTTCATGTGCTTGTTGGCCATTTGGACTTCTTCTGAGAAGTTTCTTTGTGTTTTAACTGATCACTTTTTGATGGGATCATTTATTTTAGGGGTTCTATGTTTTTCAATTCTTTGTATAATCTAGATATTAATCCTTTGACTGTAGTGTTACTGGTGAATATCTTTTCCCAGTCTACGGTTTGTCTCAAGACTGCCATTTTTAACCAGTCCATTTGTCTTTAGAAGCCCACAAACACAGGTCTGCCTTGGAGAGAGTGGGCACTCTGATTTTGAAGCTGGTTAAACCTCAGGCTGCCAATCACCTGTTATAAGGGGTGCTGTAAAGAGCACATCTTCATTAGATTGGAGGTTGAGTGGGAAGGTGGGGGTACATATACGGTATATTCCAATTCAAAGGTCCTTTGATGCACTGATTTAAACTGTTTATGTGACTTTGCGATTCTATTCTCCCATCTCCAGATATCAATCTCCTCCCATCTGTAAAATGAAGTTAGATTGACTTTGCTCTTTAAGGGCATTTTTTGCTGCCATCTAGTTAGTTTATGGGTGTAGACTTCAAGATGTGGAAGGAACAGAGGAATGTCTTTAACCCATTCCCGTTCCTTGGCCATACCCAGGCTGCTACTCCAGCCCGAGTATGGTCATCTCATTCTTTCCTCATAAAAGCATTGAACATTAGATGTCCTCAGGTGGAGGCCAGGTTGCTTCCAGAGTAAGCCTAAAAAGAGAATGAAGAAATAAAAAGGCCCTGGAAGACTACTCTGAGAGACAAAATTGCCCTGGGTGAGTGGGGCTAGGAGCCCCTCCCAGTCTGAGGTGCTGCCTCTCTAGTCCAGAGATTACTATAATTTTGGAATGAGTTTTGAAATTAAAAAGTGTGAGTCTTCCAACTTTGTTCCTGTTTCTCAAAAGTTTTTTTTTTTTTTTTAATTTAGCCTCCCTTGAAATTATTTCCAAATAAGTTTAGGGGTTACTTTTCCATTTTTGCAAAAGAGCTACTGAAATTGTGAAAGATTATACTCAATCTGTAAGTTGTTTTGGGTAATGCTAAGATTTCGAAGTGTCCTGTATTAGTTTGGGTTCTTACAAAGACAGAATTTACAGAAATCATAACAAAAAAGGATCTATTTGGAAGGTTTACAAATCTGAGGACAGGGTTAGTCCAAGAAGGGGGCCTGCACATGCAAGAGTTGGAGGGTCTGATGCCTGCTCTGCTATAAAGTAGAATACCCATCCAGATTGCAGGTCAGCCAGTGAGAGTCTGCTGTGGATCTCGGTTGTTTGAAGAGCAATGGAGAAGACGTGAGACTGAAGATCAGTGATTAAAGATCAGTGACGAGCAGACAGGCCCAATTCAAGACTGGAGCAAATCTATGATGAAGATCTGCAGCATGTAGCAAGTCCATGTCCGTAGATAATTGCAAAGGTGAGAGCTTTCCCACAGGAAGAAGCTGTAGTGATCTTTCTTCTTCCTTCCTTTTATACAGTTCAAGTTCCCAGTTGGGCCTCCCACATCCCAGTGAGTGCTCTTTCCTCGTTCGCTGGCTCACAAATCACTCACACTCTAATCCAGGCTGGCTCCCAATTGCCTAATCTAGACGTGGTTCCCAAACCCTAATCCAGGCATGGTTCCTGATTGACTCAAGTTGACATAATCTCTCCAACGGTCACATGTCCTCTCCAAAATTCATGTTGAAACTCAGTCCTCAGTGCACCAATATAAAAAAAGAAATGACAAGGCTATTCAGGGTTCCAACCGCATGGTTGATATAAAAGGCTTAGAAGGGTGGATTCACCCCTTCCATCCCTACCATCATGTAAGGACATAGCACTTATCCTTTCAGAGGAGGCAGCAACAAAGCACCATCTTAAAAGCAGAAAACAGCCTTCACCAGAAATCAAATTTGCTCATACCTTGATCTTGGACTTCCCAGCCTCCAGAACTATGAGAAACAAATTTCTGTTTTGTGGGCTGGAGGAGTAGCACAGCAGATAGAGATCTTGCCTAATAAGCACAAGGCCCTAGGTCTGATCCCCCAGTACCACATAAGGTAGACATGGTGGTGCATGCCTATAATTCCAGCACTTGGAAGGCTGAGGCAGGAGGATTGACTTATGACAGATTTTTGAGGCCAACCTGGGCTACACAGTGAATTCAGGACCAGCTTGGACTGCAGAGCAAGATCCTGTCTGAAATAAAAATTTCTTATACATTAACCAGTCTATGGTATTTTATTATAGTATCCCAGACTGAAATAAACTGTACCAATATCTCAAAAATATTGTCTTCCTATTTGTGAAAAATTTCTAGCATCTCTTTAAATCTTCTTTAATATCTTATTGCAGTGTTTTGTAATTTTCATCATACAAATATGCACCGCCACGCCTGGCTTTATGTGGTGCTAGGGAATTGAACTCAGGGCCTTGTACTTGCAAGGCAAGCATTTTAACCGCTGCGGCACTCTATTAACTTCTTATAAATCCTTGAAATTTTCTTTATTACATCACCTAAGAAGAAAGAGAATTTTGCTTTTTGATTCTCCGTTTAGGTGCTTTTTATTTCTTTTTTTGGACTAATTAATCTGGCTGGATCTTCCAGTTCGATGGAGAGGAGCAATAAAAGCAGGTACCCTTGTCTTATTCCCCATCTTAGGAGAAGTTTTAGTACATCACAACAGAATGCGGTGTTACGTGTGGGGTTTTAACAGTTAGCTTTCATAATGTTTCAGTTTTATGAATGCTTTTTAATATGAAAAAGTGTTGAATTTTGTTGAAAAATTTCGCATCAATTTTTAATACATTCTAATACGATGGTGTATTACATTGACAGATCTTCTGTTTAAACACCTTTCCATTACTCAGATAAATTCCTTTTGGTCATGTGTATAATCATTTTTCTATCACTGGAGTTAGTCTACTAGTATTTGGTGGAGTATTTTTGCAAATATATATGTACATATATATTCATAAGAAATATTAATCTGTAATTTTATTTTTGTTATGTCTTTATGTGGATTCAGAGTCAGGACAATACTGTCCCCGTAGTATGAGCTGAGTAGTGTCCCCTGCTGTTCAATTTTCTGAAAGAGTTTTAGAAGTGTTGATGTTAAATCTTGAAATGTTTGGTAGAATTTACCAATGAACAGGCCATCTGTTTTTACTTCATTCCTGGAGTTTTCTTTTTTAAAAGATTTCTGATTCTACCTCTCTTATCTTTGAGGTTCTTCATCTTCTCTAATCAGTTTTGGCAATTTGTATGTTTCTAGGGGTATGTCCTTTTTCTTAATGTTGTCTAACTCATCGGTGCTCATAGGATTGTCTTTATTTATTTATCTATTTATTTATTTATTTATTGAAGACAGGATCTCACTCTGTAGTCTAGGCTACTCATTATGTAGCCCAGGCAGACCCTGAACTCACAACAATCCTCCTGCCTCAGCCTCCCAAGTGCTGGCATTACAGGTGTGCACACAACACCCAGTTTATACGGTGCTGAGGAATTGAGTTCAGGGCCTACATGCTTGCTAGGCAAGCTCATCACCACTGAGCTGTTCCTCCAGCTCTTGTAGTATTCTCTTTATATATGCTGTCCCACTGCCTTTTGATCATCATGGTGTTTGATGACAAATTAACTGCTAATGTTATTAAGATCGCTTGTATATTATAAATTGCCTCGTCCTTCCTGCGTTCAGAAGTCTCTCCATAAAACTGTCTTACAGCTTGGAATTCTGTGAACTTCTTAGGTGTATGGACTCAGGTCTTTCACTAAGTTTGAGACGTTTGCAGACATCTTTCTTCAATCCCTTTCTTCCTCCTCTCCTCTCTTCACATTCTGAGGCTCACATAATGTGTACATAGGACTGCTCGATGTTGTCATACACTTCGTTCACATTTCTCTCTCATTTCTTTTGTTCTTCCCTCTAGGATGGATAATTCCAAAGGCCCTGTCTTAAAGTGCACTAATTGGTCTTTCTGGCTTCTCTACTCTGTAGTTAGAAGCTCTCTAGTGAGTTTTTAATTTAAGCTACTGAACTTTTAGTTGAATTTCGACTTGGTTTCTAATAACTTCTATTTTTTATTGATAATCTAATTTTGTTTATACATTTTTTCTGATTTCCTTTAGTTCTTCTTCCACGGTTTTCTTTGTGTTTTGAAGCATTGTAAAGAGTTGACTGAAGTCTTTGCCAGTAAGTCCAGTGTCTCAGCTTCCCTCCCCATCTTTGAGTGGGTTATATTTTCTCTGTATGCTTTAACATTTTTGTTGAAAGCTATACATTTGTTTGTACATTTGAATCTTATAAGGCTATAATTCTGGGGACTAATCCTCCTCCTTTCCATGGTTTGCCATTCTTGGCTGTTAAAGGGCACATTGGTCCATTTGCTTAATGACTTTCACACACTAATTTGCCAAGACTATTTCTTGTCACATGTGGTCACTGAAGTCTCAGTTCTTTGTGTGCCATTAGTGTTTTGACAGAGATTTCCTTGCACGTCAGGAGCATTTTAAAGTGGTTATTTCCTTGATTAAGTGTTTGCTTCGTTCCTGCTTAACTTTATCTGATTTCCCGGAGTTGTGACAAGGTGGATACTGATGCTTTCTGCATTTTTCCAACGTTTCTATGGAAACTGCTTACTTTGTGCTTTCACTAATGTCACTCAGGTCTTTGCTTATTGCACGCAAACACCAAATAGCAAGGGCTGTGTCTCCAGCTGGGGTCTCCTTGGTCATAGGAAAAGCTCATGCCATTTTGCTCTGTGTGGGCAAATTCTCTAGTTTGAAGCTAAGGTGGTGTTCTTGGCAGGAAGGTAGGATGGTTTAGAGAGTCTGTACCAGAGCTCCTGGGAATGGTTGGAATGCAGAGCTCACTAGAGACAGGGATGGATGAGATCACGATCACGCTAGTAATAACAGCTACCATTTTAAAAGCTCTGACCACGGGCCAGGCTCTGTCCTAAGTGCTTTGCATGTGCTTTTCATTTTGTCTTCCTGGCAGACTAGTAGGACTGCCATTGCTGGAGCCAGAAAGAGTAATCTGCTGCCCAAAGTTGCACAATAGAACTGGGATTGAACCCCAAGTCTGTTTCACTCCAAATTACTGTGCTCTTAATGACAGTGAAATACCTCTTCTGGAGTCTTGTGAGATGTGTACCTCAAACTCAGAGACCCTGGTCACCTGTTCTATGGTCACTCAGTTCTGTTATAATTTTCAGTGTCAAAATTTCTATTTAGTTTCTTTGCATAATTTCTGTTATCTCTTTATTAATATTTTCATTTTATTCACACATTGTTTTCCTGGTTTCCATTAGCTCATTTTCCAGTTTTCTGTTAGCTCTTCTAGCATATTTAACACAGGTGACTTACAGTCCCTGTGGCTCACCCTTGTCCTGAGCAGACTCGTCGTGGTGCCCATCTAGACTATGATGCGTTACCATGTCGAACATCGCAAAAATAAATAGGATTGAGTTTATTCAACCTGGAAAAGGTGAGTAGCTGGTCTCGACTTTCACTGAAAGCAGAACCTGAAAATTAGGTGGAAATCTCACTGGCTATTTTCCCACAAAATATTCTTTTTATTATGTATTTGTTATATGCAATAATTGCATTCAATTTGAAAAGGTGGCACATATACATATTGCATCGTGACCATTGTTACTTCCCTTCCCCCTTCTTACCTCCCATGCCTGCATGTCCCTTTTTCCTTCCCAGAAAATCTATCTTCCTGTTTTCTTCCATCACTGTTTTATTTTGTTCCTTTCCTTTATTATACTTTGGTTTTCTCATATTAGAAAAACCACGTGATATGTAATCTTCTGTGACTGATTCATTTCGCTAAGCATGACGGTCTCAAGATGCATTCATTTTCCTACACATGACTCAAATTTGTCTTTATGGCAGAGTAGTACTCGATTGTGCGTGTATACCACATCTTCTTTATCCATTCATCTATTGTTGGACATACTGCATTCTTTCAAGATTAGGCTTTTCTAAACTGTGCTGCTACAAAGGTGGGTATGCATGTATTGCTTTTATACAGTGACTTTAACTCTTTTGGGACCATACCCAGACGAGGTACAACTGACTCAAATGGAGTATCTATTTTCAGTTTTTTGAGGAATCTCTATACTGCTTTCTGTAATGGTTGTAGCAGTAATGTAGAAGGTTGTTTTTGTCCATAACCTCACCAGCATTTATTATTTTTTGAGTTCTTGAAAAAAGCTGTTCTCCCTGGAGTAAGATGGAACCTAGGTGCTGTTTTGTTTACATTTCTCTGATGGTTAAAGATGCTGAGGGCTGGGGGAATAGCTCAGCCTTTAGAGCGCTTGCCTAGCAAACACAGGCCTGTGTTCAATTTCTCAGCACCACATAAACTGGGCATGGCAGAGAACTCCTGTAATCGCAGCACTCAGGAGACTGAGACAGGATTGCCGAGTGTTCAAGGCCATCCTGGGCTACATAGTGAGTTTGGGACCAGCATGGACTACAGAGTGAGACCCTACCTCAAAATAAAACAAAACAAAACAAAACAAAACAAAAGATGCTGAACATCTTTACATGCATTTTCTGGCCATTCAGACTCTTCTTCTGAGAACGGGCTAGTTATTTCAATTGCCTGGTTTTTTTTTTTTTTTTGATCTGATCTTTTATTTGGGGGGGGGGGGTTATTTTCAGGTCTTTGCTTATTGTAGATAATAGGCCTCTGTTCAAGGAGCAGCTGGCAAAAATTTGCTCTCATTCCCTCAGTTCTTCCTTCACACTGTTGATTGTTTCCTTTGCTGTGCACAACAAACTTTTTAATTTGACATCATGCTAGCTGTGGATTCTTGTTGATCTCTCATGTGCAATAGGTGTTTTTTTTTTTTTTAATTAGTCCCTGCCTATGCCACTGTCTTTAAGAGTTTTGCTTATTTATTTTGAGAAAGGATCTCAATGTGTAGTCCAAGCGGGTACTAAACTCACTATGTAGCCCAGGCTGGCCTCAAACCCACAGCAATCCTCCTGCCTCAGCCTCCTGATTGCTGGGATTATAGGTGTGCACCACAAGCCTGGCTTATGAGGTTCTGGGGAGTCGAACTCAGGACCTTGTGTTTGCTAGGCAAGATCTCTAACTGCTGTACTATTCCTCTAGCCCTTGCCCATTTATCTTCCAGTAAATTCAGTGTTTATGTTTTAATATCTAGGTCTTTAATCCATTTTGACTTGATTTTGGTTCGTGGTAAAAGGTGTTGATCTAGTTTTATTCTTCAGCATGTGGCTAACTAGTTTTCTCAGCACAGTTAGCTGAAGAGGCTTTCTCCTGCATACGTTGTTGGCTGCTTTGTCAAAGGTCAAATGGCTGAGGGTGCTCAGTGTTGTCTCTGCATTATTAATTGTGCTTCATTGGTCTACTAACTGTTTATGTACCAATACCATATTGGTTTTTTTTTTTTAAATCGCTGTTCCTTTGTAATATAATTTGATGTCATCCAGGATTGTGATGCCTCCTGCTTTAGTCTTGTTGCATAGGACTACTTTGGTTATTCTGGGTCTCTTCAGGTCTCATAGACATTGTAGAATCATTTTTCCAGATTTGTGGAAAGTACTATTAGTGTTTGAATTTCATTGAATCTGTATATCAGTTTTGGTAGTATGGCCACTTTGACAATATTGGTTCTGCTTTTACAGAACAGGGCATCTTTTCATTTTCTAATGTCCTCTTCCATTTCTCTTTTCAGGGCACTGTAGTTGTCACTGTAGAAGTCCTTCACTTCCCTGGTTAGGGTAATTCCCAAGTATTTCATTTTTTGAGGCTTCTATGAATGAGATTGTTCTTCTGGTCTTTTCTTGTGTTTTCATTGTTGGCATACAGTAATGCTATTGATTTTTGTAAATTGATTTTGTAACCTGCAACTTGACTGAATTTATTAGTTCTAAATTTCTTTTTGTGGAGTTTTTGGGTCTTCTATGTAGAGGATCATGCTGTCTGCAAATAGTTTGACATCTTCCTTTCCAATAGGTACTTCCTGTATTCCAGCCTCTTGCCCGATTGAGCACTGTGTTGAACAGGAGTGGTGAGAGTGGACACCGTGTTTTGGTTCTTGATTTCAGGTGAAGTGCTTTCAGTTTTTCACATTTAGGGTGATGTTGGCAGTAAGTTTGTCATAAACCACTTTTATCAACTTGAGGTAAAATCCTTCTTTATCATGAATGGATTTTGAACTTTGTCAAAGGTTTTTTTGGCATCTATTAAGGTAATTCATTTTTGTCCTTGCTTTTGTTTATATGGTATGTTACAGTAACTCCTTGGCTATTTTAATAACTAGTAAATTTCTAATACCAGGCACCATCATCTTTACATCCATTATCTCATATCTTCCTCACATTGACTCATATGGTAGATATAATTCTTCCCATTTTAGAGATGAGGAACCTAAAAGTGGTTTTTTTTTTTTTTTTTTTTTTTTTTTTTGGTACTGTGGATCAAGCCCAGGGCCTTCACACTGAGCTACACCTCCAGCCCATTTTTTATTTTTGACTTTTTGACACAGGGTCTTACTAAGTTAGCCAGGCTGGGCTTAAACTTGCAATCATCTTGCCTCAGCTTCCCAGAGTGCTGGGATTATAGGCATGTGCCAGAGGGCATAGCTACAGGAATTTATCCATCCATTTAACCACCACTGGATATCTAGAAGTTGCTAGACACTACTTTAGGCAGTGAGGAAATGGTGATAAAATCAATTAGTCATCAAATCAATATAAAACCAAATGCCAAGAAACTGTAAGTGCTTTGAAGAAAAATACAGGCAGGATATAGACTGGAGTGCTGTGGGCTAGAGGCAAGAAAGGGGATTGTTTGCCTAGGACAGTCAGAGCAGGCTTCTTGGAGTAGAGATTGGAAATATGTGAGGAGACATGGTGTCCTATTTCCTTTTTTGTTGTTGTGACTCAATTCCCGACACCCACAAACTTAGGAAAGGAAAGGTTTATTTTAGCTCACAGTCTCGAAGGTCACGGTCCATTCAGGGGTGGCCAGCAACAACCGAAGTACATGGCAGACAGAGAGGTGGAGGCAGCTTCCCCGGACAAACAGGAAGACAAGCTGAGGCTAGTTGAGACTAGTCCCTGTCCTCCAGGAAGGCAGGTGCAGCTTATGTATCCTTTCAGGTCTCCGCCCAGTAACCAGTCCCTCCTGCATCCAGGTGTGGCCACCACTACACACCGTTAATCCGAACTTAACTGTAATCCACCCCTCCAGACCAGACCCCAATCCACCAACATCACATGGTTCCATTAAAATACAAGAGACTTTTGGGGGACGCTCCAGATCCTAACCACAACACATGGCATGTGAAGACTTGGAGGAAGACCATCCTAAGCAGAGGGAGATTGAAGGCATGGCCCCTGAGAAGAGAATGAGGGTAGTGTGTTCAAGGAAAAGCAAGGGCACAGTGTGGCCAGAAGAGTGGCAGGGGAGGAGGCAAAGATATGAGATGATGCAGGGAGCCGCCAGCCACAGTAAAGACTTAGGGTTTGGTGTCATGAGAACCTAAAGGAGGGTCTTGTGCAGGGGTTCCATGATATGATTGGATTTACCTTCTAAAATACTTTTTATTTGCTTTGCAGAATGGAGTGGGGGGGGGCAAGAGTGGAGATAGAGAGACACACAGGACACAGGATATGTGGTCTTCCAGATGAACATGATGGCAGCTTTGACCACAGAGCCGATCAAATGTGGCTATTGTGTAAGGAGGTAGATTGGGAATGCAGGTGAGATTTGGAATTTTTAAGACTATTGATGGTTTGGACAAGGGACTAAGACAAAGACAAAAAGCCACCCAGACTTTGGCCTGAGCATTTGGGTGAATGGTACGCCAGTTGCTAAGACGCAGCAGACTTTGGGGTAGAGGACACATTTGAGATCTGAGTATATATTTAGGTCCTAGTATGAATGACTCCAATGGCCTTGTCTCTCAAACTCTGTCACAGTACTGAGGATTCATTCTAAGAATAAGGTACTGGGGAAAGACTGAAAAATCTCTGGCCCCTGTTCTTGAAAGATGGAAAAGGAGCTGTTGTCTTGGCTGCTTGGGGCCTGACCCATTCTGAGATGTGGCCAGGCCATATGGCCCCTTGAAGTCCCTCCTGACTGGAAGATTCTCTTCTGTGATCTCTGACCCAGAGGTGGGAGAAAGAATTTTCTCTTTTAACTAACATTTTTCTTTTTCCACAGCCTGATCTCTTTTAGATCCAGTCTAATTTCTTACAGGCTTTGGACTAATTTGCACAGCTGGGTTTTACATCTGGGCCATTGCCATATGCATCAATTGCTTTGTTGGCTGAAGGCAGGATGAGGCTCTAGCCCTAGGGCAGGCTGCAAGCTCCTGGAGCTGCCTTTGTGAGGATGCCCTGTGCTCAAGGATATACCCAGCCCCCAGCCTGTACTCTGTTCTGTCCTTTCAACTCCCTGGTGGGGGAGCCTGGAGCTCAGCATCAGAAATGGGCATCAGAGACACCAGCATCCTGGCAGGTCAACAAATATGTCTGAGGACACACACACACACACACACACACACACACACACACACACACACACACATTCTGTGGAGAAAAAGAGGGCAGATGAGCATAGATGACAGCCAAGGGTAGCAAAAACACAGGTGCAGTGAAGGTGAGAATGACAGGGAAGGGCAGGAGAGTAGTAATGAGACACCTACAAGAAAGATGGCTAGACATATAGACAGAAATAAGAGGATCAGAGAGACAGGAATGAAGAGATAGAGAAATCCATGTTTGTAGGGAAACAGAACGAAGCAAAATCCACGACAGAGAGACTAATACCAGGTATAGAGGAAGACATGTTGAAGCAGACCAAGAAAGGCCAAGAAGCAAGACAGACATGGAAGCATGAGAGTGGGAAGCTGGTGGGGGTGATGTGTTTTGAGACACATGTCCAGCCATAACACAGCATGCAGGCTTAATAAACTGAGCCTTATAAATTAGTAATATTAGAATAACCATAGGAAATTGTCATTTTTTGTGGGCCACAAGAGGCTGAATTTCAGTCACTTTATATGGCTCAGTCTTAAGGTGATTATTTTATTCTCTTAAACCCCAGTATTAATAGGTGGTGAGGATCTGACAGAATCTTGAGTAGAGGCATGGTATAATCAGAGCTGAATTTGAAAAAGATGTCTCTGGAAGCCAGTGTGGGTTTGAACAGGTACGAGTGGAGGGCAGATATGCAGAGATGGGAGAGGGACTAGGCCCGAAATGAGGAAGGTTATAGTTTCCACAGCATTAGGATAATAAAAGTTAGAGAGGGAGGGTGATAAACACATGTCTAACAAACCATCCAGAGGACTTAGTAACAGCTAGGTAAAGAGGGCATGGCCAGGTTTGTAACCTGAGGAATGTGGCTCAGTCTGCCTTAACTCTCAATGTCAAGCTTTGGCCCCAACGTTTACAGTAGGAAGCCTCCCTCAGCCTTGGCCCCTTGCCCTCGGCTTTCTCCCACAAGTCTCTGAGTTCCCACAATATTTAGCAGCCTTGTAGCAGAGTTTGCTATGGCTCTTTGGTGTCCCTGGTGCCCCTAGAGGCTTCCCCGGGAGGACACATTCTGCCAGAAGAGCAGTTACTGCCCCAGTGGGCTCTAGAAGCCTGATACCTTTGTTGGAATTCCATTCTGTGTGAACTTGGGCAAGCTACTTAATCTTCTTCTGAGAGTCCAACTTACTACCTGCCTCAAGCTACAGGAGAACCAAGGCAGGGAGTCTAGAAGTACCAGTTCTTATCATCATTAGCCCTCAGTTGCTCGTTTTGTGTTCTACATCCACTTAGACTTTAGGGCACTAGGTATATTCAATTACACTCATGTATCCATCGTTCCCTTTCCAGGATTTGTTTACAATCGGTCATAGCAAGGACTGGCCAACTGTCCAAGCCTTCATTCAATCCCTTTCCTGTCAGTAGATGCCAAGAAGGGCTCCATTGGCTCTTTGCTGGCTTTGTGTTCGCACTCAGATCATACACACTGCTCTCCACCCAGGAAGCACCCCTGATCTAACTGTACTAATAAAAATGTACCGAGCACTATATCTGTTAGAATGTGAGCAGGGAAGCAGAACCACCATGAATGGCATGGAATAAGGAATTTATTATGAGGATTAGATCTTGTACCATCTTGGGAGCTGATGAAGAAGCCGGCAGAGGCCAGTGGCGTCAACAGCTGGCTAGTGGGACTGAAATGCTATAATGAGCAGGCCTGGCAGTCAGGAAGCAAAGCTGGACTTGAAACAGAAGAGAGGAGGACAAACAGGACCACACACCACCCCGTCTCTTCCAGCCACTAGCCTGAGCAGGGTAGGAGGGCAGCAGGCAGTTGACAGTCTGTACCCCAAGCAGCCCACACCCCAGGGCTCAGGAAAGCTCTAAGGTATCTGAGGGAGGGAGACAAGCTGTAGGACAGCTTGTCCTCCCTTCCCTTCCCAGCGAAGGGAGCCAGCCGTTAGCATCAGCAGCACCTGTCGGTCAACCTGCAGGGTCCAGTGGCCACTGTTCTGTTTCTGCCTTCCAGATCTCGTGCAAATTTCTCTTGTAGCTAACCCCAACCCAGAACCATCTGGAGGGCAATCTGGGGTAAGTTGCTGGTGACCTAAATACAACTGAATGGTGAGTCTCTCATCTCCTCCTCACCTACAGAAAGCAGAGAACTCTGCCCCTAACTCCACCCCCCATAGCACCCGTGGAAATGATCTTATCAATATCGTCAATATCTGGTGCTGGGGAGGGAGGAGAGGTGAATGGCAGAGGGTGCGGTTTGAGCCAAAAGAACAGAAGATAAGGAAGTCATCCCCAGAGAAGATGCCTGCAGACTATGGTCCTAGCCCAGCTGAGGCCAGGGTGGTTTGGGATTCATAAATCCAGAAAAGTAGCTACATTCTCCATGTTACCTGTGTGCTCCATCCCATGATTCCTGGAATTCTTGGAACTTTCTGAGGTCCCTTCTCCAGCCCACCCCCAGCCAACAATGATAAAATTTCCATCAATGTTTCAGCAAAAATCAGGCTCAATTTCATTTTGTTTAGAGATACAGAGGAGAGTTTCATGGCACCCCTGGGATATCATTGTACTGTCACCAACTCAAGGCCAGACTGGTGGAGAGGAAGGCAGAGAATCCGGCAACAGGAGGGTGTGGGTGGCGAGACCACAAGTTTTGAATTAGCACTTGTTTGCTTTTCTTTAGACCTCATTGAGAACAGAATATAACCATGCCCTCCTTGGAGCCAAGAAAAAGAAAGAGAAAAAAAAATATCCCTTGGGCAAGCCCTGCCAAGGGCTTCGTTTAGAGAAAGCGAAGCATCTATTTCTACCTGGCCCCTCTGATTACAAATGAGTGGTGTTTCAAAACAAATCATTTATAATTTGGAACATATGCAGTGCCGCTTGGGGGGCGGGCTAGGGTATGCTCTGGAGCTTACATGCTGCTTCTTTGGGTCGGGCTTTGGCCCTGAGAAGATGGACCTGCTCTCCTAAGGCTGGGAGGGAAGTGAGAATAAGGGGCAGAGGTAGGGAACTGGACAGTTGGCTGGGGCAGACAATCTGGTTTATCAGTTCCTGCTTCCTTATTGGCCATCTGTGTCACCTTGAGCAGTTTCCTAACCTCTGGATCCCTGTCTTAGGCAGCTTTCTGTATCTGTGTTAAAAACCTGATACGAATGACTTGAAGGAGGAAAGGTTAATTTTGGGTCACAGTTTCAGAGATTGCACTCCCTCATCAGCCAGGTCCATTGCTGTTAGGCCTGTGGCGAGACAGAGACATCACAGTGGGTCTGAGAATGCAGCTCGACACTTAGACCGCTTGCCAACAAGTGCAAGGCCTCGGGTTTGATTCCCCAGCACCACATAAGATGGGAGTGGCGGTGCACACCTGTAATTCCTGCATTCACGAACTCGATGCAAGAAGATTCCCTTGAATTCCAGGTCAGCCTAGGCTACAGTAGTGAGTTCAGGCCTAACCAGGACTACAGAGTGAGACCCTGCCTCAAAAACAAAACAAAACAAAACACTATCATAGTGGAAGGGCATGGTGGAGGTGGAGGAAAGCTACTTACCTCATGGCAGGCAGGAAACAGAGAGGAAAAGAGCCAGGAATGAAGGGGCCGGGGACAAGATACAGTCTTGGAAGTCCTGTCCTCAATACCCATTTCCTTCAGTTAAGCCCACCTCCTGCTTCCATCCTCTCCCAGGAATACCATCAAATTGGGATCTCATCAATGAATTAACCCACTGATGCAATCATATCCCAGCTGGCAGCCAAGCCATAGCACATAAGTGTCGGGAGACATTTCAGATCCAAACCATAGCAGTCTGATTTTCCACTTGTAAAAAGGGAGTGACAATGACAGTACCTGCCTTATAGACTGTTGTGCAGGCACAGTGAAAACCCCCTTAGCCATCATTTCATGCTCCATGGTTGCTCTTATCCACAGTCTGAAAAGGCTATGTGGCAAATTCCAGAAATGAATAATTCATAAGTTTTAAATGTTTTTTACACTGTACTGTTCTAACTATTCTATCGCACTATTAGCTATTGTTGTTAACCTCTTACTATGCCTGATTTATAAAATAAACTTTATCATATGTGTGTACGTATAGGAAAAAGCAACATATGTAAGGTTCAGTGCTAGCTGCAGTTCTGGCATTTGCAGAACATCTTGGAACATGTCCTTTGTGGATAAGGCAGGGCCAGCATCTACATATAGAAAGTCCTTTGGGCTGTTCTGCTACTATTATTGTTTGACGATAGCAGCGTTGTTGTTGTCATATGTGTCTGACACTAAGCTGCTTCACTTAATCCATGGCACACTCAGTCAGACAAGGGTGGTGCTATTACAAGTGTTGTATACAACTGAACTGAATATACAAGTAGCTGAGGCTCGGGAGGTAGTGACTGGTCAAAGATCACAAGCAAGTAAGTAGCAGAAAAAAAGATTTGATTGCAGTCTATTCAATCCCAAATCTCTCTGCTACATCACAAAAATTGAAAAATGCCCTAACAGAAATGTCAAAAACAATGGAGAAGCCAGAGGGAGAGGGGACAGCCATGGGGTGCTTAGCAGTGTCTTCATGGGGAAGAGGCTTTTGTGATAAACTTTAATAATGGCTGAGATTTGAAGACATGAGTATTAGAATTGGGGGCAACTCGGGCTGTGGGGATAGTCTAGGATGTACGTGAAGAACAGGAACTGGTTCCACTTGGCTGAAATGCATATGCATCAGGCCTGGAGTGTGTTGACACCAGATTGTGGAGAGTCTTGAACTAATTTATGTCTTCGTTCAATCAATCATTGCTTAGTAAGTACCCCCTAGGTGCTGGGCCCTGTCCTGGGTGCTGTGGTCATAGAAGTGGACAGAAAAGACAAACCTCCTTGCCTTTGTGGAGCCGAAGTGCTGCTGGTAGAAATGTAGAACTCCTCATCCAAGTGCCTGGACACCTTCCCCTGGCCATCAGGCGTTGAGGGTTTGCAGCATACCAAGGCCCAGAGGCAGCCCAGGAAGCCTGTGGGCATGTGAATGGTGGAAGGGGAGGAGACATGAAGAAGAAGTTGTGAGAGAACAGATGGAGTGGGAGCTTTGAGGGTTCTGTGAGCCGAGTGGTCTGAAATGAAACAATAGACAATAGGGAACCATGGAGGTTTCTTGAGCAGAGCAGCACAAAAGCTGTACTGTAGGAAGAATTTTCGGGAGCCATATATAGGATGAACTTTGAGGGGCGATAGGGAAGCAGATACCAGGAGGCATGGAGGGACACCATCCTTCCAAGAGTTAGATTTCTGGTAGAACCAACTATGTAATTTACAGGTCCCAGTAAAAATAAATAAATAAATAAATAAATAAATAAATAAATAAATAAAATTCATGGCTCTAATTCAAAAATTAAAAATTTCAAAGCAATACCACCAAAGCCGTAAGTCAAATGTGGGGCCTTCCTGAGCTCAAGACCCTGTGGGAAGTGCCCAGATTACAGGTCTCTGAAGCCAGCTCTACTGCGAAGTTTACCTGGTACCTACCACGCTAAACAGCCCCCACAAAGCCTGGGGGAAGTGAAGTCTGGCTTCATCCCACTTCCTGGACACATCAAACACTCTTCTTTATAGTCTGAGGGGCCCTAACCCCTGCCTAAGACCAACCTTTCAAGACTGTATCTTCTTCCACGTCTTCCATGAGCTGGCTATCTTTGTTCTCTCCTTCATTCTTTTAAGCAAACATTTATTGGGGAGTGTCTTAGCTACTTTCAAGTTGCTGTGACAAAATACTCAACATCCACAACTTAAGGGAGGAAAGATTTATTTAGCTCAAAGTTTCAGAAAGCCTCACACAGCTGGAGGTACATGATAGAGGCTGGAGAGCTACTCACCCCATTATGGACGCAAACCAAGGGCAGTGGGAGCCAAACCAGTTTCTCCAGACTCAGGAAAGGCTAGGGATTCCCCAGGAAGAAGCTGCAACAATGTTTCTTCTTCCCTTCTTTAATTACTTCAAGTTGCCCGGTTGGACCCTTCCCCCAGGGTAGGTGCCCCTCCCTCACCTGCTGCTCTACAAACCAACTGCACACACCTGAAAGCTCTGCCCTCAATCCTAACAAATTGACACAATATTTCCAGGTCAAACCTTAAACATCTGCCCCTTAAAACCAGGCCCTGCCTCCCAATAACACAATTTCAAACATATGAGGCTTTGAGGGGACACTCAAGATCCAAACCACAGCAGGGAGAATAACGTAAATGTTATGGATCTTGGAATGTGACAGAAGTTGGTTTAAAATTAAACCTCACCTCTTTCTAGCTGTGGAAGTCTCTTAATCAGTTCTGAGTCTATTTCCTAAGTTATAAAATATGGAAAACCTCACTTACCTTGGAGAACTGTTGAAGTGAGCAAGCCAGACCAAGTGTAGACTACCTAGTACGCATCGGATACAAATTTGGCAGAAGGATCCATGAATCAGGAGTTAGAAACCACTTTCTGGCTCTGCCATTTTCCAACTATGACACTGCACACGTCATTTCAAATCTAAATTTCAATTTGCCCATTAGGAATGTACCAACGACGCACGTGACGTCCATTGGCACTCATTAGACATAAACCCTCTGTTTGCTTCCTATTGTGGGTCTGTTTGGTTCCTTTCTCTGCCCAGTGCGAGCCACAGTGATCTCAGTCACTCCACGTACTCTGCTCCCTCAGGCTGAGCTCTTTGTTGCCGAGTTCCTTCTGGGTCATCCAGCCTTGTCGCTACCTCAAAAATGGAGCTCCTGAACTCCAGATCCCTAGCTGCCCGGTCCTCTCCCCGCAGCCTCACACTGACAAGCCTCATGCTGTCAGCTTCCACTAAGGCTTCTCTGTCCCTCTGGAGTCGGGTCTTTGCCCTCTTCCTTCTCCACAGTGTCACCTCCAACTCAGCGTAACGAAGGACCCTTTAGGGAGGTGGGAGCCACTTGCTTCCAGAGCTCAGCCCTCTAGGCCTGCCTCTAGCTAGGAAAGCTCAGGCAGTACAAACTCCAAATTCCCCTCTATCTCTTCTAGCTCAATACCTTGGGGTGCTTGTGAGCAATTCAGCTGGTCCTTTTGTTTGCTGTAGTGCAGGTGATAGTAGTGTGCAGAGTCAGACGGCCCAGTATGTTCTGCGCTCAGGAGCTTGAGGAACCGGAAGTGTCTGGCTATAGCCCTGGGTTTCATAAGTGGCGATGAAGGCCTAAGGATTCACTGTGGCCAGGGAGGTATGGGTGAGGCCAGGGTGTCAGCTAAGGAGGGAGGAAGCCCTCTTCGATAGATTAGGCCAACTGCAGTGCCCAGCAGGTCAGTTAGTGACATTAGAGAACAGGAGCCACCAAGTGTTGGGGAAGAGACAATTGGCCTTTAACACTGATTGTGAGCTCACAGAGACATATTCTGAGTCAACCCATTCATTCGATATTTATTGAGTACCTACTAGATGCCTAGTATATGCCTGTTCTAGGTGATGAGGATTCACCAGAGAACAAAAACCCTGCTTATGCTCTTGAAGCAGATAAAATCCATCAATAGATAAATATATGACAATTGATAAAAAGTGAGAGGGAGAAAGGAAAGCCAGGGGAAGGGAGCAGGGCGTGCTGGGTTGGGTGGGGCAGTGGAGTCACTCTTGTATGTAATGTGGGCTTTTTCAATAAGGTGGCCTGGGAACAGACATGGAGTGAAAGATGGGTACAGTCTGTGTTAAAGGCAGAGGTGGGAGTGCTTGGGGTTTGATCAGGATCAGGCAAAGTGGAGGGAGCAATGACATAGAGGCCCTGTGGCCAGAGTTGAGGCAGAGAGGTGAGCAGGGGGCAGGTCATGTAGGGCTTCGTGAGTTAGTTGGCCCTTGCTCTGAGGACAGCAGGACCTTTGGAGGGTTTTGAGTAGGTGAGTGACAGACTTTGATTCACATCTTTTTGTGTGATAGTGGGGATTGAACCCAGGGCCTTTGCACTGAGCTACATCTTAGTCCTTTTTTATTTTTGACTTTGAGACAGGGTCTCACTAAGTCACTGAGTTGCCCAGGTTGAGCTCAAACTTGTAATGTTCCTGCCTCAGCCTCCCAAAGTGCTGGGACTACAGGCCTGTGCCACCACCCCCAGCTCTGACTCACATCTAACAGAAATACTATGGCTGCTGCAAGGTGACCAGATAGCACAAAGAGTAGGGATGAACACAGAGGAAGAAAGCAGTATGGAGGCTCTGACATTATCGCCATGAGATGATGGTGGCTTGAACCAAAGGGGAAGTAGTAACGTGGTAAAAAGTGGTCACTTCTGGATGTCTTTAGAGGGCAGGGCCAACATGATCTACAGTTGAGGAGCAGGGTTGCATAACACACTTTGGCTTGTGTTAAGGAAAAGATGGTCTTACAAGGCTCCCACAGAAAGCTCCTCTGTCTGGGCCTCTGCACTGCTCTGTGCTTTGCAGCATCACAAAGCATCCAATGATGCCCCACCTGTGCAGGCTTAGCATCTCAAGTCAGCCTGCAAGGCACAATTATCCTTAAGAATCCTTTCAATTGCCCATGAAGTTGGAACCAATCATTGTTTCATGAGTTAAGCCTCAGATAAAGCTGTTAGGAGCCATGTGGTATTGAGAAAAAGCCTGTACTATTCAATGCATCCACTACGCTCAGTGTGGTGAAATGCTGATGTTGTGAGAGGCCCAAGGGTCTCAGGACTCATGACTAGAAAACAGCAGAGCCAGCCACCTGCCAGACTGCCCACGCCCATGTGATGTTACTACCCTGAGCCAGGTGTGTGGGAGAAACACGCTCAAGTCAGTTCCTTGGGAGCTCTGAGGAATGAGTGCTGATTCATTGTACTGCATCTCACCGAGGCCACCACTCGCGTTCTTGGAGCTAGACATGACAGGGTGGCCAGAGGAGACCAAAGGACAACCTGCACTACTCTGAATCTCCACAGTATGACCACTCCACTCTTGCATGTATACCCCCGGAGATGGGCTACACGCTACCTCCTTTTCAACTTCAGGCTTGTACATTTCTTGAGAAAATTGTATTTTATGCCAAGTGTGGTGGCACACATCTGTAATTCCAGCGCTCTGGGAGGCTGAGGCAGAAGTATTGCAAATTTGAGTTAGCCTTTGCTATTTAGTAACTTAGTGAGTTTCTAACAATAAAACAAAACAAACAAAACAAAACAAAAGGCTGATGAAGTAGCTCAATGCAAATACCGTAAGTTGAATTCCAGTACAGAAGAAGAAGGCAAAGAAGGAGAAGAGGAGGAAAAGGAGGAGGAAAGAAAAAAGAAAGTTTTCCTTTAGACTGAGCTAAACAGTTTGTCTCCTATAGGTTTATACCTGGAGTCTCTGGCCTCCTGGAACCCCAAAGTGACAGACCTTCAGAGCTCCTGAGCCTTCTCTACTCCAGGCCCTGAAGCTCCAGCCCCCTTAATAGTTCCTCCCGGGACCCAGGCTTCAATCCCTCACCAGTTTACCTGTGTGGCATCATGGAGTCTTCCTGTTCTGCTCCGTCCTGAAGACCTCGCTCAAGGATGGTCCACAGGGACTCAGACTCCTTACACTGAGAAGCCCTTGCCAGCTCCCTTGCTTCCAAGCTCTCCTTAGAAACAGGGACCAGAATCCATTTCAAAATATCCTGGCACATGCTACCTGTCTGAGCAAGGGCTGCACTTGAAGTCCATGAATTTGGGGGCCTGGTTTTGGGGGTGCTTTCCCACCACCTGACTCCAAAACTGGTTCTTCCTAAGTTTTGAGTCCAAGTGAAGATGGGCAGCTTCCCTGAAGCTGGTCTTCTTGCTCTTCCTTCTTCTCGGACTCATCCATCTTCATCCCTCTCACTGAACTAACTGCCGTGTATCGTATCTGAACCCCACGTGACTCCTCTTGCTCTCCATCATGGAAAACAAGGCCCGAAGCACTCAGTTCTGGGGCTCCTCATAAGGTCATAGCAGGCTTGATTGCATGCAAACAGTGTTGCACTGCTGCCTGCGGACTCACAGCCCCGGAGGAGGCCTGGCACCCTTCTGACTTGGCTTCTACATGGTCCAGGTCCCAGTTTCCTGCCCTAACAATCAGGAGGATGTGGCACCCCATACCCAGCCTGAAGAGTATATCTCATTTTTCCACTTCCTGCCACCCCAGGACTGTGACGAGTTCTTTTCCATCAGCCACAATCCCTTCAGCAGTAGGCCTCCTTTTGCCAAAGCGCCCTCATAGAGCAGGAGAACAGGGTTAGGGCAGGAGTAGGAGGGAGCGCAGGGAGTGAACATTGGTTGGAGTTTTCCTCAGTGTTGTGCAGCTGCAGTCACAGGGGAGCTACACATGGCCAGCATCAAGCCAAAAAACAATTTTGGCTTCGACCTGAGGCCATGGGATAGGGGTCAGGCCTGGCCAGCGCCTCTGCCTCCTTGTCCTCTTGTGGCACCAGAAGCTCCTCCATCCCCATGTCCCAGTAGCATGTAGCAGGCAGCTGGCCAGAAGTATCTACAAGCAGCTGCAGAAGTGTCTTGCAGCTCATCAGAATTAGGCCTGAAATGGATGGGCCTAGGTGTACAGCTAAGGTATGTGGGTCTTGCGAGTTGGGCTCTAGTTCCAGGGGCTGGGCCACCTTCCTTTATGTACAATATTTATGATAAAGGCCAGTGACCTGCAGGAGGTGCTAAGCCTGAGGCCAGGTGCCCATTCTTCAACACTTGTTCAGGACATCTTTGCTGCCTTCCATTACCAGCCCTTGACTTTTTGGGAAGTTGAGTACAATATTCAGGGGGCTCTGGGCATACGGCCCAGCACCTAGGGTGGTCATCTGTCCAGCTCAGGCAAGGCGTCCAGGAAGTTGCCTGGCTTTCTCCTAACACCAGCTTTGTCCTGATGATAAGAAGGGCCTAGTGTAGTGGGACACACCTGTAATCCCGGCTACTTGGGAGGCTCAGACAGGATTGCTTGAGCCCAGGAGTTCAGGGCCAGCCTGGGCAACGTGGGGAGACCCTGTGTGAAAATAAACATTTTTAGAAAGGGCTGAGTATGTAGCTCAGTGGTAAAAAGTGCCGCTATGTTCATTTCCCGGTTCTTTAAAGATAAGGGAAAAGGAGAAGGAGGAGAAAATATTCTACCGATGAATAAAAATTACCAATGAGGTGGGTATTGTTTTTAAAAGAAACTTAACTTGCTACACAGGAAGGAAGTAGTAAAAGCGAAATTTCAATACAAGGCTATGCTTCCGTGGTTCTGGCTCCCGCATCTGCAGCTTGTCTGCAAAGAAGGTTCTCCTCAATCCCCTTCTGACTTCCTCATCTCTTTTTTTCTTCCCCTGCCCTTTTCCGCTTCTCCCAGCCATGCCATCTCTGCTCTGTGTCCTCCCCTCTGCCCCCACTCTGCCCCTGCCTGGGCTGGAGCAAGCCGGCCGCCGGCAGCCAGCTCACTCCCTTGGCTGACTGGGGGAGCTCAGCTTCTCCAGACACATGCCTTTTTTTTTTTTTTTTTTTTTTTTTTTACCAGCACAGATAAGGTTTCACCAACGGGGCAGTAAACAATTTATTTCTGAGTCTGAATCTGAAGGGGGGAAGCCTGGGAAGCCTTAGAATTCAGCCTGCTAAAGCAAAAAGGAGGAGGAAGACTGTGTCCTGTCCACGCATGGGTGCATGCATGTGGGGGTCGAAGGACGACCAGCCAGCCCTCCTCGGCAGAGTGGAAAACAGTGGGGGTCTTCCTGGCCCTTCTGCCCCCTGAGGCGAGGAAGGAACATGATCAAAGGAACCGGGATGTGGTAATTCCCACCTCCTCAGCCTCTGCAGTACAGTCATTACTGCTGAAAAATTCTCTATGGGAAGTCACTTCTCATCACCAAATCTACTGAGCACTTTCTCAACGTAACTGATGTCACAACATGTCACCCAGTTGATCACCCCCTCTTGTTGTCAATACTCTCTTCTGTTGGGTTTTTCTGCCCCTCTCCTCCCTAGATATCCCTCCTGTCTCTCTAAGCCACCCTGCTCAGCCTTGTAGCAGATTTTTCTCCTTTGGTCATTCCTGGCAATCTCCATAGGTTCCATTCTAAGTCCTCTCCTCCTCCTTGGTAAGATCTGACTCTAGGCCAGATGACCCAATGTTATGAGTGTTGTGACCATCTGCCAAATCTTCAATGAACTCCACTCCAAGCTTAACCTCGGAGCCCCAAGATTCATCCCTGCGCAACAGCTGTCTCAATCTGGATGGCTTGTGAGCCCTTGGAACTCCAATGGTCGGCCAAAAACTCAGTTAACCTCCAAACATTCCCTCAGCTTGTGTTTTCTATGCCAGTAACAGGTACCAGTAGTTACTGTCTTATGCAGCCAGAATCTTCTTGGACACCTCCCTCTCTCTCCCACCTATAACTGATCATTTTTCACACCCTAAAGGTGCCAGAGAGGCTCCATGTCTCTCCATATCCACTGCCACAACCCTAGTCCAATCCTCCATCATCTATCACCTGGACCCAACAACAGCCTTCTTGCTGGGCTCCCTGCTTCCATTTTTGACCCTCTGTAATCCAGTGATCATCCAGGGGCCAGAAGTATCCCACAAATTACACACCAAGTCACATCCCTCCCCGGCTTAGCAGATTTCAGCATCTCTCTAAGGAGCCCCAAGAATAAGCCCAAACTCTGCTTGGCCTGATCCCAGCCCATCTGCCTAGTCACACTCCTGCCATGACCTCCTACCCCAAACCCACCTGAGTCTTCCCCTCTTCTCAGGCGCTGCTCACTCAGGGCCAGCTCTTGGTCACGTTGTCACTCACTCTCTAGACTACAACAATACTGAGCTTCTTTCTTTTCCGTCAGGGGTAGACAGCCAGCTCTTTTGGAACAAGGCCGAGGCCAGAATAGGTGTCAGTGGTGAGGAGTAACCTCTAGATATGGACAAGGGTGTCCATGGTGGAGCTGGAATTAAAGACAGACTTCTGAAATGTCATGGAGTCCCTGCTCATTCTTGAGCCCTGCAGATTCTGAGTGCTTGAAACCTGGGTACTTCAGCTGGGGCCTGATGAAGGTTGAGGATATCACATCCTCCATTTGGGAGAGAGGTGGTAGTATTTAGGGTTTCCTCTAACATCCCAGGGGCCAAAGTGATCTCATTTCAACCCAGTCTCCTAGTATCAGCAGTCATGAAAGTTGCAGCCTAGAACTGGAAAAACACAAAGACACAGGTGGGTTCTTTGTAGGAAGCTGAGGAAGGTCTCACATGAGCAGGCCCTTGCCACGGGAGGCACTCAGAGAGGGACTGGGGCAGGCAAGGCAGCGACAGAAACAGAGAGAAGGAAAAACACAGGAAGACCTGGAGTAAAAGTGAGATAAATGGAGGAAAGACAGAGGCAAAGAAGGGCTGGGGGAGAAAACAGGAAAAAGATGGAGAGGTAGCTGGAATCTGAGGATGAAAGGCAGATGCAGAGATTGTAGCAGAGGTGGCAGAAAGGAGACAGAAAAGGGGAGTATGAAACTACACAGAGCAAGATACAACAAGAATAGACAAAAAAAGAGGAGAAAATTGAGTAAAGATGAGGAGGCAGAAGGGAAAAGTGGAGACTGAGAAGAGAAAATTGGAGACTGAGAGATAAAAATGGGAAACAGGAGGGTGATTGCAAAACCTGTGCATAATAAAAAAAAAAGGGCTCATGAGAAAATAAATATATAAGTCATAGAAACTGCTGGAAGAATTCCCAGCTCAGACAGCCCTCACCCAATGCCGCGGCCTGAGCAACCAGCCCTGCCCATCTGTCCTCATTCTCAGATAGCTCCATGAGGAAGTTCTTCCTTATTGTCTGAAGCAGGCCAGGGTAGATGGGATGGGAGCCCAGGGCAAGCTACCTGGGCTGGCTTCAGTTTCTAGAAGTATCAAGTCAGCCTGGGAGTGAGGAGAGTCTCTAGGCAAGTGCATGGGGGAGACTGTTACTCCCACACACCCATAATAAACAGGAAAGGCAGGGGCAGAAGCGGAGCTGGGGCTTAGGTGAGAGGCCACGGCTGGGGGGAAGTAGAGCAGAGCTGGGGTGAAACAGAGAGCAGGTCCTGGACAGTTGCTGGGAAGATCCTACGAGCGTGCATAGCTCAGCCTCCGCTGTACAGTTGAAGGGGGGATAGGACTGTGTTGGAGGAAGTCTTCAAAGCGCCACCATGCTGCCTGGTTGTTCCCTTAGTCTAGTGGTCTGGGCAGCAGGATATGGAGGGTGCTGGATTTGAAGTCAGGTGACTGGCTTTGGAAGGCCACCCCACTGTTTCTTTGCTGTGTGGCACCAAGTATCTGTTTCCTCATCTGGAAAACGAAGACAATAACCTTGATTTCAAATGATTGGATGGTTTCATGTAGTAACAGGGTAAATACACCAAGAGGCCCCTTGTTTAGTTCTGTTGCTAGGACCATGTGGAATAGATCCATTTGCTTTCTCCTCCTGTTAACAGCCTCTCAAAGGGCTAATGACAAAGACTCAGGCACATGCTGTCTGTTTTTTCAGTGCTCGGAATTGAACCCAGGGCCTTGTACTTGCTAAGGAAGTGCTCTGCCACCCTGTCCTCTGGTGAGTTCTGAACTAGCCACCTAATGAAAGAAGATAGCGTGAGGAGAACGCTGGGAGGTATGCGGTAGGAGAGCTTAGGTAGGCAAAAACACCAATTTTCAGGCAGCTGTTTAAAGACTAGCCCTGAAAGAGACATTTGGTCCAAACCACGTTTCTTTTGCTAAATTAAAACCTCCCAGAAAGCTACAAGGAAAACCTCCTAAAGCAGGCTCTCCCTGAGCAGACAGTTTATGGGGTGGAGCATGGGGGTGGGCACCAACCGTAGCCACTTCTCCACCCCCAAGAATGATGCACAGGGAAGGCCACTTCCAAGAAAGTCCTCAAAAGGCTGGAGCAACCCGGCCTCAGGGTCAGACTCCACCCCTTGCCCTGTGGGATGAAAGAACAGGAAGGTTCCTTAGACAGCTAGGCAGGACAGGGCATGGGGACAGCTGGAGGAGAAACTCAGCTGAGTGTTAAAGACCAGAACCTGGGAAGTGCCAACATAGAGGCCCAGGAACAGAGGAAAGGTGACCTAGAAACAGCAAAACAGCAGGGCTCCTCAGTGGGGACCATAGTGGGAAGAACCATTAATTCTACAGCCCCACCAGCCCTTTCTCTGGACCCCTGTAGCGTATCTCTACTTGCCAGGGCCCCCGCCATGTTTTAGCAGGCAGAGCCTAAGCTTTCCTGGGAGGTGGGGGCCTGTGGAGAGAGGAGAGAAGGATCTGAGTGGGGGAGCGGTCCTGAAGGGAACGAGGGAGCCCGCGGGGAGAAAGGGGGCTGGTGAGGCCCTCCCCCTAGCAAGCACTTCAATAATCTGATTTCCATAAAGAGAACTTTCCCGGCCATAAAGTTTTTATTGAAACTCCCAGCAGCCTGATAAAAGCATAATTCCACTGACCACAATCTACCTAGGAATAATTCCAGGATATTAGGCTGAAACTTAGCAAAGCTATCCCTTCTGGAAGGCTGCTCTGCTCCCCTTCCCCCCTTTCCCTCTCCTCCAAGGGGCTCAACTATGGGCCATCCATAGTCTGTGGGGAAAATCTTAGTTCAACCCTTAAAATACGCCCAGGTTTGCAGGCCTGGGACAGAGAAAAAGGGGCCCTGGGCCAGGAGTAGAGAAGTGTGTGGCATTTTGGCACTTCCTGGGCCTGCCATGACCTATTCCAGACCTGTTGCTTTTAAAAGCCCCAGACAGGGACTCTATTTAGAGTTGAAGTCTCCAGAGAGCCAGCTGAAGCCCAAACCATCAAAGAAAATCTCCAGGTTCTATGGGTCCACAGGACTTGCTTTTGAATCCTGGCTCTACCGCTTACTCACTCTGCAACCTTAGGCAAGTCATTTATCTTCTCTGATTTCCAGCTTTCCTTATGCTTATTAAAAGTGTTACGGGTGCCGGGTGTGGTGGTGTATGCCTGTAATTATAGCACTCTAGGAGGGTAAGGCAGGAGGATGTAAGTTCAAGTCCCTCCTGGACAATTTAATGACTCAGTGAGACCCTATCTCGAAATCAAAAACAAAAACGAGCTGAGGATGTATCTCAGTGTTAGAGCAACCCTGAATTGCACCCCAGTGCCAAAAAAATTTCAAGGATAATAAAAGATGGTGACACACCTTCTGTGAAGTGTCTAGTATGGTGCCTGGGACAATCGTCCACCCAGTTTCTTCACCTCAGTGATCTGCTCCCACTTCCTCAGGCCCAGAAGGGGCTTCCTGGTGGGATAAGGTATTCCTAGGAAAAACCCTCTAGGGATTAACTCTCTCTGCGAGTTTGGGCAAGTCATTTTTTCCACTCGGAGCCTCAGCGTCTCCATGTTAGATGAGAATAGATGGATATGGTATCTAAGTAGCATCCTTATCATGAATTTGTATGACTCAAACTGTCCAAAATTCTTATTATTCAAAACTATTTGTTTGTGCATTCATTCAACAAGTATTTAAAGCACCTACTACACTGAGCATTGCTCTAAATGCCTGGAATAGAGCATTTAGAAAGTCAGACAAAAATTGCCACTTCATAGAACTTCATGAAATCAATCAACAAAATCAATCAATACCATCAGCAGTATGTTGGCAGATCTAAGGAGGAATATCAAGTAAGGTAGAGAGAGAACAAGGTTGGTGAAGGGCAGGGCCTACAAGTTTTAGGAGAATAGTAAGACCTGAAGTGGCAATCCATGTGCGGTGGCATACTTCTGTAATCCCAACTACTAGGGAGACAGGAGGATTGAAAGTTTGAGTCCAGCCTAGGCCACGTAGCAGGACCCTCTCAAAGAAAAAAGACCGGCAGTGAATGTGAGGGCATATCATACAAGTATCTGGAAAACAGTATTCTAGGCAGAATGGATTTGTTGAGCTCTCCCAAGTCCTGAGGTGTGAGCATTGCTGGCTCTGGAGGAAGGCAGGTGCTGGGGAGGGTGTGAGAGCAGCCGAGCTTTAGCAGAGATTTACTTCGTACAGAGTCCCATAGGCTGTTACAAGGGCTTCATGTTTTTATTCTGAGTGAACCGGGGAATTTGCAGAAGGGTTGTTAGTAGCAAAAGGATATAATCTGACTTCCGTTTTAAAAGACCACCCTGGCTCCTGATTACAAGATTGATTGATGATGGAGGAGAGACAGTAAGAAGCAGAGACCAGCCAGGATGTGACAATGGCGATTCATCAAGGATTGGTAGAACTGCTGCTGGAGCACAGACAAGGTGCCCCCAGCAAATACACACACAGCTCTTCATCAAAGAGTGGACAATTGTGGGTTCCAGGCATTTAAGGAAATCTCTGTCTAATCACGAGATGATCACTAACTTAACCAAGCATACACTCCAGTAGTCACATATGAAACAGAATACATGCTACAGAATTCCTTTGGAAATGTCACCAAAAAATGAAAATATACCAAACAAGATACAAACCCTAGGAAGGGGACAAGTACTGAACCACTCAAATTTGCTACATTATTTGAAATATCTAGTTTTCAACAACAAGATTGAGACATACAGAGAAACAAAGCATGGCCCATACTCGGAAGGAGGGGAAGAAATCAATGGAGACTCTCTCTGAAGTAGCACAGAGGTTGGGTTTACTAATACTTTACCTCATCTATTATTAAAATATTCAATGAAAATCAATTAATATATCCATCATATCAGTATACTAAAGAAGAAAAATAGGATTGTCAATAGATGCAGAAAAATTGCTTGATAAAATTCAATGCCAATTCATGCTTAAAAATCTCTCTTGAAAAGGAATATAAAACCCTCACAACTAACGTTTCAATGGTGAGAAACTGGACATTTTCCTGCTAAAATTGGGAAGAAGGCCAAGATGCCTGCTCTCCCCACTCCTATTTGGCGTCATACTGGCAGGCCTAATTAATGCAGTAAGACAAAGAGGGGAATAAAATTGTTCTGGATTGGGAAGGATGACATAAAATACATTTGTTCACAGATGGCATGATGGCCTTGAACAATAGTGTAAAGAGTCCACAGATAACTCTTGCAATTGATAAGCAATTACAGCACAGTTGTAGGATACACCTATACATCCAAAGATTGATGAAAACAGGTCTAAATAATTAAAAGTCATCCACATTAGAAAGGAAACAGTAAAATTCTTTTTATCCATGATGACATATTCTTTTTTGTGGTATGAGGGATTGAACTCAGGGTCTTCACACTGAAAGCTGTGTATCTAGTCAATTATTTTTATTATTTTTTTTTATTTTGAGACAGGGTCACATTAAATTGCTAAGTTGCCCACACCAGGATCAGGATTGGGATGCTCCTGCCTCAGTCTGTTAGCACTGGGAGCAATTTAGCCAGAACCTGTCTGAAAATTAAAGAAAAAATTAAAGGGCCACTATGCACATCTGACATGGTACTATAAATAGAAACACTAAATATTTCAAAAAAAAAGTTATTTGAACTAAAAAATTCAGCCGAATTTCCAGGCACAAAGTCAACAAAAAATGTTGTGTGTGTATACACTAATATTGAACAACCTGTAAAATAATTAAGAGAAAATTTCTATTTATAACAGCATCAAAGTGAGTAAAATACTCAAGTGTAAACTTAACTAAGATGGTAAAAGAGTTATACACTGAAAACTGCAAAATGATGCTAAGAAAATTAAGAAGAAAATGTTAGCCTATGTTCATGAATTGGAAGATTTAATATTGTGAAGATGGCAAGATTATCCAACAGATCTACAGATTCAGTGCAATCCCTATCAAAATGCCAATAAGGAGGTTGTCTTAGTCATTGATTGCTGAGACACAATATCCAACGTTCACAATTTGAGAGAGGGAAGGTTTATTTTATCTCACAGTTTCAGAAGGTTTCAGTCTCTTCATGGACAGCTTGTAATGGTGGAAAGTTCTGACAAAGGCCTAGCTGGAGAAAAACTGTTAATACCATGGCAGACAGGAAGCAGAGTGTGACAGGAAGAGTTGATCTAGCATATACCTTTCCAGATCATGTCCCAGTGGTCTACCCATTTCAAGCCAAGGCTCAGTGATCCACCCCTTCCAAGTAAGCCCCACCTCTTGTAGCACAGAGAATCAATGGGTTAACCTCCATGATTAAATTACCTTCTAAACATGAGACTTGGGGGGAATATTCAGATCTGTACCCTAACAGAGGTGTTTCATTTTGTTCATTTTTCTTTGCAGAAATAGAAAAATCCATCTTAAAATTCATATATAATTTCAAGGGACCCTGAGTAGACAAATAATCTTGAAAAAGAACAACATTGGAGGACTCACACTTCTCCATCTCAAAACTTCTTACAGATCTACAATAATCAAAGCAATAAGAATACTGACCTGAAACAAATCTTCGTGTATATAGTTAAAAGCTTTTGGCAAGGGTGCTAAAACATTCAAAGGAGAAAAGAGCAGTCTTGTCAGTAAATAGTTCGGGGAAAGCGGATATCCACATGCAACTCATTACATCGGACAACTTACAAGTCTGAAGAGTCCAAAGAGTCAAAACGGTTGCCCACAGGTATAGTCCAATCGTTGCTCAGATATGAGATTGAAGATCACCAGTCTGAGATTGTAGGACAGCTGGTATGAGCCTGTGCTGTGGATCCATGTCCAAAGGTGATCTGAAGCAAAGGCTGGGGGTGTGGCTCAGCAGTTAGAGCACTTTTCTAGCAAGCACAAGACCCTGGGTTGGATTCCTCAGTACCACATAAGCCTGGGAGTGGTGGTGCATGCCTGTATTCCCAGCATTCCACTCAGGAGACGGAAGCAGGAGGACTGCTGTGTGTTTGAGATCAATCTGGGCTACATAGTGAGTTCGGTACCAGCTTGAACTACACAGTGAGAGCCCATTTAAAAAAAAAAAAAAAAAGACTGGAATGAATTTGTGATGGAGATCAGCTGTGTGAAGACTAACATGAATTATCCTGAAAATGCAGCTCCTTAGAGACAGAAGGGTTGAAGTTGCATCCCTCCCTCCCATGTGAGGGTGTGCAGTGAGGGATAGGGGGTGAATGACAATGGGTGGGGTTTCTTTTTAGGTAGATGAAAACGGGCTGAAATTAGATAATTGTGATGGCTGTATAACTCTGAATATATTTTTAAAAATCACTAAATTGTGCTCTTCAAAATGGCTAATTTATGGTTTGTGAATTATATCTCAATAAGATTCTTATTTTCTAAAAGGTCACTCAGAGTTTTGTTTCCTTGTGAAGTGGTCTTGAGTTTCACAGCATGGTCAAGAGGCGGGAGGGAGAATTGACGGAGTGCCACTCACTGAGTGCCTCCCACAGGCCAGGCACCGCACTGGGCATTTCCCACACCTTCGCTCAGAGGGATCTAGGGCTAACTCTGTGGGGAAGGAGTTCCCGCCTCCATTCTGCAGCTGGTGAAACTGAAGCACTTGGCAGGAAGAGCAGAGGCGGGATTTAAACCCCCGGTCTTTATTCCTTCTCTGCCCCTCCTTCTCCTGCCTTTCCTCCTCTCCTTTGTCCTCCTCCAGGACCTGGCTGGCTATGGAGCCACCACAGACAATCCTGTCCCTTGGCCCATCTCCCTGGAGAAGTGGTGGAGAGGGTGGGTACTGCCAGGTCTCAGTGTCCAATGCATGGTCATCTTGAGCTATTCTTCCTGGGCTGGGCTGGGTCGGGGGGTGGCAGAGGAGGATGTGCAGATGAGCTCAGCCCTGGCTGGTGAAAATCTGTCTTGAGCTGCAGACTCCCTGGCTTGGTGTATATTTATCACAGGTCGCAGGGAATTTCCCAACCAGGAGATCAATACCTGTTCATTATTCATGGTGAGCCAAAGTTGGGGGCTAACGCGGGTAGCAACTAAGCTTGAAGGCTCCTGAGAGCAGTCCCTCCCTGTTACAGTGCTCCCCCTCCCCCTTACCCTTGCTCTGTTCAAGCACCGCTGGGTGCTTCCCCACTGACCTCATTTATGTACACTATCTCACGAGTAACTTGTAAGGTTGATGGAATCTCTGGTCTACTGGGGCGCAGAAATTCAGGGATCCATGCGAGGTCACACAACTAGTAAGTTCCAAGCTGGATTTCAAACTGAGGAGGGAAAGAGCATCATTGGTCAAGACCCCTCTAAGGAAGTGACATCCCCTTTGCAGACTCAGTTTATCTCCATCACTGTGTATCCTCTGTCACCTGCCATTCCGGCCTGCCTGCCTCAGCCAAATCACCTTCTTGAGCTCTCTGAGGACACTCTTTCAAGCTATCCCAGCAAGGCATGCTGCTATTCTGATTTGATAAATGAGAAAACTGAGGCCAGGAGACAAAAAAAACCACTGAGCATCACATCAGCAGCCGGGCCATAACCAGAGTCGAATTCCTCTCCCTTCCAGCTGAGCATTTTCTCCACAGTACATCCAGTTTTCCAGATCATCTTGGCAAGTTTGGATGAAGGCCATTAACCATGTCCTACTTGCAAGAACACAGGACTCAGTGAGGTGTCTCTACTCCAACAGCTTCCTCCAGTGAGAAGCTGCTCTATAGGTTCATTGGCTTGTCCCTGCCCCCACCCCTGCTGTGCCAATTCCTGCAGAGGTGTAGAAGAGACCTCAGGGAGCACCAGTTCTCAGGTAGGTGGCAAGAGCCTCCTTCAGATGCTGGTCTTGGCCCCCATTGTTTTGTTTTCCTGCTGTCATGGCCTTTTCTGGCAGTGATAGGCACCTTACTCCTCCTTTCCATGCCTCCCTCAAGATCCAGGCTACTGCCTGGAGTCAGGCAGTCCTTGGAAACCCCATCCTCCATCCTTCATCCCCAGAGATAGCTCAAATGACCATTAGGCCCTGAGCGGACACAGCAGCGGTAAGCAAGGGCCCAATGCAGGAAGCATTTTGTTCTCTGTTAATTGGTTTTCCGATAGTCACCAGAGAGGGCCTGAGGCTTATAAGGGAAATAACCACATCAGTTCTCCATGGCAGCTTTTTCATGGGCAGAAACCTAAAATGCTTCGGGCTTGGTAGGCAAGCCGGCACCTAGACGGCTCACACAACACGGCAGGGGAGGCAAGAGGATTTCACATTTGGCCTTAGTCTCACAGAGTCCTGTCTGTCAAGTCTCCCCAGGAGGAGAAAAGGGGCTTGGGAGCCTGAGGTTGAGGGGCACCTTGTGATTCAGTCCACGTTTCCAGATCCGACTGCTCTGACACCCTGGGCTCTGCCTGTTCTCGCTGGTGGATGCTGAGTCCCCCTCACCAACTCAGACTCTAGGCCCTTATGGTACATCTGCTTTTCTACCTTCTCCCGTTGTACAGATGGAGAAGCTAAGACTCAGAAAGGGAAAAGAGTCTATTCCATAAATTAGGAAAAGAGCTGAAATAAAGCTATACACACTTCACACCCCTATGCCACACCCTACCTGTGTTCTAGACTTTAGCTTAGAGATACCATCTCACAGAAGGTATAGTGGCACACTCCTAAAATCCCAGTCTCTGGCAGGCAGAGACAGGAAGATAGTGAGTTTGAAGTCAGCCTATGAAATTTAGTAAGACCTTGTCTCAAAATAAAACAAAAAAATAAAAGGAGGTTGGGGTTGCAGATTAGTGTGAAGGTCCTGCTTTAAATCTCTAGATCTCAGAATTAAAAAAAAAAAAATAAACTTATTGGCTTTACTTCTATTTTCTCAGCCCCAGTATTTGGTGCTTAGTAAGTGATTAAAAACTATTTTTATTTTCTTAATTAATTTTTGTGGTACCGGGAAGTCAACCCAGGGCTTTTGCACTGAGCTATACTTCCAGCCCAACTTTTTATTTTTAATTTTGAGATACAGTCTCACTAAATTGCCCAGACTGGGCTCAAACTTGTAATCATCCTGCCTCAGCCTCCCAGAGTATAGGGATTATAAGCCTACACAGTAACTGGTCGTAGGCCAGTCATTTTCTGTTGCGAGAAGCACCTTAGAGATATGCTGAGGTTTAGAGAATCCTGATGATTTATTTCAGGTGGACTGGCCTCAGCTTCAAGCCTTGGCCTTGAAGTCACCTAGAGTCTCCCGGCACCCAGGGCTTTACCTGCACTACTGTCTCACTCATTCTTATCCCCTCCTGTCTGTCTTTGCTTTCATTTGAAGGTCAGGCCTGTTCAGAGCCCAGCATAAGACTCAGGCCACCTAAGAGTGGTTCTCAATTGTACATGACAAGCTGTCAGAGCTCAGAGGCCCTTGGACATGAGACCAGCTTGGAACAACAGGTACAGGGGACAAGGCAAGGAATAAGTACCTGCATCTCAGTTCTTCTCCATCTCAGATCAGCACAGCTCACTTCCAGCCCAGCTAATATCCTGAGAGACCTCCCTGCTGGGCCAGGGCCTAAGGCAGACATGAGAGGGGAAGGCAGAATTGTGAAAACAACAGCTATAACATTATTACCAGCAGCAATTGTCTGCCGATCCCTGTTCCAGGTTCTTTATAAAGTATTTCATCCTTATAATGGCACTATAAGGTCAGATGAGAAGACTGAGACTTAGAGAGGCTGAGTAACATGCCCAGGGTCATACAGGCAGCAAATCGAAAGCCAAACCCAAGCAATCAGAACCCCTAAACCCAAGCTCTGCCAGCCAACAATTTAAAACAGCTAGCAATGACCTCAGAGGCTTGGGTGTTGGGGCGTATTCCGGGGTCCTTCTCCTCATCAGCTCTGCTTCTACCAAACCTCACTTGCTAGGTCCTATCTTGCGTTCGTCTCTCTCCTTATGTCTCCCACCCTGAAGATTCCTCAGGTCTCTCCTTGTACTGTTCCCATGCCTACTCCCAGGGATAAGGACTTTGCAGTTCACAAGTCCTACAATTACTGCTTCGGCTGGGCCTAAGAGTTATTTGAGCACTCCTGTAACTGCCACTGCCTGCATCAGGCCTAGGCTTGCTGTGGCCTTCAGGCACTGTCTTGGTGAATTTAGATTCATTTACTGGGGTCTCCTTGGCACCCAGATCACTTTTTCCAGCGATCGCCCTCCCTGACCCATAGGGGTTGAGAGACGGCATCAGTGAGTGTGCAGATGTCCATCAGTTAGTGCCATTCGAGCCACCTGCTTGGGCTCACATCCTGTTCAGGGAACCAAGTCACAGATGCCAACTCTCAAATTTAGTCTCACAGACAGAGGTTGGACTCATCCAGGATGATAAGGGAGTTGGCCTTGAAGGGAGGTAGAGCTTGTGCAGGATGGATACAGGGAGGCATTCCTAATGGCAGGCACAGCACACACGAAGGCCTGGCAGGTGCTGCATCTGTATCTACTGAATTGCAGCCTCAGGAATATGCAGAGTCCCTCCCTTCTTTGTCAGGTCCGAGCGCCTCAATTATCGGGACAGGATTCGAATTGCTTACACATCTGCTTCCCTCAGCCATCAGACTAGGAGCAACACTAGGACAGGAACATGTCTTGATAAACATGATTTACTGACAGCTGACCAGGGGCTGGCAATATTATGTGTTTTTTTTTTTTTTTAAGACAGTGTCTCACTGTAGCCCAGACTGGCATTGGACTAATGGCAATCATGTTACATGTTACTTTTCCATCATTCCAAAGTGTCATGTTGTCTCTTAAAGGGCAAATGCCCAGGGTCCTATCTGGGTTCTAGGCTCTAGTGGGCTCAGTGCTGGTGCTAACAGTAGGAAGAAATGAGGAATGAGTGTAGACTTTGGCGACTAACCTTGGCCACCAGGCTGGGGCCTCATGGTATTCAGGAGTGGGATATGGAGGGGTATGTGTGCACCTATCTGCCAGGCCCCATGGCAGCTGGCTCAGACTCATGGGGACCTGTGCGGTGGGCATGATGGAGCCTGGGGCTGAGTTTTCTAGTGTTTCCCACGGACAAGGGGGAAAGCCATTAGCTTAGCTCTGCTCCTCTCCCCAGGCTTCCCCTTGGTGTATCCTGTTGCCCCCCCACCCCCACCCCATTTCACTTCTTCCCAGCTCCTGTTCCTTTCCTAATCCCAAATGAAATCTCATCAGCATATTAATAGGACATTATGTTTTCTAATGAGGATCCAGAAAACATTTATGGAGCCTATTAAAGACAGCTCCACCCCATTAACCAGCCCAGAGTCCTCCCCTGGGGATCTTTAGGTGGGAGGAGGGAAGGAGGATTCTTTCTCTGCCAGCCTGAAGAGAGGGAAAGCAGGTGGGAAGAGAGCCATGGAGAGGGGAGCCAGCGTCAGTCCCCTACCCTGCACATTCAGCTTTCATTTTCTTCCTGACTTCCCAGATAGTTGAGAGTGGGGCCAACAGAGGCCTGACACTCCTGCCGGCCTAGCCCCACAAGGCATCTCAGAGTGAAGTCAGCACCAGGCCCACTGCACTCGCTGGAACCCTGTCCAGGCTCTGGCCCAGCCCTAGCCCTAATCTCACCCAGCTCAGCTCGGGGGAACTCAAGGCTTGCCGCACTGCCACTAGTCTCTTCTGTTTCACTTCATTCAGACACAACTCAAATCACAACTATGAACAAGGACCTGCATTCATTAGGCTATTGTGTGCCACACACCACGTGGGACATTTACCCACCCAAGATTGCACTGACTCCGTAAAACAGCTACAGAAACAGAGAAGGTTCAGAAAAGGGAAACAACTAGGCTGAGGTCACGTAACAAATCTGGTATTCCAATTTCTTTCTGATTTCAAAACTCCATACTCTTTCCATTATGCCATGTGGCTTACTTATCACCCTCCAGCATAAACAATGCTCCATGCCCTGGCCTTCACCTCCCAACTTCCCATTTCTTCCCGGAGGCTGGGCATTGTGGAAAACATGAGATCGCAGGATAGAAAAATCTAAGCAAGGAGCGAGTGGGGATGGCACACATCTGTAATCTTACCTACTCAGGAGGCTGAGACGGAAGGATGGTGAGTTCAAGGCCAGCCTGGGCAATTTAGTGAGATTCTATCACCTCATAGTAAAAATGTAGTTGAGGCTGGTGGTGCAGGCCTGTAGTCCCAGTTCTAAGAAGCTGAAGCAGGAGGATCACTAGTTTGAGCCCAGTGAGTCAATTTAACAATTTGGTGAGATCCTGTCTCAAAATAAAAAATAAAAAAATAGGCTGAGAATGTAGCTCACTGCAAAAGCTCTGGGCTCGATCCTTAATACCACAAAAAATGTAAAGAACAAAGAAACAAACAAACAAAAGTGTAAAAAGGGCTAAGGCCCTTGTCTAGCATGTGTGAGGCCCTTGGTTCGATCCTCTGTACCAACAAACGGAGCCACAAGGTTGCCCACTCTGTTATCGAGTATGAGAGGAGAGCATGGCACGCATCTACCAGAATGCTACCCAAATGTGAGAGTTATTTCCGGAAGCCAAGCTGTGGAAGCATTCTGTGTCCACAGGCAGGCAGGCAAACAAGGTGCCCAAGGAAGCTGACCCAGGCTAGTACCCTGGACACGGGAATGGAGGAACAAGAAGGGATCTGAGATATTCTTTGGAAGGCATTTCTCAGGGTTCTATAGTCCTTGACTCTTGGCTCTACGAACAGGAAGTTGACAGGAAGGTCGCCACCCTCTGCTAATGTACACTTTGCCCTACTCTTCCCTTCAAAAACTACTCCAACAACCCAGACCTCAGTCACGGCAAGCGTACCCTACCCTTGGGGCTCTTTCAGTTGTTCGTGTTTCTTTGCCTGAATAACTCACTCTTCCTCTGCTGTCCTCAGGCCAGCTCCTTCAGTGCCTTTGGTTTCTGAAGTGGCTGCCAGGTTTAAGTTTCTATTCGTAACTCTCCTCCTGCAGAGCAAGGGGAGTGGGACTCACACCCCTGACTACTTTCTTCTTCAACACCCCTATTACCTTCTAACTTGCCCTGCGATTTCCTTGTTCACCTTATCCATTATGACCAACTCCCTCTGGAACGCGAGCTCCATGAAGACAGAGATTTTCGTATTGCTTGCTGCTCAGTCTCAGGCTAAAAAGAACAATGCCTGGTAATAAATAAGCATTGATTGAATGAATGAAATAACCCCAGGACTCCTTGAGTTCAGGCTTAAGCTTGAGTTCTCTCTGTCCAGGTTAGACCTTTTTTGGAAGGAAAATTCTGGTATACATTTGGTTGTTTATTTAATTCATTCATTTAACATGCTGTGTGTGTGTGTGTGTGTGTGTGTGTGTGTGTGTGTGTGTGTGTCTACAAGAATGCCAGGCACTGTTCTAAGTATTGGGCTTAGAGAGGAAAATCAGCCAGCTGTGTCTCCGGCTCCCTGCTTTCAATAAGATTTCATGTACAGGTGGGGTGGGGTGGGCCTACAAGAAAAAGCTGATTTAGAAAAGAGTGCAGAGATAAGTAGAACTTAAAACAGTGTGATCCCAATACTAAGGGAGGCTGATGAAGGAGGACTGGAAGTTTGAATCTTATCTAGGCAACTTAACAAGACTCTTTCTCAAAATTTAAAATAAAAAGGGCATGGGGTTAGCTTAGTAGTAGAGCACCCCTGGGTTTAACAACCAGTACCAGAAGAAGAAGAAGAAGAAGAAGAAGAAAACAGTGTGACAAGTCAGGGATTCACCTGTGGTCAGAGAAGGCTTTTGAGAAGAATGACATTGTAACACTGGTGATAACATGAAGCCATCCAGTCCAAATTCTAGAGCAGAACAAGGGCAAAAGCTTAGAGGCAAGATCACAGATCAGGAATAAGAGTTTTTGAACTTGGTTTTCATCTCATGGCCGTTCCCTTTGGGATGGTATCTTGGAAAGCCAGAGTAGTACCACACCTGGAACAAGTATGTTTATATATGTGTGCTACATAAATGTATTTATAGAGTAGGTTACTGCAGTAGGTGCCAGGGCAGATGTCAGGGAACAGTCAGGGCAGGAGATCCCTCCATTTTCCAGGAAAGAAAGACATGGTGGAAAGAGGACAGCACTTGAAGTCCAGAGGATGTAGGTTCCTATCAGGGCTATACGATCAATGCATAAGAAATTTTAGCCAGATCCCTGACATGGGAGGTGAAGGTTAAAGATAACCAGAAATTAGTTCACAAAGAGAGATCAGATGAGTGGGACTTTTCCAAGCTTCCAGCACTCTTTGGGAGTGTGGGACCAATAAAGATCTACATTTCCTGGTGCCAGGCCACAACAATCATAAGATTGGACAAGCTGCTTTTGTGTCCCAATCACATGGGGGGCACAGTCAATCAGCACCTATCCTAGAAGTCAAAAAGTGCCAGGAACTCAGAGAAGCTTTCTTTCTGAGTACATGCACAGCGGTAAGAACTGGGGTTTCTTCTGAGAACCATACAGCTGAGGAAAATGTGGTGTTTCTGTCTTAATAAGTTCTCACACTTGTGGTACCTAATATTAGTGAGTGTCATTTAATCTTTTTGCCAGTATCTCATGGTGCCTAAGTCACTAGAGGCCTGAGAAAGACAGTAATTGATCCATGTAGCCAAACATTTTTCTTTTCTTTTCTTTCTGTGAGGCAGGGTCTCGGTCTGTAGTCCAGGCTGGTTCTGAGCTCACTATGTAGCCCAGACTTGCCTATGAACTCACAGAAATCCTCCTGCCTTAGCCTTTTGAGTACTAAGATTACAGGTGTGTGCCACCATGCCCAGATTACGTGGTGCTGGGGAATCAAACTCATGTACTCAGCACTTGCAAGGTGAGCACTTTAACCACTGAACTATTTCTCCAGCCCAGCTGAGAAATTTCTATCTGAGGTCTCCAAAGGCCCAGAGAAAAAGCAGATGCCAGTTCCATGTGTTTCTCCAATTCTTTGGGAAAGTTATAAAGAACCTAAAAGTAGGGGTTCCAGGCCACTCATCTCCTATAATATCCCTTCCTTCTCTAATCAAGTGTCTTTCCCAATGAGTGACAGAGGGTTGAGGTGAGCCTCAAATATACTCAAAGTTCCCTTCCACCTTAAACAGTAGGGGTACCCTACATCACCTGGAAACACTTTCCCACACACTGCAAAATTTTAGCAGGTATGGCCAGCCCCTTTCCTTTGCTTCCTGCACCGCCTCCTCTCAGTCACAGACATAGCAGCGGAGGCGGCAACAGGTGGCACGGCACTGAAGGTTGTTGGAAAGGATGTTGTGGGTCCTGTGCTAGTTTCTGTCTGGTTCCCCTGCTCGAGAGCAGAGAGGAGCCCAGTTCTCTCCAGTACCCCTGCCTCTGTCTTCCCCTACTATCTCGTTCCTTCATAACCGGGTGGCAGCTCTCCAGACACCGACACACACGTGCTATGCTTCTCAGGTTCCCTGCTGGGCCTTGCCCGGACTGGGGGCTGCTCCCTTCCCCCACTGCCAGCACCAGGGCCCATCCTATCACCCCATCATCCTCACCCTCCCCTCATCTCTCTTACCGCTCTTGTCTCAACTGCTTCCAGCTTGGCTGCATCCCTGTGATAGTAAAGATGTCAGAGACTGAATGCAATGGGCAGAGTATCAGGCCAGAGGCCCAGGAGACAGGGCTGGAGTGAATGCTCAGACCACCCCAACTGGCTCTGGAAGCCACCAGGTGCCTCCCTGACACTGCCAGCCCCTGTGTCACCCTAGGCCCCACAGTCCATAGCCCAGAGCAAAGGCTAAAGAAGAGGTGGGCCCACTTGTAAAAAATATGGCTCCATAATGAAGCTCGTGATGATAGGAAGACTTGGGTTTCCAAGGGATAGGTGCTGCACGAACAGCGCCTCATATATAGACACCACGGCAGTGTTTATGAGACTTTTTCATTCATTTTGCAAACATTCGCTGAGCACAGACCCAATGCCAGGTCCCAATCTGGGCAGAGGGGATACAAGGAACAAGATGCAACCAGAGTCTGGCAAGCTGGCAGCATAGTGGAGAGACTCATGAGAAAATGAGCCGTGATGGTATATGAGGGTCAGAGTCCACTCAGCGATAGAAACAGTGTGGGAGGAGTGCCCAAGCCAGTCAGAAGGAGCGACTGGGCTGTGAGAAGGCAGAGGAACTTCTCAGCAGGGCACCCATTTGAGCAGTCCTGAAGAATTCGCCAGGCCAGGGGCAAACAGCATGGGAAGGTATGCTCTGTATAAAGGGGACAGCCCAAGGAGCCCAGGGGACATTGTGCTTAGCCATAAGAACATCCCAGCAGGCAGGCATTCTGGTTTTCACTTTACAGAAGGCGAAACAAAGGCCCAGGTATTATGATATTGTTTTATCTCTGGGCTGGTGTTACAAGGCAGTTGGAAAAAAAATGGTTTTTCATCTACCTGTTCACTCTTCTCTTCACACACAGCCTGTTGTAGAGACTTTATCTGTAACTCACAATAGAGAAACAGGCTTGGAAAATGGAAGTATCTAGAGAAGCAAGTCCTCAGTTTTCCCAAAGTTTGTCCAAGTTCTCCAAGTTGAAGAGAAGCAACTGGAGGATCAGGGTGCTAAGGGAGGTGGAGCTGTGGAACTGTCCTACAATCTTATTTTTACCCCTGACTCTGCCTAGCATGGCTGGAGCAGAGTTCCAATGAGAAACTACTTGTTCAGATCCCCTTTCAATCTCAGAGGATGGTGGAGTACTGGTATTTTAGTGAGTTGTTCAGAAGCCCTGAATGGTAGCATGAGTGGGGGCTGGGGGGGAGCAGGTGCTAAGAGTGGCAGCTGCAGAGGAAGTGATCCTAGAAGCCCAACCCTCCTCAGCTGCCTGGCCTCTCTCTTTTTACAACAAAGAAATCTGAAGACCCTTGTGCAAAGGAGGAGGACTCAGGGTAAGGGCAGGTGGAGGAGAGAATGACTCCAGGCTGATAAATAACAATAGGTCACAGTCACTGACCGCTTGTAATGCACTGCATCTGATCCCCTTTACTCCCCTACAACAACCCTGTGAGTTAAAGTGCTGTCACTTCAATACATTGAAGGGTATATGATTAAGGAATTTTAAAATTGTATCATGTATGTGATTTTAGCTATCTGTGCCTAATTATTAAATATATATATTTTTTTGTTCATGCGTGAACTCCAAATTCTATAACACATTAGAGACATGGGGTTTGTGGAATCAATGAGCGTCTATGCTCACCCCTTTTTCGGAGGTTCGCCCCTTTTCTAGCTCACCATTGCCTCTTTCTACCGTGTCACTCATGTTGGGGCCTTTTTATGCAGTTATTGAATCATGTGCTCCTCAGTGTATTGAAGTCTGAGATTCGTTTGAAATTTTTTTTGATTGCTGCCTTCTCCATGCTCAATATTGTTCAAATTACGACTTTCAAATGATAAGCAGAATTTCAATGGAATAAAAATAAATAGTGACTAATCAGAAAAAAGTGATGAAATAAAGTGTTGTTAGTGTGCTTTATAGACAAGGAAACTGAGGGTCAAACAGGTGAAGGATCACATAGCAAATAAATGGCAGTTCTAGGATCCAAACCCAGGTTTGCTTGCTCTAGAGGAAACACACGCTTTCCACTGTTTTATACCTTGCACTTAAGACTCAGCCATCTGGAGTTTGGGCCCCCGGTGTCCTGAAGAAGAAGCAGTTCCTCCAGTGTTTCCTTTTCTGTGACCCCTGACTGCTCAGGGTTCCACTGAGGCCTGGGATCCAATCCCTTCTTCCATTGAAACATTAAAACCAACTTGGTAGAGCTAATTACAAGCTTCTCCAAGTGGCGTTTCCAGGCACGGAACTGCAGGTGGGTAGGACAGAGCTGTGGTCCAGGCAGCTGGACCAGAAGGGCTCTTGGTCCTTCCTCAAAGGCCTTAGGCAGGTGTGTCCATCCTGTGGCCTGCCTTTTTTTTTTTGTCCTCTATTTTTTTAACATTACAATACAAATTTTTGAAAAGGAAGTTTAAGTAATTATACGAGTACATTAACTATAATGTATATTTTATATGTTGCCCAAGACAGTTCCTTTTCACATAAAGAAAAAAGCAATCAGAAAGAAGGCAGGTTGGACATCCCACCTTAGAGTGAGAAGAGGTGTGTTTTTTTAAGATACTGTTAGAGTGTAGCCCCTTGAGTTAGGGTTGCCAGATTGAGAAAATAAAATGACAGCATATCCAGTTGACTTTGAATTTCATACATTTCATACAAAGAACAATTATATGCATAAGTATGTTCTTTTTAGTGTAATTGTCCCGTGAGTACCTTATATAAAATGGCATAGTAGTTCCCCATAGCCTACACACATCTTCCCACATACTCTCAATTATTTCTAAATGACTTTTAATACCTAATACAATGTAAATACCTATGATATAACATTGTTTAGGGAGCAGTGACAAGAAAAATGGCTGTACATGTTACATACATATTCAGTTTTTCTTCAAATATTTTTGATTCCCAGTTGGTTGAATCCATGAATGTAGAAACCATGGACACGGAGAGCTGACTATGTAAGTATATTCTACAAAAATATTCACTGTTTACCTGAAATTCAAATTGAACTCAGGTGCCTTGTACGTTATCTGGCAGAGCTAACTGAAATATCAGATCTGCTACTACCGAGCTCTATGGCCTTCGGCAAATGATAACTAACCTTACAGTCACTCAGTTTTCTCATCTGGAAAGGACTACTGAGAAGGCTTTTTAAGTAATAAAGACTGCGAAACATAGCAGGGCATGGTGGCACATGCATGTAGTCCCAGAATTTCAGAGGCTGAGGCAGGGTGATCAGATTCAAAGCTAGACTGAGCTATACAGTGAGGCTCTGTCTCAAGAAAACAAAAATGCAGTTAACCAAAATGATGTACACCTGTGATCCCAGAACTTTGAGAGGCTGAGGCAGAAGGATAGCAAGCAAGCTTGAGCCCAGCCTGGGCAATTTAGCAAGATAGTGCCTCCCTCCTCCTGCCCCCCAGCACCCCCTCCCCCAGTGAAAAAGGGCTGAGAGTAGGGCTCAGTGCAAAGGTCCTGGATTCAATCCCAGTACTGTTTTTTTTTTTTTTTTTAAGGAAAAAAACACATAACAACGACAAAACCAAAAGACTTCAAAGCACTTTGCACAATTTATAACATGTTGCAGGGGTGAGGAACATCCGGCCCTTGGGCTGTATGTTCCAGGCAAGGCAACCTTCCATTAGGGATGAGTTAATTAAATGTTATATCAGGTCTGGAGGGATAGCACAGTAGTTAGAGTGCTTGCCTAGCAAACCGAAGGCGCTGAATTTGATTCCCCAGTACCACATAAGCTGGTGTGGTAGCACAGGCCTGTAATGCCAGCACTCGGAAGACTAAGGCAGGAGGATTTCTGTGAGTTTGAGGTCAGCCTAGGCTACATAGTGAGTTTAGGACCACTCCAAACTAGAGTGAGACCTTGTCTCAGAAAGTGTTTTATGAAATTTAGCAAGCTAATTTTTAAGTCAATTATTATGTATGGCCCATGAATGATGTCATAAATATCCAATTCTCTCTCTCTCTCTCTCTCTCTCACTGAAGATGGAATCCAATGCCTATTCTGAGCTGCATCCCCAGCCCCTTTTTATGTTTTATTTTGACACTAGGTCTCACAAAGTAGTCCAGAAAGGCCTTGAACTTAATCCTCTTGTGTCAGCCTTCAAATAACTGAAATTATAATCATAATGACACCATGCCTAGCCACTCTTTTTTAGGTGCTGAGGACAGAATCCAGGACCTAGGACATGTGTACAAGTGCTCTGCTACTGAGCTACACACCCAGCCCTGTCTTCACTTTTTTCTTCTTCTTTTGTCTCTGTGAATTTTTCCCAGATGGTCTTCCTGTTCCTTAGCATTCCTGGTATGTCCCCAGGCTTTACACGGGGTAAGAAGAGGCTGCTCCTTGACTCCTTGGGGAGAAAGCGGGCTCACATCTCACATGGTCTATGTTCTTGCCCTGTGCTTATCCCCGCTAAACATTCTTCGCGACTCATTGAGTTCTCAGTCCCCTACAAGGTAGTCACTATTGCTCCTTCCCTTTTACAGACGAGGAAATGGAAGCTAGCCCGTGATCACTCAGCTGACACTGGACCCTGGACTTCTCTTCCCCATCCACCCGGCTCTGTTTCCCTTCCCTTTTACATCTTTCTCCTGTGGGCTCCACGTTCCAGCTTGTCCAAGTTTGGCAAATTCCCGCTCAAGTTGGGCAAGTATGAACAGGGAATGGAGCACACTGAGAGCACAGTCTGGGGCCTCCCTGGCCAGCGTGGTTCTAGGTCCAGCAGGAGCCCTATCTCTGTCCCTGCCTGCCTCCCCCACCCCCACTCTGCTTCTCTCCCCAGCCCAGCCCAGCTCATGCTGATGGCTCCGTTTTGCAGAAAAATGCACTTCTCTCCGATATGCCCAGCTGCACATCCACTATGCATTCTAATCATCGGCCAGCGCTTGCCAGCAATTTGTTTCAGTTCTGGGGCTCACTCTGGGTTTATTTATTTTTTGTATTTATACCTTGTGTGCAGAGATGGCTGAATCGGAGTGGGAGCAGGGTCTGGGGACCAGGCCCAGCAGGAAGGAGAGGAGTAAGCTACGAGCCAGCCGAGATTTCGGGGGCTATGTCTGACATCCTGCCGCTCTCTGACAGGGCCACACCTAAAGGAAAGCAACACCAAGTCCTTTGAGAGCATCTTGGCAGCTCTGACAAGTAGGCCCTGAGGAAATTAGTGAACCCATGTTAAAGAGGAGAAAACTAAGGCTCCGGAAAGAAATGGGATATATGGATTCTTTGGACCCAAATCTTTTCACTGCAGACAGTAAAGACTGAAGCAGAATCTTGCCTCCTTCTCCTATATTAAGGAGAAAGTTGTGATAGATCAGAGAGGAGAAGATGTTTGGCTCATATCACACAATGAATTTGAGGCGGACCCAGCACCAACCCCCAGGCCCATTGACTGCCATCCCCAAGCTTTAATAATTACATTCCATAAAGAACAGGTAGGACAGAGTTGTCTTCCCTACCCTTCATCTGTTCCAAGTTGGAACTCCACACCCATCTCAAAGCTCTTCCCGTGCAGCTCTTCACTCGTCCTTGGTCATTGCCCACTGACATCTCTCAAGTTCCCCCCAACTGAGCCTAGCCCTTTGCTTCTGCTTCTTACTTGAAAGGAGATGGTAGAGAAGGAAGATGATGAGATAGGAAAAAAAGAAGCTCTGCTGTCACACTAGGGCCTGGCACCTGCTAGGTATTCAACAACTATTTGCCCTAGGAAGGCATGGATACGTAATGCCACCACTTGGCCATGTCCTGTGATGGTGACAATGAGCGCATACCCTCAGACCCAGCAAGACTCCAGAGACCCAATTATACTCATCTACCAAGAGACAAGTACAAGACCATTCCTTCTTTCCTTCCTTCCTTCCTTCCTTTCTTCCTGCCTTCCTCCTCCTCCTCCTCGTCCTCTTCCTCCTCCTCCTCCTCCTCCTCCTTCTTCTTCTTTCTTTCTTTCTTTCTTTCTTTCTTTCTTTCTTTCTTTCCTTCTGTCTGTCTGTCTGTAATTCTTCTTTGTATTGGGGATTGAATCCAGGGCCCTCACACTGAGATACATCCCCACAACCTTCTTATTGGTTATGTGAGACAGGAACTCACTAAGTTGCTAAGTTGCCCAGGCTGGGCTCCAACTTTCAATTCCCCTGCCTCAGCCTTCCAAAGTGCTGGGGTTACAGGCCGGTGCCACCAGGCCTAATTTCTTCTTTTATATTTTTAGACAATGTATTGTCAAGTCCCTAAATTTCCCATGGTGGGCTCATGTTTGCAATGTCCTACCTGTCTCCCAGAATGCAGGATTACAGGTATGTGCCACCATATTTGACCACATTATTCAATTTCACTGAGTGTGCAAAAGCCAGGGGTGTGGCTTGGTGGTAGAGCACTTGCTTAGCATATACAAGGTTCTGGGTTTCATTTCCGGCACTGCAAGCAAAATATATATATATATATGTAAATTATAATTGTTAACTATTTTTATAAAATAAATATGCAAAACAACCTAAATGTTCATGATCAGGATAAATATGGTGTTTGTCCAGTAAAATAGCATATAGCAATGAAAATGAATAATCCCAGTTGCATGGGTGCAATGGACACCTCTTGGATGTACTGTGGAGTGATCTGACAAGTTGTAGGACACCATTAAACCAAAGCTTGCAATGCATCAAAGTCAGGAGGGTGTAGACCTTGAGGGGGAGAAAGCGGGGCGGGGGGGTGGGGAGAGGGAGCACAGAGGGTTCCAACTGCAGCATGATGCTCTATCTCTGCCACTGAAAGATAGCTAATTGAAATTTTTGGCATCTGAAATATTTCTTTCTAAAAACAAACATCAAAGAGATATTCACCCGTAATCCCAGATCCTTGGTATGTAGCTCAGGAAAAAAATCCCTGGTCTCAATCTCTACTGCAAACAAATGAACAAATAAATATGAATGGATGAATGAATGAATGAAAGGTTCTTTTCTTCAGCCCGAGAGCTGATTCTCCTGCATTTTCTTTGTTTATGGTGTGTCTCTCTGGAACCCATGTGTGCTTTGGAGTCCACCTAACCTGGACTGGAACAATGCTCTGTCCTCTGCTTCCTTGTGACCTGGAGATCTTTGACCTCCCTAGACCTTACCAAAATATTGTGAGCATTTGTCAAGGAGATGGCGTGTCCAGCCTTTCCCGTTCATAAGTGGCAAAAGTGAAGCCCCATGGAAACCTCAGCCCTTGCCTCAGGGGTTAAGAAAATTGGTCCTTCTCCCACTACCGCAGACAGGGTCAGGGAAGGAGGTAGCTCAGGTGGTATCAGTACGTCCATGCTATAACTCTTGGGAAAGGGAGTGGGGCATGCGTTGCTGAGATAGCCATAGAACTGGAGCTTCCACCTGGCCTGCAGAGTCAGGCTCTGCTCTGAATCTCTGCTGTATGAGGCTATTCCCCTATCAGGACTTGTATCAAGAACGGTGAGCCCTAATGAGAGCAGAGCTCAGTCCTGGGGATGGGGAAAGATAGGGGCAGAATGGGGGTGCAGGGGCCATCGGTTTCGTGAGAACAAAATCAGATCCAATTAGAATTTCTGATATTCAAAGATGATAGGAGAAAGGAAGCAAATTGCCTGGACTCCTTTTACTCTGAGACTTGGTGATACCATGTTAGAGGCCACGGAAATGTCTAGGATGGGCACAGTTGAAGCTAATTCCTCAGAGGGTGATTCTTAGGATGTAAAAGAAATAAGAAATCAAGGTCCACACCTGTGCTTGTTTTTCTTCCTGTCCACCATGCTCTGATGGATATATTACTGTCTCTGTGGTTCAGATGAGGAAACCGAGGCTCAATGAAGCATAATTCTCAATCCAAAGCTTGGGCTTTCTGAACAGTGTGACTTCAGGGCACCATGCCCTTCTTGTCTTCATCTGGGCCTGGCCTGGCCCAGGAAGACAGCGGTAGTCTGTCTGTCTAATCGTGTAGCCTCTAAGGAGGGGCCAGAGAGGTGCTGTCCAGGTGCTGCTGCTCAGGCCACTGGCCATCCTCTGCTGTTATTGGGCCCTGGCTAGGAGCTCCCAAGGTGGGTGGCAGGACCTGGAGTTGGTGCCTGTTGTAAGCCCAGGTCTCTTCCGGAGAACCTCTTCAAGGGCAGCCCTTGTCCTCGCTCTAACTAATTATACAAACAGTTTTTCTCGGCTTCTCCGAATAAACAGTGTGCTGTCTGTGGGCCATGGTGTGCTGGAAAATCTGAAATAAGAAGCTGTCACTAATGGGCTCCATAGCTGCAGGGCTAAACCGATTGTTTGAAATACTAGGCCTGACCTCTCTGCTGCCTTCCTGACAGCCTCTTCCACACTGTACTTTGCACCCCAAATCACCCCACCCTCCTTCTGGTACCCACCAGCCTGCTGGCCCCATGTAACAAGATAATCAGCCAGGTTGCACAAGACTCACATATCTGAGCCTTGTACATAGAGCTCCTGCAGACAGACTTTTAAGGGGCTTGTGTACACAATGATGGATACATGTATGGAACAGTGGAGCTTCACATGTACACAACTGTATGTGTGTGTGCAGGGAAAGATGTGTCCTTATTGACATGCATGCATGCATGTATGGGTGCTTCTCAAGGAATATTGCTGGGGCCAAGCACTTTTGGCCTGAGGACAGAGGTTCAAAGTGTGAGTACGCATGCAGGTGTGCCTGTCAGAGGGTGGGGAACAGAATGTGGTAGGTCATGAGCAGGTGGGTACAAACCCCTGGTACAGAGGATGAGAGTTGCCCAGCTCTGTACGGAGTACTAAGCACTTTCACACCCAGAGGATCATCCCCCAAACCCTGTGTGAATTGGTTCTGGGTCTCTCCATGTGAGTTCAAGCAACTTGCCCTAAGTCACACAGCTCACTCCCAGGGTTGCTTATTGGACATCATTTGTCCCCCCAGAAAAGTGGTTTCTTGCTATCAGAGGGCAAATCCTCTGAGACTGCCAGCTCTCCTAAGGAAGAGCCTGTTTTGTTTATCTCTGTATGTGGGTGGAAGTGGTTAAGTTTGTGGGCTTTGAGGTCTTTACTGAATTGTTGCCTAGCTCTGTGATTTACTTCCTATACAATCTTAGGCAAGTTACTTGTCTTGTTTTCATTTTCCTCATCTGTAAAGTGGGACTTTTTAATTGAGCCTGCTGTAATCCTATAACTCTGGGATGCTGAGGCAGAAAGATGGCAAGTTCAAGCCCAGCCTGGGCAACTTGACAACTTAGTGAGATCTTGTCTCAAAATGAAAAATAACAATGGGCTAGAGGTATAGGTCGGTGTGAAAGCTGTGAGCTCAATCTCCAGTACCACAGAAATAAAAAAATAAGTGAATAAACACATAAATAAAGTAAAGCCTTTAATTTTAACCTCATTGGGTTGTTGAGAAATTTAGTGAGCTCATTCATGTGAAAGACCACAGTGGCTGGCACATGGGAAGCACTCTGACACAGTTGAATGCTAGTATTATTTTTATTTCCTTTTATTTGGCCTATTACAGTGCTTAGGGACTGTAGAGGTGAAAAATATGGTAAGTTCTAAAAAATGTTTTAAAAAGGTATTGCTGTTAATCTCCCTCAAGATATCCCCCCTTGAGTTAAACATGCTTAGCATTCTTGTCACTTTCTGAGGCAGTTCTGGAAGTCCCCTTTTGTGAGTGTCTTTATGAGGTGTGAGCAAAGGTGGATGTGAATGCTACCTCCAATGCCATCTGATGTGGAAATGTTACGTGTGCCCTCGACACTTCATCACTGGGCTGGATATGGTGCAACTTCTGACTCTTCCCTAAAGTCAAAATGAATCAACTCAGGACGTTGAGACAGCCGTGGAGCTCACCTAAGACAATTGAATGAGTGTGCTCAAAGTGAACAGGCACGTTTTGAGGGCGATTAATGTATCTTTTACTGTAATACATTTTTTCAAAATGTTAGGGCTGGAGGAATAGCTCCGTGGTTAAAATGCTTGCTTAGCAATCCCAAGGCCCTGGGTTTAATTCCCTGGCACCACATAAGCCGGGGGCAGTGGCACATGCTTGTAATCCCAGCATTCAGGAGGCTGAGGCAGGAGGATTACTATGAGTTCTATGAAGTCATATTACTATGACTTCAGGACCAACATGGACTACAGAGCAAGGCCCTGTCTCAAAAAAGAAATAAGATAAAATTTTAGTGTTCTTCTAGATTGGGCATGGTGGCACAGGCCTGTAATCCTAGCACTCTGAGAGGTTGAAGCAGGACGGTCTCAAGCTGAAGCACAGCCAGATGAGATGTTGCTCCAAAATGAGAAATGAAACAGCCTGGGGCTAGCCCAGTGTGAAGGCAGCATGGCACATATCTCTGTGGGTGGCGCTTTTGCCACTTAGCGAGGCAAAGTCTGGCTCCCTGCTGTATTGCTGCTGCTGCTGCTGCTGCTGCTGCTGCTGCTGCTGCTGCTGCTGTGTGTGTGTGTGTGTGTGTGTGTGTGTGTGTGTGTGTGTGTGTGTGTGTGTGTTGGGGGCAGGGAAGGAGCTGGAATGCGTTTGAGTCTCTCTAGCTTGGCTGCTTTGTGATTCGCCAGGTATTGTCCCCTGGGAGTCCCTATTGATAGGTTGCCCTGTTGAGATGCGGCCAGTAGCACCCTGCCTCAGTGAGCACCCCCTGCACCCCACCGTCCATGCTGACGTAGCCATCAGAGGGACTCCCACAAGCTGAGTGGTCCATCCTGTCCACCTTGAAGGGAACGATTTGAGCAGAGATTTATTTAAATCCACTCAGATGGTTTTTAGTTACGGGGTGGGGGGGAGTGAAGACAGAGAAAATGGAAGGGGAGAGGAAGCACCAGAGCAAGCAAGAGCCAGCTTGAGACCACGTGGAGGAAAAAAGAAAACGAGAAAGCTCGAGAAACGGCAAAAATCCCTTTTCTGCTTTTCCTCTACACTGAAAGACAAAATTGCCACTGGTCTGACCGTACCAGTTCTGAATGTTCATGAGCGGAGCAGAGTATATGCGATACAAGAGCAAGTGGTAGTGTGTGGCCGATGGGGACGCACCTGGGAGATCTGGATTTTGGCCTAGTGTGGCCTTGAATTCTCAGTGTGACTGTGGGTGAGTCTCTTCCTGCCTGGGCTTAAGCTTTCTGACATACATACAGACAAGTATAGGAGGTGGCCGAGGCTAGGGAAAGCAGCTTAATGAGTACTATTATTGTCCCCATTTTAGAGATGAGAAAACTGAGGAACAGAAAAGTCAAGCTCACGCAGCTGATAAGTGATGGACTCAAAATTTGAACCCAAGCCAGTCTATGCCACTTCCCCCTTCACTAAAAGAAAAGCTTTAAGGATCCTGACCTTGTGTGGTCGTTTCCCGTCTCTGAGCCTCAGGCTACCTATGTGTGATGTCTGCCACATTAATCTCCCCTAGAAGAGCTGTGATGCGTGGTCCAGTGCTGCAGATATTCGTTGCCAATCCTCAATCAAAAATGTGACCAGAGATGGCACTTGGTGAGCACAGGCTCTGCGCCATGCTGCTCAAGTCGCTGTGCACTTTATGTGCGTTGTCTCATTTAACCCCTCATCTTTTTCTTTCTGAGGACTGAATTGGGGCCTTCACACGGAGCTGCATCCCCAGGCCTTTTCTATTTATCTTGAGTCTTGTTAACCCACTTAAGTTGTGATCGTCTCGGCTCAGCCCCCCAGAGCGTCGGATTCCAGGCGTGCACCACCCCACTGGCTCAACTCCCTCATCTTCTAAGTACAATATAACTGCAGAACACAGACAGCCAGTAAGTGACAGAGAAGAACAGGCTCGGCCTGCATCCCTACAGTCGCAAAGCCTGTATCTGAGGCACGAGACAGGGTGTGCTTCTAAGTCCAGGCTGTACATTAGAATCATTACAATCACCTGGAGCTTTTAATTAAGTCGGATTCGCTGAAGCTTCACAATGATATTTTTGTCCCTAAGTGAGTCTAATGTGCAGCTGGGGTCAGAGGAAGGGGAAAGGGAACAGGCTGAGTAGGCTGTGCATATCCCAGAGCTGGGGAGCCTCCAAAATCCAACAACCCACTTAAAAGGGGGAGGCTGAGGCTCACCTAGGAGAAAGCTTTTTGGGACACATCTGGAATCTAATATGAACTCTTTACAGGTGGTTCCACCCTTTACACTCCTCCGCCCCCAAGTTATAGACAAGGAAACTGAGGCTCAGAGGGGTGAGTTGAGCTGCTTAAGAGCACACAGCTAATGAGTGGCCAAGCTGAAATTCATTCAAGGATACTGCCTGGACTAGCATCATAGCCCTGTACTCCTGCCAGTGCTGTTGCAAGCCCTTGGGAAGCTGGGCCCAGAATGGTTCGAGAAGGCAGCACAGAGCAGAGTCCCAGGGAAGGATCTCGCCTTGTGTCTTCTGCCTGCCCACCTCCCTCCCAAGCCTGGTTTGAGGTGAAGCTGGGGCAGTGGGAAGGAAGGCTTTCTGCCCAGAGCCCCTCCCAGCCCTCATTGCCCCCGGCTCCTCGGGCTTAGATTCTCCTCTCTTCTCTTCTCTTCTCTTCTCTTCTCTCCTCCTCCTCCTCCTCCTCCTCCTCCTCCTCCTCTTCTTCTTCTTCTTCTTCGACTAGGTCTCACTCTGTAATTTAAGCTGGTCCTGAACTCACTGTGACATAGTTCAGCTTGGCCTCAAATTCAAGGCAACCCTCCTGCCTCACCCTCCTAAGAACTGGGATGATAGGCACATGCTACCATGCCTGGTTTTTTCTTTTTAAGAAGTCGGTGTATTTACCCATCACATCTTGATCAATTCTACATCTCTTTCCCCCTCCCACTTCCTCATCTACCCCATCCACTCTCCCTCTCCACAAAGTCTGCTCTATCTCTATTACTTTTTTATTATTTGGTCTTCTCATATTAGAGAAACCATGTGATATTTAACCGGTGTCTGATTCATTTCACTAAGCATAAGGGTCTCAAGATACATTCACTTTCCTACAAAAGATTCAAATTTATCTTTCTTCATGGTAGAGTAATACTCCATTGTGTAAACATATCACATGTTTTTCATCCATCTGTTGATGGATGTATTAGCTGCTTCTAAGATTTGGCTGTTATAAATTGTGCAGCTATAAACATGGGTATGCATGTGTTACCCTTGTATGAGGACTTTAATTCTTTTTTGGGAAGACACCCAGAAGAGGTATAACTGGGTCAAATATCTGTTTTCAGTTTTTTGAGGACTATCCATAGTGCTTTCCACAAAGGTTGTAACAGTTTACAGGCCCACCAACAATGTAGAAGGGCTCCTTTCCTGCCACAATCTCACTTGGATAATTTTTATGTTGTGCTGGTGATCAATCCCAGGACATAGTGCACACTAGACGAGCCCTCAAGCCCAGTGATCTCCAACTTTTTTGAAACCAGAGACAGGTTTAGTTGAACACCATTCTACCAAGAACAAGGGTGGTGTTTGTTGAGCTGCAGATTGTTAGAGGACAGCTTTGGGATTGCAAGAAGCAGCAGGAAGTGAGCAGGGAGCAAAGCTCCGCCTCCTGTCAGATCAGCAGTGGCATTAGAACCTAACAGGAGCACGCTGACAGGAGGCGGAGCTTTGTTTGCTGCTCACCTCCTGCCCACTGCTTATCTGTCCTGGCAACCTGTCCTTCCAAGGCAATGGCCTGTTGTTGGGGAACTGCCTGCTCTAATAATCGAGTTTTGCCCCCAGTCCCTAAGATTCTTTTAATGGAAGACAAACCCTTTAATTAAAAGAGATCAGATGAAAGGCTCCAAATGCAAATATGCAGACAGGGAAGCAGATGTGAGAATAGGCTGCCTTCAAAGTGCAAATGCCTAAATACAGGAAGGAGGGTCTAGCCAGAGGCCTGACCCCTTGATTGCTTCAACTTCTCTCTCTCTCTCTCTCTCTCTCTCTCTCTCTCTCTCTCTCTCTCTCTCTCTCCTCCTCCTCCTCCTCCTCCTCCTCCCCCCCTCCCCCGCTTTCTCTCTTTCTTTGAGACAAGGTCTCACTCTGTAGCCCAGCCTGGCCTCAAACTCACAGAAATCCTCCTACTCAGCCTCCCAAATGCTGGGATTTCCGGTGTGCACCACTATGCGTGGCTTATGGTGGTGGTGAGGAATCGAACCCAGGGTCTTGCATTTGCTAGGCAAGCACTTGAACTGCTGAGCTAGGCCTCCAACCTAATTGTGTCAATTCTGTAACAAATAGTTCCAAAGCAGTTAGACCTGGACCCCAGGCATATCAAGAGTCAGGCTCAGCCATCTGACCCATGGCATTTGGGCCATTTCACTTCTTTTCTCTCAGTGCCTCAGTTTCTCCATCTGTGAAGTGGAATTAGCAGAACACCACAATCTCCAAGCTGGAAGAAGAAAATGGCTCTCAAAGGCTTAAGGGTCCGGGTGCTGAGACACGTTGGTGGCTTTTCCTTCACATGCACATCTCCCATCCTTCTTGCCAGATCAAAACTCAGCACTACCTCTCCCAGCTTTCCTTCCTTTACTCTCCTGCCATCACACCTCCATCTTACCCAGAGGCCTCCTTTGTTTCCTCTCCTGGACTAGGAAGAACGCGCCCGCTGATTGGTAGGGCACTGATGCTGCCTTCCGTCACTCAGAGCCTGGGCTTCGACCCTATGGGGTGGGGGGGGGAACAGGGCCGGGGGTGGGGCAGTGGGAGCTAGGGATCCACACCATGGAGCACCTGAGGGGAAAGGAGCACAGCGTTGCTCTAAGGCAGAAGCCACCCGAGGGTCCAGAGGTGGGGTGGGCCTCATCTCTTGAGTGGGACTGGAGCGAGGAGGATGGGGGATACTGTTGCACTTCTGCAGGAGGTGAACATGGTGGGAAGTGGGATGGTGGCTGTGGAAAGGGATAGGGAAGGCCTTGCTGTAAGCCTGGGTAGGAGGTTCTGGGCAGTGGGTTCAGTGTATTCTCTGTACTCTAGGGCTGTCAGTCACATGGATATCCCAGTAACATGGGAGAAGTCAAGGCAGTCCTGTCTCAGAGCTTATGCCCAATGCCCAAAACCTTTGCCTTGGCTGCCAACTTGGACTTTCTTGCAGTAGGCTGATCCAAGGGATGATGTTTATCTCCAAAGTCTTTCCGCTGCTATCCGTTGCCTAAGGGGATTGCTGGATTTTCCTCCTGGCTTCCCTGAGCCTCAGAGTGTGTATCCTGTCTCACTGAGGCTAGAAGTGCAGTCTGGGGATCGAAGGTAGCTGTAGACCTGTGTAGCCTTCAGCAAATTGCTTATTACCTTATTTTTCCTTTTTCTATAAGGCTGCCACAATAATAATAGGAGATGACAGGAGCTGGAGGAATAGCACAGAGGTTAGGGCACTCATCTAGCAAGCACCAGGCCCTCGCTTCAATTCCCCAGCACCACATAAGCCAGGCGTGGTGGCACACACTTATGATCCCAACTCTCAGGAGGCTGAGGCAGGAGGATTGCCATGAGTTCAAGGCCAGCCTGGGCTATAGAGCAAGACCCTGTCTGAAAAAAAAGATGACAGCCCACAGATATCTGTGGGACAAAGGTACTGTGTCATGACGTGGTACTATGGTAGGGAGGGATGGCAAGGTAGGAGGAGTGGCCTGTGCTCTGCCATTCCAGTACTCCATTGCCAGTGCCTTGTTACCACGGAGAAGGAAATTTCATTCCAATATCAAGTACTACTCCCTTTTTTGTGGTACAGAAGGTCAAGCCCAGGAGCCTCACACTGAGCTGCATCCCAGCCCATTTTTTTTTTTATTTCTGATTTTGAGATATGGTCTCACTAAGTTGCTAAATTGCTCAGGTCGGGCTTGAACTTGTGATTTTCCTGCCTCAGGGTGTTGGAATTACAGGCCTGCACCTCCAGCCTTGCCAACCACTCACTGTTTGCATTTCAAGGCTGGCTCATATGGGTCTCAATTGGATTCAAGGAGGATCTTGGAGTGAAGATTTGGGCTACAACTTCAATTTCCTATGCCAGTTTAGTGGCACACACTTAGACCCCAGCTTCCAGGTGTTACTGGGAAGGATCCAAGGAACTCTTTCTCAGTGAATCCGGGAACCCTGTCCGAATATGCACACTGAGTCAGATCACAACAAAAGAATATTTAGAGCTACTGAGTAAGCGAATGAGGAAAGATTTGTACTCGTGGAGCACGGGTGCTCAGAGGATGAGAGACCTTTGTTCTGCAGATGGCAAGTTTTATGTCTTTTTTGGGCGGGGGTGGGGTGAAAACCTGTGGAATTTGTGAATTTTACAGGAAGTCTGTCTTGATCCCAACTTGGTAGGAAAATAATCACTTTACACATGAAAAGATGGCCCATTTAATGGAAGAAAAGCGTAAGCCTACTGTGTTGTTTTACACAGTCTATAGTTCCTCCCTTTTCACTAAGATGGATAATCTAGGATGTTTTAATGACAAGGATTCTGTGAGCTTCTCTGACTGTTTCTTGCATTCAGTCATTGGGTGACTGCACTTTTTCTCTTTATGTGCTTTATTTTCCTCTATTGTCAATCAAAACCCTGTGCCAAAGCCTGTGTAACCAGATAGGTTAAATGCAGGTGTGTTTGGCAGGCCTGGCCTGAGAGGGCCCAAAATGCCAGGCCCCTTGCCTGTCCCTTTGGCTGCCATGAACCTCATGGAGGTGGTGCAGGACATCTCACAGCTGCTCTCCATTGCCTATTTTGGCCCCGACTCTGGCCTGGAGAAAGAGGCGGTCCAGCGAGAAGAGAAGAAAGGACGAAAGGGGGAAGGAGAGTTACAAGAAGGGCTGGGAATGTGACTCAGTGTGAAGGCCCCGTTCAATCCCAAGGGGGCGGGAGGGGCGGGCGAGAGAGCGGGAGAGAGTGACAAGAAGTGTGCAGGGGCCCATAGCAGGGGCACAAGAGCAAGAATGGCGCCTATGTTGTAGCACCCACAGCCCCGTACCAAAGTGGCCTCTGTGAAGATGGGTTGGGAAGCCTGAGGGGGAGGGTACCAGGAAGAAGGAAGCAAGAGGCAACCAGAGCCCAGAAGCCCTGCTGAGAGCTCAGGGAGGCACTGTGAGCCCCAGAAACAGGGAATGAGAATGAAACACACAAATGGGAAACAGTACAAAAAAAAAAAAAAAAAACCTGTGCAGGATTTGGAAATTCCACTTTTGCTTTTCGTGCCCTTGAGCCTTAGTGAGCCGGGCTGCCCTGTAAAGCTTGGGATTAGCAGCTATGCTATCCTGGCTGGCCAGCACCTAATGGAAGACACGTGGCTGGCTACAAGCTCTGGCCCAGTCCCAGCCCTGGGCTCTAGGGGTTCCCTCACAAACAACTTTATTTGTAAATTTACAGTTGGGGAGCGGACCAGAGATGTGGGACCCACATAGAGAGGATCCCGTTTTATCTCTGTGTGGATACTTCAGAAGGGCAGACGGATCTGGGCCTGGTAGTGCAGACCTATGTTCCCAGCACTCTGAGAGGCAGGCAGATCTCCAGGTTTGAGCCCAGCCTGGCCACTTAGTAACTCAGCAAGTCTCAAAATTAGAAATAAAAAAATGAGCTCATGATGTAGCTCAGTATGAAGACCCTTGTCTGAATTCACAGTACCACAAAAATAAATAAATCAGTTAAATCTAAAAAGAGGCTAGGGATGTAGCTCAGTGCAAAAGGCCTGGGCTTGATCCTCAGTACCACAAAAACAAAAAGAAGGCGAGAAGGCCAGAAGGAGCCCCCTATCACCTTGGGAAAATCCCTTGGTGAGGATACTATGCATGAGACCCTGGGGTCCAAGCATGGAACTTCTGCTGGCTCTGAGTCTCTGCTATGACCCTGCAATCACATAGCACTGGCGGAGGCTGAGCAGTGCTGGAAGGTAGGAGGCATGATTCCACTCATTTCCCAGATGGCTCATGGAGGCAGAGAAGAAGCGTGCTCTTAGGATCACATAGCCAGGTGGGCTCAGGGACCAAGATGTTTGGGAGAAGAGGTAGGAATCAAGTATTTGTCCTGGAAAAGAAGGAAAGGAACAAGAGAGAAGAGCTGACGACAGGTCAGAGGTGTGGAGGGCCCCTAGGGGCTCAGGAAGGGGCCCCCATGGAGAAGCGATGGGAACAGGACGTGAGGCTTGGACTGTGGGGTTGGGTAAAGGGATGACAGTGCTCTCAGAGGACCACAGGTGGGCCTAGTAGGGCACAGGTGCAGGGAATAAGCCCCTTTGGTGGCAGACTTCACCAGGGAGGTGGAACCCCAGTAGTCAAATGCTCCTTGCTCTGTGGGAAACTGTGACCAAGGGACTCTCTCTCCCTTTCTCTCCCTCTCTCTCTCTCTCCCCTCCCTCTCCCTCCCTCTCTCTGTCTCTCTCTCTCTCTCTCTCTCTCTCTCTCTCTCTCTCTCTCTCTCTGAGACCATTATAATTACCCAAATTTGTTGACCAGCCCCATGAACCTGACAAGTACCACAAGATTCTAGGTTGTGCGTCATTCCTCTTATGTCTCACACAAATCCCATGAGGTAGGAAGTGTAGTTAGCCCCATTTTTACTGATGAGGAAGCTAAGGCTGGAAGAGGGAAAGAGACTCTGCAGCTAGAAGGTGGAAGACCCAGGCCTATCAGACCCCAAGTTCAGAACTTGAACCCTAGAGAGGATTGAGACTTTTGATGTCCTGGACAAGGAAATAGGCTGATTGGGCAGAGAGACTGGGTGAGAGTCCCCATCCCAACGGTACTGCCTTCATTCCTGGGTCCCCCCTCCCCCAGTCCACCTGGGAGGAGTGCCTGAGTACCATCCTCCTTGTAGGTGCCTTTGGAAGCTGGGCCCCAAGCTGGTTAGCACCCCCCTCCCCCGCCCAACAGTGAGGTCACGGAGTTGTCATTTCTTCTGCAGAATAAAGCTCTCAGACGTCACTGCAGTTTGGCTGAGCACATGCTCTCGAGAGGTCTAGAGACCCTGACTCACTGCCCTGAAGCCGAAAATGTGCCAGATTCCTGCCTTGTACTTCTAGTGACATGACACAATACCTTCTGAGCTCTGGGCCTCTGTGGCTCCAGTTGGATTGTGAGGAGTAAGCCTAGGATGTCTGAGGGCCAGGAATCCATGACTAGCACACAGCCTGAGAGCTGACAGTGTGAGGCAGGCCCTTGCTGCCAGGTGACAGGTGGAGCATGTGCAGCTCGTCAGCTGGACTGAGACCCAGAGGAAGCCAGGTCAGACAGGGGGCAGCTGACGAGGTCACATGGACTTGCATTTATTCCTTAAAATGAGCAAGTATGTGTTGAGCACCTACTGTATGCCAGGCACTGTGCTGCATGCTGGTGGTGTAACAAGGCATGTCTGACACCAGAGAACCTTACCTACCTGTCAATCAACTGAGTTGGCTTCGGGGAACAATGAGTGACAGCCACTGTATCTGCCTTTCCTTTCCTTCTTTGCTGCTGTCCTCAATTTCTTTCTCTTTCCTCCACTTTCTTTCCCTCATCTCCCACCACTCTCCTCTTCCCTGGCCTTTGTCTCCCCCCCCCCCTTTTCGCTGCCCCTTCTCCTCCCTATCTATATCTGCCTACTTCTCTTCAAGTCCACCAATGATGGCAGTAGAGGGTGGACCCTTCCAACTTGCAGTTGCCTGCTTAGAAACTGACAGGAATCCAGTTTGATAAGAGGATTGCCCAAGCCCTGGGCTACCTGCTGTTATTCCAGAATCTTGAGGGAGTTCCCGGCAGAAGCCCTTGTGGAACAGGCCTCAGTCAACGGGGGGGGACTGACCCAGTGATCAAATCAACCTCCTTTTGACCAAGAGACACAGTAGGGTGTGACAATGAGGACAGATCTGTAGGGAACGGAAAGTTGGAGAGCACCGAGTGGAGGACGTGATCCAGGCTTTTGGGCAAACGCTGCCTGTTACTTCCGTGCCTGGAGTTGTGATGGGGACTGTAGGTAAGGTGTCTGAAATGAGATGAAAAGAGTCCGGGGAGAGGGGTTACTCAGTGAGCAGGATTCAAGTCCTCACACGAATAATCTCATTGAGCCTCAGCTTCTTCTACTGTGAAACAGAATGGTGCTCATCACCCTTGGTGGGATCTCAAGTGATTTCACTTAAGTGGCAACGTAGAAACCACACACTTGTCTGAGCCTTTGTAGAGGGTGAGGACACCAGGCCCTAGGCCTAAGTAAGTGTCTCAGACTTCAGCAAGGACTTCTGGCCTGGGGAAGGTAGAGCTGGGGAAGAGACTTTTGTGTGGGTAAAGAAAGCTTGTACTGTAGCCACCAGCTAGTTATCAGGGCATCCAGTCTGGCAGGCCAAAGCAGAGCATCATTCATTTTGAGTCCTGTCTTCCACACCCTAGTAGATACCAGACAGCAACCTGATGGTAGGTAGCAAGAGCGTGTGCTTTTGAGTCAAAGAATCCTGATTCAAATCTTGCTGGGAATGAATCAGCCCCTTCCTGCTCCCTGCTGCATGGCCAAGGACAAGCGGTTATTCTCACTAACCCTTTTTCATCTTTCTTTCTTTCTTTCTTTCTTTCTTTCTTTCTTTCTTTCTTTCTCTTTCTTTTTCTTTCTGTCTCAGTCTGTCTGTCTTCCCTCTCCCCCCCCCCCCCCCTTTTCTTTTTCCGTACTTGGAGTTGAACACAGGTCTTTTGCACTGACCTGCATCGCTATGCCATTTTTTTTTTTTTTGAGTCAAGGTCTCACCAATCGCTGAGTTGCCCAGGCTGGGCTCATACTTGTTATCCTCCTGCCTCAGCCTCCGAGAGTACTAGGATTACAGGCCTGCACCATTCGTTTCTTCATCTGTCAAATGGTGCTCATCAAGCAAGCCCTGTTTGCTGAATTTACGTGGTGCTTGGCAGGTGTTTGACCACAGAATTTTTAAGCCTCTTATCTCCCTGGGCCTCAGTTCCCTCATGTGTCCTAGAAAGGGAGTTGTATAAGAATTAGAACCCAAATGCTCTGTCAGGTTCTACTCAGCCATAACCTGTAGCCATGATTACTATTTGTCCTTTTTAGTCAAGGCATGATCTTTCTTGTGTGGGTGCTCTGTTAGGGAAGACGCTGGAGACCGGTGGAGGAGGGTATCCCATGAATAACAAACAGAAAGGAGGGCCCTGCCCCTCAGAGGGACGGTTTTGAGTCTTCCTTTTCTCACAGGAACCCTGGTGCAACCCAGGGCCAGCTCCCAAAAGTGCCCAGAGCAGCACTGTTGGAGAACCCTATGGTAAGTCTGGGCCCCTGGTGTGCCTGATTGTGGCAGCTGGGAGCAAACAGGGGAGACCCATCTGCTCAAGCCCATGTGTTTCCCTTCCTCAGGAAGCACAAAGAAAGACTTAAAGGATTTAGACCTCAGGGGTAAAAAGAGAAGAGAATTAGAACCCAAATCCACATCTGGCCTTAACCCTAAGCTCTCTGCCCACTGAGGGGTGGGGGTGCAGGAGCAGCTGGTTGCTCCTTTCAAGCTGCCTTTCTGGTGACGTCACTGACAATAGAGGCATCTATGTGGGCCAGGGCTGCTGCCTCCATCTGGATCAACCCAAAGCTAGCGAAGGGGTGGAGGTGTATTTCCTGAAGGAAGCCAAAGTTCCTGTTTTGACTCACAGAGCAGCCTCTTCGGTTCTCATTTTCCCATCTATAAAGTGGGTAAAGTGGGTCCACCCAGGTTTTTGTTTTGTTTTGTTTTTTGTTTTGTTTTGTTTTGTTTTTTTTGAGACAGAGTCTCACTCTGTAGTCCAGGCTGGTCCTGACCTCACTATTATAGTCTGGCCTTAAACACATGACAATCCTCCTGCCTCAGCATCCCAAGTGCTGGAATTACAGACATGTGCCATCATGTCTACCTTATTTGGGACTGGGGGGAATCAAACTCAAGGTCTTGAGCTTGCTAGCAAGCACTTTAACCCCTGAGCTATTTCTCCAGCTCCCACCCATTCTCTTGCGTGCATTGAATATGATTCTGCCCCATCTGCAGGGCAGGGGGCGAAGCAGACGCACATGCCAACCCCTGGAGTAGATGCATTCCCAGCTTTCGTCTGGGCAGAGTGTCTCTGGGGAAGTGTGTGGTGGGCATATTTGTCCATATTCCCGTCTACCCAATGAGTTCCTCCAGTTCCAACAGAAACTGGCAGGACTGCACTTGGGAGACACAGGCAGGAAGATTGCCATGTATTTGAGCCAGCCTGGGCTACGTAGTGAGTTCAGAACCAGCCTGGACTACAAAGCGAGACCCTGTCTCCAAAAAAGAAAGAAAGAAAGAAAGAAAGAAAGAAACAAAGAAAGAAAGCAAAATAAAAGAAGGAAGGAAAGAAAAGAAAAGAAAAGAAATGAAGCTGGAAGGGCCACACTGCAGGGGTTCCACATCTTTCTCTGAGGGAGAAGGGACTGTCTCAGGATCACCCAGAGTCAGGAGCAAGAGTGGAATGTGGCCTTGGGTCTGCTGCTTCCCAGTCCAGGCAGGGCCCTTGCACTAGTACCCCAGAGCCTCCTCTCAGCCTTCCAGGGCACATGGAATTCAGGTCCTCAGAGATAAAAGAGAATTAGCCCTTTTCATGGCAAGGAGTAGATTTCCTTAGTCCTTGATTTTGAGTTGCTGTTACTGTTCCGGCTTGAGTCAGTATCTTTGGGATCATTCAGACCAGGGCTGACAGATACAACTAGAATGCTCAGTTGAATTTGACCTTGAGTCAGGCATGGTGGTGTAATGCCTACAATCCCAGTTATTCTGGAGGCTGAGGCAGGAGGATTACAAGCTCAAGCCCAACAGCTTGCTGCCTGAGGGAGCATGTTTGATGTGGTTGCCCATCCCTTTTTCTCCTGGGTCCGATCCTGCTCTAAGGAGTTAGAGTGGTAACGAGCAGGGACACCTTCATTCGAATCGGCACAGGCCGTCTCAGGACTGGGCCCATGGCACTGAGGGGTCTGAGGGGCACCTGGGCAAGCAGGTCTGAGGAGGGCTGGGCGGCCACCCTGTGACGGCTCACTGAGGAATTTTGTAAACGTGGGGAAGGCAGGAAGAGGAGGAGGAGGGCAGGCTGTGGACCCAGATGAGAGGCCGGGTGGCAAGGTCTGTGGTCCCCAGCAGCCCTCTCCATTGGGACTTAGGGAACTGGCAGGGAGGCACTAGTATATGAGGGTGACTGAAGAAGACTGAACCCAAGACCTAGAGAAAACTGAAGGCCATGTTCCTTAAACACATACCCTGAGACAATCTGGTGAAGGGCCTTTGTGACCCCATCCGTGTGGGAAGCATAATAGAGTGTGACACACAAATGCGTGTATCTTCAGCTGTTTGCCTGGAGTTAGTTGCTGGTTTTTTGTTTGTTTGTTTGGTTGGTTGGTTGGTTTTTTTTTTTTTTTTTTGAGGCAGTCTCACTGTGTAGTCCTGATTTTGACACAGGGCAATCCTCCTGCCTCAGCCTCCTGAGTGCTGGGATTTTAGCTGTATGCCACCACACTGGCTTATGTGGTGCTAGGGAATTGAACGCAGGGCCCTGCCACTTGCTAAGCGAGAGTTCTAACTGCTGTGCCATTCCTCTAGCCTCCTGTAGTTAGCTTATTGAAGGCTTTAAGAAGTCTCATAGTACAAAAACCAACAGCAATTTACACTAGGTTCATTCACTATTTTCCATATTTATTTGATACAGACTCTTTAACTGAGGCTTGAACCCAGGGCCTTCATACTGAACTGAATCTCCAGCCTCTCTCTCTCTCTCTCTCTCTCTCTCTCTCTCTCTCTCTCTCTCTCTCCCCCCCCCCCTCTCTCTTTCTCTTTCTCTTTATTTTTCTTTCTTATTTTTGGGAAAGGGTCTCACTAAAATTGCCTAGGCTGGCTTCAAAGTTGCAGTCCTCCTGCCTCAGCCTCCCAGAGGGCTAGGATTATAAGGCTGTGCCACCTTGCTTGACTTTTTTTTCCCCCCATCAAAATCTTCTTACCTATCTCAGGCTCTCTGGGACACTTTAATATGAGGTGATCTATGAACAGTACCTCAGTTAGATCTGATGGCCTGGTCCCTGGAGGGTCATGTCTACTGCAATCTATCACCTAAGCCCATTGTCCCAGTCTCAACTGGCACCATAACCCATGTTACGATTTGGATCAAAAATGCCGTACAAAAGGCTCATGTATTTAGAGGTGGGGCTTTTAGACAGTGGTTAAATCATGGGGCACTTACATGCATCAGTGAGTTAATCCATTGACGCTCATGAGTGGATGTGCTGTTAGGAGATGGGGCCTGGCTGGATGAGGGTCACTGGGGATGTGATCTGGAAGGGTTTGTTCTTACGCCTGGCCCTCTTCCTCTCTTTTTTCTCCTCCGAGCACTTCTGTGATGATTCTGCCTTGTAGCCTTGTAGCCTTGTAGCCTTGTAGCCTTGTAGCATGGACTGAAACTTCTGAAACTGTTCGCCAAGACAAGCTTCAAGTTGTTTATGTCAGGTATTCAAACACAGAGAGAAAAATTTGATCAAAACTACCATCTTCTTTCATTTTATATGGAATTTCCCCCTCAGTCTCTATCTACTGGTACCCTTGTACCCATGTGTCTGTGCAGGTTCGTATATATTCTATCTATGCACAGGTAGATATAGGCACACCTTTGTGGGGTAGTCTACAAAGTACAAGAATGTCAAAGTTGAAAAGATGGACAAACAGACTGAGAGACAGGCACACACAGAGAGATTAAGATTGGCATTCTTAGCCAGCCCCCATAGTGCAGGCCTATAATTACAGCACTCTGGAAAGCTGAGGCAGGAGGATCACAAGTTCAAGCCCAGCATGGACAACTCAGTGACTTAGCAAGACCATCTCTCAAAATCAAAAGTTTAAAAATGGACTAGGAATGCAAATCAGTGTGAAGGCCCTGGGTTTGATCCCTGGTGCTCCCTGAGAAAAGTCGATACTCCTTCTTAGACCAGTTCCTTGAATAATTCTAACTTGTTTCACTATTCCACCAGGAAACCTAGAAGTCACGTAGGGACAAAGTCCATTCTGTTTGTACCATCTGTCTGTGCTTTTGGCCTGCTTCCCTTCAGGATGGTGGAAGGAGGTACACCGCCAACAGGCCTGGCCTCTGTCCTCTGAAGGATTCAAGCAGAGAGGAGCAGGGACTGTATTCTGTGCCTAGAAGTGCCAGTTTGAACACTCATTTCCTTTTTGGTCATTTTGAAAGTGTCTAGAAAGAATGGCAAGGTCTCTGCCAGAGGGTCAGTTTAGGATTGAATGTCAGCTTCACAAAGATAAGGACTGTGGCGGTCTTATTATCCCTGTGTTCCTAGTACTAACACAAGGCCTGGCAGGTTGTGTGTGTGTGTGTGTGTGTGTGTGTGTGTGTGTGTACATGCATGCATGTGTACCTGCATACACATATAAACACATGGAATTAATATGTGGGGGGGGGGGGGCGTTGGCTGTGCTGGGAATCAAGCTTAGGTAAGTACTCTACTGCTGAGTTATACCCCTAATGTTTATAAGCATTTACTATTTGTCAGGCAGCATTCTAAGAACTTTACATGAAATCACTCACTGAAGCCTTACACACATCCTCTTTGATAAATACTGTTAAATCCATTTTACAGATGAAGATACCAAGGCACCAGGAGGTGGGCAGCTCAGCCCAAGTCACAGAGCCAGTAAAAAGTGCAGTCAGGATTCCTCATAAGCAGTCTGGCTCCAGAGCAGTTTCTCGAAATCACCGTGCTTGACGGTTCGATGAATAGCTTCTGGATGAATGCATGCGTGCATAAATGAATGAACGAGTGAATGAATGAGTAAAAGAAATACCAACTGGTGGTGGTCCGCAACCTTCTAGCAGCCTGATGCAAAGCATCCATGCTTGCTCCCAAAGTCCAGCAGCAGAACATGGGGAACAGGCCCTCCCAGCCATCCATAGCAGTGGCGCTCCTTCCTCCCCCCCTTCTGCCTGCTAGGCCTTGCCACATTCTCCTGCACCCTCCCCTCCCCCACTGCTCTACCCCAGCCCACCAGCTTTGTGGCCTGACTGCTTGCCAGGGTCTCTGTCTCCTCTTCCTTGCACGCCTGCATCTGAGCCACGAAACCCACACTCTCCAAACACAAACCTCCTCCACGTGTTGTGCCTTTGATGTCCCTTTTCTGGCAGCTGGAGGGGTGCTGAGCCACCCTCCCCAAACTTGGATTCCAGTGGGCAAGTGCCAGCCCAGAAGCCTCACACACTAAGACCCAGAAGCAGAGGAACATGGGTCATCAAAAATCCACTAAGCAGGAAGCCTGGGAGAGCCAGCCAGACCCATGGGGTCTTCCCTAGCAGCTTTGTGCCCGGTATGTCTCAGGGGCCTGTCTGCTAATATGATTTACAAAAGAACACCACACACACACACACACACACACACACACACACACACACACACTGCATAGCAGTCTAGAGTTGACGAAGCACTTTGGCATTCATTTGCTTAATAAATCTTCCACATGGTATAGTTAGTCAAAGCTCTGGAGTCAAGATGCCTGAATTTGAAACCTGCTTCTGCTTCTCCCTAACTACGGGAAACGATACCCCCGGAACCGCAGCGTGTTCACCTTCCAAATGAGGATGGCAGTAATGTCCGCCTCACGGGGTTGTTATGAGGAGTCCCTGAGCCAGTCCAGGTGTGGCACTTCGGGCAGTGACCCATTTCTCAAGTACAGACTGCACCCCAGATGTTGGGCTAAGTTCTTTCACTCACATGTCCCCTTCAGCAATCCCATGAAGCAGAAAAAGAAACTGAGGCTAGTAAAAGAAAAGTGACCTGCTTAGAGGCTTGAAGTCGCAGATGAAGTGTAATAGTAATGTTGGGATTTGGAACCAGGTCTCCTGGACCCCAAAGCCTGTGCTCTTTAGGGGAACTGAAGCCGGGGGCATTTGTGTAGGTTTGGACTACATGTGATTTCACTATAAATCTAATGCTCTACTGGCAGTCGCTTGACTATAACTTCGCTCTCTGGGATGCCATGCAGGCAGGAGCCTGTCTTGCCGCCTCAGCCGCCCATATAGGAGCCTTACTCGCTTTTGCTGCCTCGCCTGATAGTGCAGAGGGCGGGTGCACATCAAAGACAGCCAGGGGGGTTGAAGCAGGAGTTCCACATGTTCCTGGAGTAGCAGCGCCGGCCGTATCAGCCTACTTGCAGACAGTGGCCAGGCCCGGTCCATACCACCATGGCCCACCTTGCTTGTACCCTGGGTGCTTTTCCCAGGACGTTTATTGGGCCCTGGGCCCTGGATGTTGGGCCCTCCTTCTCCATCTCTGGCTTGAGTATCAGGTGTCCCTCGGTGGCAGCATGAAGGCTAGGGGAGTTGCTTAAAGGGGAAGGCTGTGAGGGCAGATGAAGAAGCAGAGACAAAAGGCACTTCTTGGCCTTCTCTCCTCTTAGTCTCCACCCATCTTGGTCCCCAGTCCCTTGCTTCCGGGCTCCCTGGCTTCTCCTTCTTCCCTCCCCCAATCCCTGCCATGCACCAGCCCTGCCCAGTGGCCAACATCACCTCTCAGCTCCCTGCCCCTTTAAAAAGGAGGTCTACAGGGGAGAGTGGGGACAGATAGTCTGAGCCATGGTCCTTGTACCTCCAGGAGGAGAATTAAAGGAGCATTTGCTGTAGACCATACGCGTGGGCTTTGCTTATCCCGATTTCATCCTCCCAACCCTGCAAGGCAGGTATTCTTATCAACATGTTACAGAGTAAGTAGTTCAGGGGAGTAAAGTGCCCTGCTCCAAGTTCTAGGACATGACGTAGAGGGGCTGGGCTTTGACTCAGGACTGGCCCTGAAGCCACCCTCTTAGTGGGGCGGGGAGCTGGCCAACTTCAGCTTTGTAGGGGCTTAAAGAGTGAGGTGCTTTGGACTTTGGAATGTGCCTAAGATCTGAGGTTTTACTTCCATGAGTGCCTATTTAAAATAAAAATTAGTTAGGTGTGATGGTATGCCAATAGTAACTGTAGACCCAGTTACTTGGGAGGCTGACGCAGGAAGATCACTTGAGCCTAAGAGTTTGAGACCAACCTGGGCACTATAGGGAGATCCCATCTCTCATACACACACCAAAAAATAATTATTCTCATTTTTAAAATGCAGTACAGTAGATTGAATCCAGGACCTTCACATTGAGCCACATTCCTACCTCGTTTTTATTTCTAATTTTCAGAAAAGGTTTCCTAAATCAGTAGTTGCCCAGGCTGAGCTTGAAATCCTGGGCTCAGGCAATCCTTCTGCCCTAGCCCTCCAGTACCTGGGACTGCAGGCACATGCCACCTCCAGTTCAAATTACTCATTTTTGATGAAATGCTTAGAAATTATATTACTTGCTGACCCGTCTTTCTAAGGTTTGAGACTGTCTTCATTAGTGCCCACCAGAGTGGTCATGTGCTCTGGTGACCCTTGTGGACTGTGTCTCACATGCTAAGTGGGCCTGGCTTTCTGGCCTTCTCCATGCCCTGTACCTGGCTGGGGTTGTTTTTTATTTTACTGGTTTGCTGCGTCCTACCCTGCTGGGAGGCTGTCAGCTCTCACTTCTTGACACTTTTAGTGTGCCTGCTTCCAGCAGCCCTTCTGCCCTCTTTCTGATTTACTGCTTCTAATTTGCTCTGGGCTTGTGAACCAGATAACCAGGCTCATTAGAGTAAACAGGAGGGGAAACCCAGTGGAGGGGCCTCCTACAGGTAACCAACCTGAGCTTCCACTAACCCCCAAGGAGCAGGCACAGTGCTCAGCTCTAAAGCCTGGGGCCTCCATATCCACACCTCCAGGTACCTCAATGCCTGACTTGCAACAGGGGTGACCTTAGAACCAGGGCAAGTCTGGGTCCAGTCCTTTGTCCTGAATTGACTGGCCAAACAGTCAAGAAGTAGTATACTCAAGGTGCGAAACTGAAACCACTCGGTCTTGCAGAGCAGCCAGAGGGATGGAATGCAAGGTCGCCCTTGCTTCGAGGCGGAGGAATGGGCAGGAGTGCCTCTAGAGATCTCCAATATGCCTCCCTTTCCTGCCTTTTCTCCCAGAGGCCCCGCAGTGGTCTGGGTCGAGGAGGCCCGCTAGTTCCACCTGGTCCTGAGCCCTACCAGTGGGGCAGGGCTCATGCTAGATCCCTCACAGCTGGGGGCTTCTTGGAGACCTCACCCTGGCAAGTAAGCCCCTCAGCCTCCGCCCACCAGCTTGGGCAGGGAGCTTCCGAGCTGAGCTGAGATCCGCTTGCCATCTCCAGCCTGCCTCTCCCCAGCCTGGGGGAGGAGGCGCCACCAAGGGGAAGCACTGAGGGGGAAACAGATTTAGGACTTGGGTGGAGTTTGAAGCCCCCCAAAGCCATTTTTCAACCTGAAAACTGAACCAAGCTGGTCTGGAATTGTGGCTGGAGGATAAATGTGGACCCCATGGTGTCATTTTATGGTCAATTTTCAGAGTGTAACTGCACTTTAAGCACTAACGCTGAGTAGCAGGAAAAAACTTCTTAACCGTAAGATCTATTAAGAGTGCAGAGCTGGCTCCCAGGGGCAAGATGGGAATGCATAGACGTGAATCATTGGAAACAGGTCTAGCCCAGGCACTGGGGAATAGCCCAGCTCGATGTGGGCTGCAAGAATGGAGGGGCAGTGCAGGAAGGAGGAGGGGATCCTCCAGTAACTCAGCCCCACCACCACACTTTGATGGCGACCTGTAGCCTTCTTCCCAGAGGCCTACAGTCTTCTCAAGTCATCCAACCTTATCCTCTCTTGGGCAGGGCATTCTGGCTTACGACCCTTAGCCACTCGGAGCAGAAATTAGGAAAAGGCAAAACCTATGATAGTGGATTGCCTGATGGGGTGGTAGTAGGTTGGACGACCAGCTGGCTACGAAATAGTGCAGGATAGGTGTCTCTGTTTCCCCAACTATCTTGTTCAATGTCCATCACTGCGTTAAACAAGCTTTTCAACCAGACATAGCCAGCTTACAGGACGATGGGAAAAGAGGTCTGTGATACTCTGAGTAATTTGGGGGTAAACACCTAAAGGAGCAGAGTTAGGGACAGGGAGGTGGAAGAGGAATCCGAAAGTACAGACATGGAGGAAGGTATCCAGCACTGTGCTGGTGATGGCAGATAGCAGATAGGAGGGGAGGCTGGGGGACCAAGTGACCTCTAAGCTTCCTTCAGCTAGAAAACCTCTCAGGCCAAAGGACACAGAAGTGAGGAGGCAAACTGCCAGACAGGATCTCCAGCAAACCAAACTCAGAGCTGTGGATCAGCCACCACTGTGACATTTGCCAGGATTCCTTCTAAGATTCTGGGCTGGCGAGCAGCGATGCCAGAGAATACGTATCAAGGGCAAAACTATGAAGGTCGGGCCTGAGTATGTAGAAACCTCAGCTGAGCCACAATTTGTTGTGTGATCTTAGGCAAGTCTTTTCCCCACTCTGAGCTTAGGTGTACTTAATTGTATTCATAGTGAGTGTGTGGAGAGTGAGAAGTAGAATTTGAACCTGTTCAGATCTTAGGACTACAAGTGTCTTATCAGCTAGAACATTCCAGAATTCTTCATATTGTTGTGCTCTGGGACAGGCTTTCCTGGGAACTAAAAATAGAAATAAAAACAAAACAAAAATTACTCACTAGGTGCCAGGGAATATTCTAAGTGCTCTACCATGTGAATATTCTTACCCCTGTTTCACTGATAAGGAAATTTGGGCAGCAGACAGGCCCATATACCAAAGGGACTTAAAAACCGAAGACACTCGCTCTGCCTTCCTTCTGTGTCCTTTCTCTAGCTGAGTGACCCCGGCCTATTCCCCTTCCAGTGCTCTGCTCTCCTTCATGGTTTTTCAGTACCAAGTGAGGTATTCCTCCCCTGAGCCAGCACCCTCCTTGAGGCGCCCTTCGCCTTCTGTGCTCCCTCCCTCGTCTCCCCTCCTCTCTAGGGAAGCCAGCCAAGCTCAGGTTTCTCTTTCCAGGCTGAGGCTCCTGTCTTGGGCAGGGCTCACTAAATAGATCTGGCTGATCTTGCGTTTTTCATCGACTTGGGGGCTCTGGGCTCCAAATGGACACAGGACAAGTCCTGCATCCCCTCCACAGCGGGGCAGTGAGGCAGGAAGGTGACTTCTTGCTCATGACCCTTTGGTGATAGAAAGCACCCCTGTTCCACAGAGCAGGCTTGAGTTTGGCCACACAGGCCTTCCTAGACAGATCTGAAGCAGAAATTTTGCTGAGGGCACTGGAGGAGCAGCTAGGGCTCAGCGTTCGGTGGGATGTCCACGGGCTCATTTGTACAAAGCGTGGGTTAAAATCACAGTTAAAATGGCAAAGTGTCACAGCCAAATAAGTTCATAGATGTCACTGAGGCAAAGTTCTGGCTGTAGATAGGGAACCTGAAATTCAGAGAGGGCAAGCTATGCTCAAAATCGCACAAGTATGGCAGCTCTGGAGGCAAGATGGGACCCGGTGTTCTGACTTCTGAACAAATGCTTTTCCAGCTCAGTTCCCTGCTGGACCGGGTCTCATCCCTCAGCGAGCACAAGAGGGCTTCCCCTGCCCTTGCATTCATGTGCACACAGGCAGGCAAGCAGTCACGCACACAGACATTCATGCATGCTGTATCCTAGACCAGCAGACTCTTGGGAGTGAGGGGAGGCACCCAGAGACCAGGATGAATGGAGCCAGTATGGTAAAGCCTGGACGGCACCCTTGTGGTCAGAGGGGTGCACCGTGAACCTGACCACATGGTAGGATTTCCTGGTCTTAGGAGCCGCTAGCAGTGTGAGCTCTCCTTGAAAAAGTGATCAAGAAGAAGCCCCCCAAGCATACGGTGTCAGTCTCTATTGATGCTTAAAGGCTTTAGAGTTCTCCAACTGCCCTGCGTTGCTCATTTACATCTATGTCTTCCCGGGTTCCAAGGTTCCTGCTTAAGGTCTCCCTCACCTCTTTTGTAGAAGAGGACCACGGCCACACGGGGGCGCCGGGGCTCCATGGCTGAGGGCCGCGCGGAAGCGCGCTTTCTTCGCTTCAGGGTGGGGGGCAGCGGCAGTTTTGGGATCCTCCACCCCTGCCACCCTCCCCATTTCCTCTTGGAAGCTTCCCTAATCCCCTTCTGCCGAGGGTCACATCCCTGGGCCCAGAGACGAGGTGTTTCATTTTCAATTCGCCCCCACTGCCCCTGAGAGAGCTCCGTGAAACGCGAGGAGGGGAGACCCATGGGACTGGGCCCTCTTCTTTGCCTCTCTGTCGACCCCTTTTCCTTGTTCTTCTCTTCAGCTTGTCTATTTTTGGGGTGTCTCTCTCTCCTCTTTGCTTAACTCTCCATTCCCTGCCTGGCCAAGCTTTTCGGTTGTCTCAATAGGCTATCGGAGGGCCTTTCCTCTCCGTTCCCCCTTATCATCGTTCAGCTCTCACTCCTCCTTCCTCTTTTTCTGCTCCTACCCTTTCCTCTCCCTCTCCTTCCCTGTCTTCCTCCTTCATTCGCCTCTGCCCTCCTTCTCCTCTGGCTTCTGCCCTTGCTCTTCCATTGGAGGAGTTCTGATGTAAAGATGGGGAAATGGGGGTAGGGGGACAGCCCTCCCTTTGAGGTATTGCAGCTAGCTCAGTTCCCAGCCATGTGATGTGACTAGGCACCAGGAGGATGGAAGCCCCAGCCTCTGTGGGATGAGATGGAGAGTCAGGCAGGGCTGGGACCTGAGAATGGAGGCCATTCATGGTAAAGAGTTCCCTTCCATTCACTCGGCAAGTATAGCTTCTCCTGAGAGTGGAAGAAAATTTAGAATCCAGAGACTTGGGAGCTGGTCCCAAGTCTGGCCCTGTGACCACTGCTGTCATTTCCCAGAGCCCCAGCTTGCCCTAAAGAGATAGGTAGAGCTCTGAGGATGTTCCCAGCCTCCTAATCTGTTTCTTCATCTTTCAGAGGTGACTGTCATTCCCAGGGGAGTCTGTACTGCTCCCTGCCAGATTCACCCTCCATCTTCACTGCTTTGTGTTGCACAGGGGGACTGGGGTTGCATTTGGGTCAAATGTCCATTTGCTGAAGAATCTTCTGGTAAAATTGACCATAAGGTCTGGGCAGCTATAAGTGCATATCACTGTAGAATATCCACACCAGAAAAGGTTTGGGGCAGAGATAAGCCAAGTGTGAACGTGGGGGGAACTTACAGTCCCTACCTGCCCTCTAGTTTGCCCCTGAGATAGAAATGCAAGTTCCAATGCATGCCTTCTGTGTCTTAGCATCTAAAAGAATCTAACCCTTTTGTGGTATAAATTGGGGGACCAAGGTCCAGATAGGGCCAAAGACTTGTCCAGGTGCATGCAGCAATGTGGTGGCATGCTGAGGTACCTGCCTGCCAGCTTTGGGCATGCTCGGCTGTGGGGATGCTTGTGAGAAGGTGGCTGGCCCTGAAGGAGCACAGGAGATGGTGAGGTAGAGGGCAGGTGTATGCATGAGTGATACAGCTGGGGGCAGGGCATGAAGGAGTCAGCTGAGACAGTTGCCTGCTTCCCACATCTTGTTAGGGCACACATCCATCCCGGGAAGAAGGCAAGTCTGGGGCTGCCGGCAGTCCCCACCACAGCTGGAAGGTAGCACCCTCACCTGACAGTGTGATTTATCACATTCTCCCTTTCCCCCTTAGCCCCCAGCCTTCCTGCAGACCCCAGAGGGAGTTCAGCTTGACTTAGAGACAATTCACCTGTTTTTGATTTGAGGCTCAGGTGGACTTTTCTTTCTTTTCATCAAAGAAGTGGTGAGGGGAAGACAGGCCCCTATCCATCACCCTGGCTTCTCAGCAGGCTTGGGGTTGGGGAGCAGATGGAAAGGAAAGGCTCAGGGTCTTCAGGCTTTCTTCATTCCCAATGGGACTCAACCAGACAGCCAAGTGAGGCATTATTTGGCCCAGGCACTTAAGTCTTGGTCACAAATGCTCAGGAGAAATTGCCTGTGCATTCCTCCCTGAGGCTTGGATAGGTGGGGGCCGGGTCTGGGAGGAGGGCAGGCCCCAATACAAAAGCAGGACGTAGGTTTATGCCAGGGAAAGAAGATGAGGTATGGGAGAGGGAATTCATTTCATGCTCATGACCTGCTCTGTGCCAGACACCGTGTACCATGTTATCCATCTCATGCAACCTGCCCAACACTGTCCCATTCTCCAGACAAGGAAATGAGGCTCAGAGAGACCTTAGACCAGGTCACATCATAAGAGAGTAAGTATTGGGGGCCAGATTCAAGTTCACAACTCTTTGGCTCCAGAATGTTGGTCCAGCCAGGATGGAGATGAACTGTGGCATCCAGTCTTATGCTATTCCCAGCATGCCCTCTTGCGCACTTTGGGTCAAGGCCACCACTAGCATATATGGAGTCTTTGTACAATTAGAAAAAGGTACTCAGTCCTCTGGAAATGACTCAGCCCCAGGGCAGGGCACTTGGTTTGGTGCAGTGAGCCAGAGCTGGATTTCTTCCCTCAGTGGTCACCAGAACCTGGCATCTCAGAGCAGAGCTCAGGCTTCACAGCCATCTACCACGGCTCCGCTTGGACTGTCCTTTTTTAATGGTGAGTGGAGCAAATTCTGGTTTGGAGGGTAAATGAGAACCTGCCTGGCCATGATTCTCCACCCTCCTCCCCCCGCTCCCCTGAACATTATCATTACCATCATCATCGCAGGCATCCTCACGATACTACAATTACTACTAACAGGGCTCTGTTGTAGCTCAATCTGTTTGGAACCCTTCCCTGAAGCAACCCATTTTCTCCCTGCTGGACTCTTTCCTCCTCATTACATCCCTCTCCATTTCAAGTTCAGAAGAAGCTCATCCCCTGGGGAATGTATTCACTGCCAGGCCAGTTGGACCAAGGCCTCTGGGTAGCCGGTCACCTGAGGGAGAAGGGGAGGACAGCAACGGTGCGTGGGCTCAAGTACACCAGCTTATTTGCTGTGTGGCTTGGGTAACCTCATCACTCTGAGCTCAGCTCTTTATCTCCAATGAAGGGATGGGATGCATGCTATCCATGGTCATCCCCAACCTGACCTCTCAGGGTGCTGGAATCTCTCAGTTCAGAAACCCAGCTCTCCTGTGTGAACCCAGGATTAAGAACAAAGCACCCCTTGAATCCCTCCCTGAAGCTTCCAGCCAGGCAAGACTCCAGAGGCAAGCTGGGGAATGGAAAGCAAGTCATGGGTTTGTTGTTTTCTAGCAGTGTAATGAGGGCAGGTTACTTCACATCTCTGAGGCTGTTTCTTCATCTGAGCAATGCACATGATTACATCTACCCCTCAAGGAAAGGTTGCTATGAGGAGCCAATAACTACGTCTGGCATAGCCACTAACAGGGCAGGCATTTGTTCATTCATTCTACGACAACTATTTCCTGAGAAGCTACTAAGGGAAATATGGTCTGAAGCCAGATTATTGCTTGGGCTTAAAATTCAGTTCTCAATTGAGTGAGGTGGTATGCACCTATAATTCAAGCAGGAGGATGGCAAGCTTGAGACCAGCCTGGGTAATGTACTGAGTTCAAGGACAGCCTTGACTACATAGCAAGAAGCCAAACCAATACAACAACAGCAACAACAGCAACAGCAATCCAGTTCTACCCTTTTATTGCCTGTGCAACCCTGATTAAATGACTTAAACTCTCTTTGTTCCAGTGCCCCCATCTCTAAAACATCGCCTACTTCATGGGGCTGCTGTAAGGATTAGGTGAGTTAATTCATGGGAAGTATTTGCTGCTTGGTGCAGAGTAAGAGTTCAGGAAATGTGATGACACTAACCTAAATAACTAGAAGGGATATGAAGAAATGTCTTGGATAGCTCAAGCCAAAAATGTTCTTTGCTCCTTCCCCTCTTCCAAGCAATTTGTAAATATTAGACAAATATGCACATGCTCAATAAAGACTTATTGAGCGTCTTATCTAGTTAAGTGCTAGCTCCCGAGGCCATGGAGATGAATATGACTCAGCCTTCATTCACTAACGATGCTCAACGAGAAGCTCAGGGTAGTAGCCCGTGCCTGTAGTTCCAGCCACTTGGGAGGCTAAGACGAGAGGGTCACAAGTTCAGCGTCAACCTGGATCACTTAGTGAGAAAGAGTTTTAAAATAGAACATAAAAAGAGACTGGAAATGTAGCTCAGTGATAGAGTACTTACTTAGCATGCTCAAGGCCCTGGGTTCAATGCCCAATACTGCAATAAATAATAATAATATTAATAGTGATAATAAAATATTGACAGAGTGCTCAGTGAAAAGGGAGAGAGAGAAAGAGAGAGAGAGAGAGAGAGATTGGAGGTAGCTCTGTATTCTGACCAGTTGCCCCATGTGGCTGAAGCCCCCATAAATATAAGGGAAGCCTCATATCTTTCCCCTAAAGAGGGACGAGGTGAGAAGGAGAGCTCTGTTTGCAGGGGCTGGATTCCTTCTTGCATCACAGACGAGAAAATACTCAGAGTGGTGAAAGGACAGTTCTGGGTCTAAGCAAATGGCCAAACTGAGGCAGACCCCCAAGTCTGTCCGTCCTCCTCCAGTGCCTATATGTGCTCCTTGATGCTTCTCTGCCCTTGGTATGGATAATTTTATATGATCATCTACTGCAACTATCTCTCTCTCTCTCTCTCTCTCTCTCTCTCTCTCTCTCTCTGTGTGTGTGTGTGTGTGTGTGTGTGTGTGTGTGTGTGTGTTAGGAAAGTAGAAAGCTGAGGTGGGGCACTGAGAATCTCGGTGCTGCACCTCCCTACCCCCCATGGGAGAAACTTGGGCAGATGAAAGTACCAAAGCCTACTTCCTCCCATGTCTCTCCCTACCCAGGAATGCACTGCGAGGAGGACTGAGCCTCTCAAGTCCCCCACCAGGTCCCTTCCCCTTTCCTGCCTGCACACACACCCTGCATCCTCCCTGCTCCTACAAATATCAAACCCATAGAGCTGCAAGGGAAATGAATGTTTGGCAGCAGAGCAAGTGGCCTAGGAGTGGTGTCAGGATCCATAAATATTTACCCGCTGGATTAGAGCAGACGTTGGAAACATTAGGCAGCTGAAAATTACTGTTTTAATAGCATAGCTGATAAATCCAAACTTGGGGGGTTTGTTTGGAAGTTTCAGCTTCTGAGAATTTCTGCATGTAAACTCTGGGCCTAGGGTGGCCCAGAACAGAATAGAGAGATGCGGGCTGGGTGGTGAGTGTGCCTAGAGAGGGAAGCCAGACCTGGTGTGGCCTGGCACCTCAGCCATGGCCATCTGCTTTGAACAGCATTAATTCATCTCCTCATTCACTCATCCAGTCATCAGACTGTTATAGGAAGGAATGACAAGCAAATATTTGTCAGCCACCAAAAATGTACCATGTATTTCAAGAGGTACTTTACCGTTAGTCTTGCATTAAATATAGACCACAGTCCTGGGTGGTAGCATGTATTATTTTTACCTTATAAAGGTGAAGGAAAATTAAATCTCACAGTGGCATGCTCAATCAACAGCAACAACTGGAAAGAATCTGAACAGGAATTTAACCTCAGGTGTCTCTGACTCCAAAGCTGTGTTCTTCCCGCCACACTATGGTAACTTTTATATGGGCTGTGAATAGACACAGCCACCGGCTGAGGTATCTCAACCGAAGTGCTAGAAGGTAGAGATGAATTCAACCTAGCTCTTCCCTCAAAAAAGTGCTTGGTCTAAAAAGGAAGTGGAAACACATTTCCAGAAGATTTAAACTCAAGGAGAAGGTGACACACTTTAAGAAAAGATCAGATAAGCCAGATGTGATGGCACACACATGGGATCCCAGCACTCTGGGAGGCTGAGACAGCGGGATCCCAGCAAGTTCAAGCCTAGCCTGGACAAGGTAGTGACTTAGTGCGAACTTGTCTCAAAATAAAACATAAAAAAAGAACTGGGGATACTGCTTTGTGTAAGGTTCAATCTCTAGGAGAGGGGGAAAGAGAGAGAGAGAGAGAGAGAGAGAGAGAGAGAGAGAGAGAGAATGGGAGTACTGAGAAGGGAAGAGTTTCTTCAGCTAGAGGTGCAGAGAAGAGGGAGGTTTCCAACTGCAGGAAGTGGCAGTTGGGAGAGAGGTGACAATGTACAACTTGCATGTAATCCAGGTAAGGGGAATAGCTTGAGTGAGAACATTGAGGAGGAATATTGAGGTTGCTTGAACCGCAGAATTGTAATGAAAAAAGAAAAAGAACAGAAAATAATTGTGAGGGAATCCTGCCAAAGCTCCCAGGCTTGGGACTTAGCTGAGTTGTCCTTTTAGGCCTTTTGCACTCCAGGAAATGCAAAAAGAATAATTTTCTTGAGTGCTCACCCTGCCCCACTGCGTGTGTGTGTGTGTGTGTGTGTGTGTGTGTACACATGCAGACAGTTGTACTTACTCCCATAAGCCCTGCCTTCCAGCAGTTTCCACTTGAGTCCAGATCCCTTGGTCCATTTTGAGGCCAAGATCCCAGCTCCCTGTTTCTAGAGCCCAGGCCCTAGTTGGTGACAGGATTGAGCAGCTGGTTCTGGTGTGAGGTACTTCCAAGTCCGAGGTGAAAAGGGGACCCACAGGTTGTGGTAAGCAGTGGGGCCCACTAGCAAGGGCCATAGGGGAGGAGAAAGGTCTACTTTGGCACCCAACAACCGTGAGTAGGAATCCTGTCTCTGACATGGGACCCTAAGAAAGTCACTTCCTGTCTTTGAGACGCAGTTTCTATGTTTACCTGGAGGCATTTTTGCGAGGCTCCAATGAGCTCATGACAGGAAGTCTGCACATAGTAAGTGCTCATAAATGGTAACTTTCATTAAGGAATAAGTGAGCACTTTGTAATTCAATAAGGAGGGCCACAGTTTTATATAGAAGGGAGAGACTTCAAGGTAGGCATGTAGCTCAGTGGAAGTGTATTTGTCTTGTATGCACAAGGCCCTGGGTTTGATCCCCAGCACTACAAAAAAAAAAAAAAAAAGATTAAAAGGAGGAGGAGGATGGAAAGCTTCCAGACAGCAGAAATAATTCCTGGAATGTCTTACCTTGGAAGTTTAAGATAGTAGATTCCTTGCCCTGTGGAGACAGGACTAATCCTGTGGGGTTCCTTCTATTCAAAACTGAATGTGGGCTGGGCTTAGTGGCACACACCTGTAATCCCAGAATTCTGGGAGGCTGAGGCCAGAGGATCACAAGTTCAAGCCCAGCCTGGGCAATTTAGTGACTCAGCAAAACCCTGTCTGGGATAAAACAATAAAAACCAGCTAGGGATGCAACTCAGAGCAAAGGCCCTGAGCTCGATCCTTAGTACAAAAGAATAAAAATAAAAATAAATGTATCACAGCTCAGTGAAAAAAATGTGATTCAGGGTTCGGGAAGCCGAAGGTCAGGGGCCTTCGAATTTCAGCTTCAAGGGCCTAACACCAGCCCTCCCCCACCAACACAATCTTACTCTGCCCTTCTTCCCCAAACTTTCTCCATTCTTGTTTGGTTCTTTTACTGCCACATGGGAATAAAGAGGCTTGCACTACATTCTGTGAGGTGGGAGAGATGAGGAAGAGAATTTTGGCAAAGAGGAGGTAACAGGCAGGAGGACTGTGTGCAGAAAGCAGCCTGGGACTGCAGCTCCAGCCAGCCCTGACAAAGGTGTGAGTGGAATGGAAGGAACTGTCCCTAGGGTTCTGTCTTCCGCAGTCCCCGGCAAAGATGGAGGGCAAGGAGAGGCAGCCCTAGCGGGGCTTGAGGACATCTCCAAATTTGGTAGTTAGGCATCTCCATGTGCTTTTCCTGTTCCAGAAAATGTTAATTTATTGCAATTTGAAAAATGACAGAGCCAGGGCTGGGGACTCGGCAGCTGGTGCAAGGGGGAGAGAACTGCGTTCTGTTCTGTGGGGAACTGGGCTGCAGTCCCTCCCCCACCCTACTCCCACACAGGGCCATCTTTCTCCCAGTGTCAAATGTCAGCAGGCTCCTCACAGGAGTGGCCTGCTTTCCTTAGGCACCAAAGTGGCAGCATTTATCAAAAGCTTCACAACTCCTGAGGGAAAGAAATGTGTGGGAAGGTCTGAAGGCCCTAACAAGGGGTAGACTCCCAGACCTGGAAGATTCTTGCAGCCACTGCTGGTCACCAATATGGCCACAGAGGAGGACTCATCCTAGGAAGGGAGGCTTGTAGTGGGGCAGCTGCCTAAAAGCAATGTGGCAGCCTCCTGTCCTCTTTTGAGAGCCTGTCAAGCTTTGTTCCACCTGCGTGGCTATCCCCAACCCCCACTGTTCAGTCAGACAAAAATGATTATGGAAATATGGCCTGCACACGGAAGACAGGTACAGCAACAATCTCCAGACTTTCCCCGGCTGCTGTGAGGCTCCTCTGCTGTACGCAGGCCAGACTCTCGGGTTCCCAGGACCTCATTCTACACCTCTCCACTGGTATTGGGCACCATTGTTGTGCGTGAATAACACTTCTGTGCAGTCTCTGACCCATCTAGGAGTTCTCCAACATGGCCGCACCTTCTCAGCCCTCATGGTATGGCCATCCTTATCCTTTCTCCTGCCCCATACCCTGCATGTTCTTCCATTTGTCATAGCATGCGGGGCAACACATCGATGGTAGGATACAAAGGTGAACAACACACAGACTGTGTTCCATCAATGAAAACAGATACAGAAAAAAGGAGGGAAAAGTGCCTTCAGAAGACGGAGGGATATGGACACCTTGAATCACAACCTGTATCTTGCACATGGTTTTCATGTACACCAGCTCCACGTCGCCTATCCCTCTCACCTCCAGCTGCTGCCTTGGTCACCCTCATTTGCACCCCCCACTTCCTCCTTCTCCTCCTACCCCCGTATACTTACTTCAACCACCAGCATCAACCCCGCCCCTGTAATCATTGTCACTATTTTCAATTCCTCATCTCTTCAAATCTATATCCTGCCCAATAGGAATGTATGGCCTGAACCTGACATGCAAACAGTGCACAATGATTAAGACACAAATTTTAAAAGAAGGGGGGAAAAAAAACCTCTCATAAATGCATAGGAAAATATTTGCACTATAGACTTCAGCTCAAGCAACCTCTTAGGGACTTATGGAATCTCTCACATCTGGTTGGAGCCTTGCAGTAAGATGCAGATCTGTTCTTGGCCTACAAAAATGTTCCTCATCCTGTCTCTCCTTCCCAGTGGGCCAGCATTACCCCTTTTGGAGGCTGAGAGCCAAAGAGCCAAAGAAATCCAGCCAGGGGACTAAGGGTGGTGTCTGTTTGCATTTTAGCTGGAGCCTGGCTTCAGCTTGCTAGTTTGAAATTCTTAGCATTCTTGCTGAGCCTGGGCTCAGCTCAGGTGCCATCTGCCCTATTCTGGTAGACAGCAGATAAGAAGGCTCGGAGCTGGACATGGAGGTGCAGGCCTATAATCCCAGCACTTCGGCTGAGGCAGGAAGATCACAAGTTCAAGCCTAGCCTGGGGAACTTAGTAAATTGGCACAACTCTGTCTGAAAAAAAAAAAA